>VZRE01012475.1:0-82770 GCA_013396775.1 Cephalopterus ornatus
GAGTCAACAGGTCCTCCCAGTTTTGTGTTTTCTGGAAACTTGCTTAGTATCCCTTCCAGTCCTGCATCCAAGTCATTTATGAAGATGCTGAAGAGCACAGGGCCTAAGATGGAGCCCCGTGGAGCCCCACTAGTGACAGGTCATCAGTCTGATGTCACCCCGTTCACTGTTACCCTCTGTGCTTGGCCCGTGAGCCGATTGCTCACCCACTACATGATGTGTTCATCCAGCTGTGTGCTGGACACTTTGTCCAGAAGATGCTGTGTAAGCCAGTATCAAAAGCTTTACTGAAATCCAAGAAGATTACATCAACTGGCTTCCCTTGATCAACTGGGTGGGTTATCTTGTCATAGGAGGAAGTCATGTTTAATAAGCAGGACTTTCCTCTCATGAAGCCATGCTGGCTGCGGCCAGTGACTGCATTGTCTTTCAATACTTCCCAGAATAATCTTCTCCATAACTTTACCAGGCACTGAAGTGAGACTGACAGGCCTGTAGTTTCCAGGGTCCTCCCTCTTACCCTTCTTGAAAATCAGGACAACATTCACCAGCTTCCAGTCAGCTGGGACCTCTCTGGATTCCCAAGACTGCTCCAAAATCAAAAGAGGTTTTGACCACTAAATTTACTCCACTTTGAGAGATTGAATGGGTGATTTTTAGGTATCCCAAATCACTAACTATGGAATTCACGAGATTGTCCTGGTTTTGCCTCGGATAGAGTAAATTTTCTTCCTAGTAGCTGGCACAGTTCTGTGATTTGGATTTAGGATGAGAATAATGCTAACACACTGATGTTTTAGTTGTTGCTAATCAGTGTTTGCACTAAGTCAAGGACTTTTCAGCTTCTCACACCACTCCACCAGTGAGTAGGTTGGGGGGGCACAAGAAGCTAGGAGGAGGTACAGCTGGGACAGCTGACCCAAACTGGCCAAGAAGATATTCCATACCATATGAGGTCATGCTGAGTATATAAACTAGAGGGAAATTTGGCCAGGGGCTACTGCTCAGGACAGGCTGGGCATGGGTTAGCAGATGGGGAGCAGTTGCATTGTGCATCACTCTTTTTGTACATTCTAATAATTCTTTTAGTTATCATCCTCTTCATCATCATCATCACTTCTTTTCTCTCCTATTATTCTGCCTTTATTTCAATCCACAAATTTTACTTTTTTTTCTGTCCCACATCCCACAGGTGGAGCGGAGAGTGAGCAAGTGGCTGTGTGGTGTTTAGATGCCTGATGGGTTAAAACACAACACAGAAAAAGCTGCTGAAGTGTAGGTTTTGAAAAGAGAACATCTCCATTGTTTTTACCATATCTGCTGGAATGGGATTGTAGGCACAATTTGAGCTCTTACATCTATTGCTATGCACAAACTCTGATAATAACAATGATACTGTTTTATAATTCCTTTGGCAGTCTATTTTAAATGTGGACCAATAAGTTTTGTTATAAAAGTTATTTTTGAAAACATATTTTCTCTCTAAAATGGAAGTGTTTCTTTCTGCAATAAATGGACTTTTCAGTTCTCCAATTCAATTGTTCTTTATTATTTCTTGCACAAATGTTAAAACCATGGTCTAAATGTGAGTAGTAAGTCTTACATTCAGTGCTCTTAACTTTGGGATTGTTTTCTAGTTATAGGAATGGCCACTTGGGAGGAGGAGAAGTTTAACTTAATTTACCTTTGGATAACACTCTACTGCTACATGTAATACAGATGGATAACAAAAAAGCTCTGAGTTCTTTATATAGACAAAAAAATTAGTTTGCATGAGATTCTTAGTCTGTTTTGTATTATGTTCCCATTTTGCAGATGAATTATTGCTTCTGTTGCATTGGGTCCTAGTAATTTCCTCCACAGAGGGTGTCTCTGTCATATGAGGTGCTACATTAAACAGATGTCCTTTTTTTTTGTTTTTGTTTAAATGAGCTCTCTGAAGGCTTAGACTTAATTCCAACTTGAAGAGAGGCCTCTTCAGTCTACTTACTGTCTTCAGCAAGGTTTCAGTAAGGTAGGACCACACCTGCCTTGCAATCTAACACATTCATCTTCAACCAAAGCAGCATGCCCTGGGCTTTCCGTTCCAGTTGGCAATATGCAAAATGCAGGGCTATTGCCAGTTCCACCTGCTCCCTCCAGGGTTCCCAAATGCTATGCAGTAAGCACTTCACCTAGATTGACTTGCCAGTTTCTTTGTCACAATGAGTTTAGGTCCATGAGGAGATGAACCACACCAAGTATCCTTGCTTGCTTTTTGTAAAGTTTGTTACAGTGCTTTCAGAAAGCTCATGCACAAAACTGATTCCAATAGGTTTGGAAAAGAGCAATGCTGGAGCTGAAAGCAAAGGTTAATGGCAAATGACAACCTATCGATTTAAATAGTATGGTTGTGTAGCGCTCTCACATGACTTCGATTTCCAGCAGGTATGAGAAGGGGAGAAACTATATCAATTTAAGATGACATACTCATGAAATATGCACCAATCTTTTTAATGCACACTCTTATCTCATTTGTTAATGTCAGAAAATACCTGTGCAAACACTGGGCAACACAAATGGAAATGCTGTGTCACAGGACAGAACTAGCAGTCCCCTGTGAGGTGCTGCTGAGAGCATAATGGGTATACTGACTCCTGTTCTGGACATCTTATGAGGTGGATTCGGAATCTGTTTCCATGGGAATGCTCTGGGGCTTTCTTATTACGTGAGTTAATCAAAATTATGTAATGGTATGAATTATAAAGTATATTAATTTCATCTGTCTTCAAACTCTCCTCCACTTAAAAAATTACATGCCAAAGGCCTGAGGGATATGATAACCATCTACTAGCCTATTATGAATACTGTTTTTACAAATCCCTGCGTAATGGGGCTCTAACCCATAGCTGATGCTGCTACCTAATATAAAAACAAGCAAAAAAAATTGCTTACTCCATATTCATAACTATTAAGTACTAGCATAAGAGGAATTATCTACCACATTCAAGAAGGGTATGATTAGATGAAATGGGGCTGGGAAATTCCCAAAATGTCCCAGTATAATGATAAAGAACAGTTCCCTTATCAGTGAGCTCAATTACTCACCCCTCTCCCCGAGAAATATGGAAGCAAATGTTAGAGATGGCTGCTGTGAATTTCCAGGAGGTTTTAGAAGTAGGATAAATGGACAAGTAGAAGACCATAGAATACATAAACAGGCTTTGGCAGCTCTTGAATCTTTAGGGTCCTTCAAAGGATAGTGCTTCCTCTAGGATCACAGATATGGCTACTCCTCCTGACAGTGTATCCCCATGCTGAATAGTTCTAAAGAGGCCATTTTTCCTGCTCACGTGTGCCAGACACCATGGATTCGGCCAACTCAAGGGCCATATATGGAGTCCTAGAAAGCAGAAGCCAGAGAAGCTCTTCTGCTTCCCAGGCACCTTTGGTACATGCTCAGGTGTATTAGAGGGTAACAAAATGCTTTCTGCTCAAGGCTCAGAGCAGAGGAAGACCTGTATCTAGGTGGCCTGAACAGTCTGCTTTGTTCTGCAGCCAGTTCTGCATGCAAAGAGCTGTCATGCTTGAGCACAGCCACTGCCATCTGCTGCTGGGTGTGTATCTCCCATTTGCTGGTCTGGTGATCACTGATCACTGCTCAGAAAACTTGGCCAGAGCATCTACTCAGGGGAGAAAGCCAAAAATGTTACACAGGCAGCCTTCGTATACCTGTGCTTGGGGACAGCACTGTGAGACTAAGAGGTCAAAGCACTGGACTAGGCAGGGCTCCAGGTTATCATCTTATTTCTTTTTTTCTGTATTTCTAAAGGTTGGTGGTTAATGATTGTCACAGCATGATGTGTTACGGATATGTGGAGTGCTGTTGGGTAAGAGGCAAGGGGGAGAAGCAGAAGATTGTCTTGGATTTTGGCATCAGAAGCAACGTTTTTGACATTTTGCAATTCACTCCTACTTTTAATTATACTCTCTGACCTTTTGATCCACCCATTCAGCACAGAGAATCTTTTCAAGGGGCTGAGAAATACACTGGCAGATCCACTCAATCATCTGGAATCATAGTCGCCAATGCATGGAGCAATGTGCTAAGCTCTGTATATCACGGCAGGAGATGAATAAAAGAGAAAAGGATGATGTGAGGATGTCAGTCTCCTGCTGTCATGTATTCTTCCACTGCACAGGTGGAGCACAGGAGCTCAGACAGCTTAGTGTGAGATGTCTAATCCCCCTCTGTGCATCAAACGATTAACATCCTGAAGAGATGGCACGCAGCATTCCAGCCCACTTCTAAAAATATCAGCCCTGTAACTTCACTGTGCCTCAGTTTGCCCAGCTGAGAAAGGGACAGGTGATGTGTCCATGATGAAGTTTAATATATTCATTTTTTAAGTGCTTGGAGAGCTGCAGAAGAAAGTTCTTTTATTCTGTGAAGGCTCTGAATGATAGAATTACAGAGAATGTTATTTGATCTCCAAATCTCCTACTTAACTATAAAATTTCTCCTTGCAATTCCTACAGTAATTCCATAGCTGCTTGATTATCTGGAGGGTAGTTCTTAGAAAGGCTTTTGAGTGTGATTTGAAGTCTGCAGATCATCAGAGACTTCACTGTATTTCTTTTATAAAAAGTTTAGGGTTAAGCTGTTAATTAGTTAAGTGGAAAGTGGTTAAGGGTTAATTACCTTCATTTCATAATTCCTTAAAAATGTCTTCTTTCCATTCTGGTTTTTATTTCACCTCAGAAGTAAATTATCATGTATTAATTCTCAAAGTTTTTTCTAAAAACTGTGTGGATATCAAAAGAGGCTATTTCTAGGTGACCAGAAATAGCTCACTTAAACAGGAAACAGGGGATTTTAATGTGCTAAAGCTCAAACATACATTATTGTACATGATAAAAATACCCCTGTTGCTTATGCTAGCTACTATACAATATAGTGAAATACTAACTAGTAAGTTGCCCATACACCTACATAAGCCTGCAACACCCTATAATCAACACATCTCAAGCCACCAAACAGATCAATCATTTTAGTCCTCAGCATAAGCAAATTCTTCTGCTTCTCTAGCTTAGCACACTGTGAGAAAACCTGTCAAAGTCTGATATAGCTTGATGTACCCTGGGACATGTTTCTTTCAAAATATATTCTACACACTTAATAAACAACATATAAAGTCAACAGTAGAAATTCAGCAGTGCATTTCCATTACAGCACAAAACAAGAAACAAGGGAAAGGCTGTGTGGGAGGTGTAAATAGTGAGTGATGGAGAATTATACAGTACTGGAAAACTGATCTGAATTTGTGAACTCTTTTTTTCAGACTTCTTCATATTTTGTTTTCCTGTTTGGGTTTTTTTTTTTCTTGGAGAAGCAGCACTTTTGCAAAGGCTCTGCAACAACAGTCCCTGATTCTTTTTTATTTGATTGCCAGGTTGGTTTTTTTTAACACCAGTACTTTCATTTTTTACTTCCTTGGCTTTTACATTTTAGCATCTTTTTAGTTTTAGCAGTGTTTGGCATACACATCTAAATGAACAGCTGGAAAGTATTTGCAAGTGGAATATCCTCCTCCATTGAATGAAGCTATGAATCACTGGCTCCCTCAGGAGTAGTTGCTGAGCTGAGTTTCATCAATGGTGTAAATGTGTTATTTGCCTGTGTGACTGCTTGCCAGTGACAGCAACAGGTTCTGGGTAAGCCTGCTGTAAAGATCAATGAATCAGGGGCACAGACAATGGAGAATTTATCTTCAGTCCTGGCGGACCAGCAAGAAATAATTCAAAAAGGTCTAACGAAGAGCAGAGGGCCTTTTTTGTTGTTGTTGTTTAGTCAGTGTTTTTCTTCCCAGAGGCTTGAAACAGACAATCAATAGATTTGGTTTCGAGTGAAAGAACTACCTGCATAGCAACTTCTCACCAAGCTTCATGCAGAAATACCCCTGGCTGGGAAGCAGCGAGTGGATACAATCATGTTGAAAATAAGATGGTAGTTTAGAAGATGGAGTATCGTCATTAGCTTAGAGCAGTGAACAAGGATGATGGTAATTTCTTCACTTCAGTCAATTTTTAAGTAAAACTCAAATATTTTTCCTCAGTTCAAGGTGGAATTGCTCAAAGTAGTTCCACATCTCTAATCTGATATCAGACTTGGTGACTCCTAATGGTTTTATATGGATGTGTGATTTATGAACCTGTTCTCTGTTGGTATTGTCCTGATATTGCTGTTCACTGTATAAAAAACACCACATTTTTATCATCTTTCAGGCCAAACACAAATTACAGTCACCAAGATTAAAGCAATGATCAGAGTAGGGAATGAAATATATATCATTATGCATGACTTTAGTAACATTCCCAGACCCATTCAAACAAATCACCTTTGGCTTTACAATTCAGTGTGCTCTTTCCAAAGAAGTGTTCTTGGGTGACCTTTCTAACACATGAAGATGAAAAGGAGCCTTTTGCTGGGATCCTTACTGCGAGCCGTGGCCAACGGGACAGGAATGAAGGTCTAAGAGGAGAAGTGTCAGTAACAGAGTGTGCCTTGACCAGGGTTCAGTGGCCATCATCTCCTCAGTTTGGTACACACTGTGCTCTTAAAGCCATGTGGGAAAGGCTTGTCTGCTTTCTGCTTCAGGGTAGTCATTGGTATTTGTCTTTCATACTTTTAAAGACACCACATTATCCATAATTTCAGTAGATGTACTGTGGAAAAATCATGGATTTAGAGATTTAGAGATCTTGCACAGGAGAAAATGGATCTGATGTGTAGGGCTAGGGTAATAAGAAAGCAGGAAAAGAAGCAGCAACAGTAAAAGAAAAACATTGAGTACCTAGAAGTTTAAGTTAATAAAAGCACCAACTTTTTTGGGTTTTGGTGCCATTTAATGTCTCTATTAAAGTTTCCAATGAAATGCTAATATTTCCCTTCCATCTCTTCTAAGCATATCCCCCTCAGTAACTCAAGTTTTGTTAAGTAGCAAATATGATTTGAACAAAAGCTCTGAGAGACAGAATTTATATAGAGCAAAGCTGACTCAATTTCTCAGTAATGGAGATGAAAAAGGACTCCACTGTCTTTTTGAAACATGCTAATGATGTTTACTTTTCTTTCCCCTGTATAAAAGCATTTAAAGCTATAAATCCTGGGAGTCTGCACTGGAATCTTGAAAGATTTCCTTATGGCACACAGGAACTCTTTTCTTTTGGGGGCCTAGGTTTAAATTCACAGTTCCTACTTGCAAAAGGTTCTTATCACTTACTCAACATTTGCTTGTTCACTGCACAGCGATGAACGCCCCAAATGGTACAACTTCCTGCTTTTTCTGAGAAACTCAGTTCTGGTGTAAAGAAGGAGTTGTGGACATCTAAATGGACAAGTTGAACACAAGCCAGTTGTGTTTCCTCATGGAAAAGGCCAACCAGTAACTGGACTGCATTTAGTGTCAAGGGAAGAGATTTTTCCACTCTGTTAGCACTTGTGAGGGAATAAAGGAAATTCCAGTTACACACTGGGAAAAATAAATTCCTAGTGTAATGATAGTGGTCAAATGAGGGGACAGTGGCCCAGAAGACAGTGGGGTCTCTGAACAATTGTGGAACAGTAGAGACTGTGTTTAATGACACCCTGCTAGAAGTTCCCCACTTCCTGCCTTGAACCTTGAACACTTTCACAGGGTGTGTCTTGGTGCATTGTTATCTCCAAGGCTTAGAAGGCATGGTAAATTAGTGATGTCATCACAGGGCTTTGTTCATTCAATTCAAAACTGTGGGACAAGTGGAACTTGCCTGACACTTGCCTTCTAGAGGTCTTTTCTTCAGGAGCAACTATTTTGATGTATTACCTTTTGCCTTTCCTTCCTATTTCCTTCAAAAAATCAATGCTAGGTTTGATTTTTTTTAACACACATAAGAGGTGCCATCAGATCAGTAGCATAAAGGAAGCAAGTAGGAATACTCATGAGGAGTCTTTATACAACTGAAATCATCTTTATCTGCCCTCACCTGCTAGGAGGCTTTGTTTTTCCCTTTGGTTCCTTTTTTCCCTTGCATCTCAAACTTCTGCCTTTCAGTGCAAAAGTGGTCGTGAGATCTGACGGAGGCTGTAACACCCACAGCCAGCAAAATGGTGACTGTGGAAGGGAGGCTGCCCCTGCAGCAGTACTAATCCAGCAGATAGTACGGAATACTTTGGAACCATGAGGAAGTCTGGCAACCCAATTGGACTGCACAGCATCATAGGCACACCTGCATGACCTGTCCTGAAGAGAATACACAGCACTTAAAGTGAGCTACAGACTCCCAGACCCCTACTGTCACCCCTAGAAACTGATCATCTCAGTCTCTCCTTCTAAAATGTGGACACTTTACCATGTTCCAGCCATGGAGAGGGAGGGAAAATTCACAGCCAAAATCACGGTTGTGTCTGCTCCCTTTGAGGAAATTCACATCAACTGCACTTCCAAACCTGTCCCAATACTTAACTCCTATCCTCCACCTTGATGAGCTAAAGCCCGGTGAGAGGGGCTGCTGAGCACTCTTTCCTCTTTCCACCTCTTTGTAGGGAAAAGTCATAATTGGTGCTCACACTCTGTTTGCTTAGAGATCAGCTTTCTTTCCTGGCCTCCTTGCTAATTTGCATGCCATTCTGCACTCTGCCACCACAGTGATATGGGTCTTGCCTTTCCTAGGGCCTGCATCTATCTTTATTCTGAGGATCTGCTAACAGCTGTCCCAGAGATGAAATAATCCATTAGGATGCCATCGACTCCATTTTATGAATTCACTAAATGCTGTGAATAAAGATATAGATTTTATTGTCATACTGCACAAACAGGGCCCTCCCTGAGATGTTGGAATTGATGCTGGCTGAATCTGAAGTGGCTGGAAAAATAAGGAAATGTGGAAAGCACCTGGTATTTATTTCAAAGATGTGAAAGGAGACCCCGGTGATAAATCATGTGTTGAAACAAATGAGAGTTAGCAAAAGCCAACAAATTGGCTCTGATTTGCCTTCCATGGACGATACAGATCCTCTATGATTCCTAAGGGGCACAGAGGGTCTCTCTCTTGATTTCTTATCTCCACCTTAATAGCTCACCATTGCTGCTTGTCATTATTTTGTGTAGGACAAATACATATGAAAGGAAAGGTGGGGAAACTTTGCATGCAATAAACTAAACTATTAAAGAGGAAAGCATGGATAAAAAATAATCTGCTGAAGTTGAAATCACCAAGAAGAATAATAGAAGACATTAAGTCACACACGAAAGTCAGTGGTTCGAATGAGGAAAGCCTTGTGAATGACTGACAAATACAAGCTGTCTGTCACCCACCAGTGGGAGAGGAATAAACAGCTGTCATCTCAAGATGTATTGAGTCAAGGTTAATACCAAGGACTATAACCTGGCAAAGTGTCTAGTTTTGGCTAGCTGTGATGAGGATGGATTAATTTGAATTAGAATAGCCACAGAAACAGATTGCTAAAATACAAGGGGAACATTGAAGCCTTTTCCTGAATAAGACAGGAATCAAGCTTGGCTTATTTAGCTCTTGTTTAGAGCTGATAGAGAATGTGATTGCTGCCCAGTAATACATCATGTGGATAAACATTGTAGGAAGGGAGACTACTGTCTACTAAATCTAAAGGATATCAATACAAGACCAAACAGATTTAGAGGATGGTCTCTAGTCAACAGTGTGATGGAGGAAAGGAAAAAAACCTCATCCCTTAAAAAAGTTGGTGCTTGATCATTCAATCTATAAAAAGGAATGATGGGCTGGTTGCAAGTGATGGATGCAGCATGGATTAAATAGAGCAGGTGGCTCCTTTCTGTCCAGCTTCCTCTCTGCTAAGAAAATCCAAGAGAACAGATGAGGCTCTCTCTGCTCCTCATGCAACATCAGCTAGTTCCTTGAGTTCCCTCTCTGACAGAGCAAACCACATGGCCCACTGGATTTCTTCAAGACCCCCAAACTTTATTTTCTTACAAAAGTTTCATGTTGACTTTCTGACGCAAACCCTTTTGGCCTGGAGAGCTGGGGGAAAGTCAAAGATGAAATGAGGTCCTATGGGTCTAACAAAATTCACTGGGATCACTATTCTTTGTTTCAAGGAGCGTGTATCAGAACTGAATACACACCAACTGTAAAATAATGAAAATGAGTAAGAGTACCATGTAAATCAAATGCACCGTGATTTGTAGAGCCAACTCATGCGTACATTTGTGAGTACTTCATTGTCTCCAAAAACTGAAGATACTGGTGAAGGTCAAGAATGCCTGTAAATTCAGTGTAAGTATTTCATAGACAAGAAAAAAACACCTTAAAGACATGAGACCATCCCGATTTAATACACTTTAAAATGATTTAACCATCAATTCCAAGACCACACAAATTGAGCTACCCGACCAACAATTGCAAGCCTACAGACTAATTTAAACCATTTAAGAGGACATGTCTTATACTTTGTCCTTTTGAATACAATAAGCAATAGATACTTGATCAATTCTATAGCCAAAATGGGGATAGTTTAATAACTGTTAGACTGCTTTCTCCTCCTCTTTAACTCTCATCCATGCAAATATAAGTCTGCTGCTGTTTTTAAGGTATCTCCTGATTTGGACAAGAGAACGACATACAAAATTTCTAACAGAGTAGCCCATCTACCTTCAATATTTATAGATTTTTCTGCCTCTGGATGGGATGAACTGATGTTTTGATGAATGAATGAAAAGGAAGCCTAGTTTCACTAGTTCATTAATATTTGCCTCTGGTGAAACTCTGTGCACTAACACTGTATCACAGCACCTGGAAAATCACAACCAAATTTCTGTCTTCAGTGAGAGCCAACCTAGAGAAAAACAATTACTCTAGCAGGGGTAGAAATTGTTTTCTAATGGACTGACCTCCATGACAACATTGGTTTCAATTCCTATGCTTGTGGATTGTATAACCAGCACCACTTGACATACAAGAATAACAGTGTGATTATGTTGTATAAACATACCAGAAGACCATGGTCCTCTGCCTCAAAGAATATGCTGTCAACAGGATTTTCACTTTGAAGACCCAGTTAACATTCTCTTTTCCATGATAATTTGACAAAGTATAAGTATATACCATCTGAAATCCAGAAGGAGAGCTTTGCATGCACACTAATCATGAAAGGATAGACTGTGTTTCCTGAAAATAACCTATGGGCTTTAGAAGCACTATCAAATCTCTATCCCCAAAACAGCTGCAAAATCCTGAGAGTCCCAAGAGCTGTAAGTATCCTGTCCTCTCTTATTACAGTTCAGTTGATGTGAAGAAAAGTGTAGTTGTGAATCATTATCCTTGAAGGAGCAAGGAACTAAGTAGGTCTCTTCTAGTGAAATCTCACTTGTTACTCTCTCTAGATTATCATGGAACTCTCTGGACTGTGCTTCTTGAGTTCTAACTACTCTTTCCTGCATTAGAGATGAAACTAGGCTTCATGATTGGGTACTTCTAAAAAGCTAAGCGTTTTAAGTGCACATGCCGTTGCAAGAACTCTGTGAAGGAAACCATCTTTTACAGGGATTATTTAAGGTTGATAAGAGGAGGGTGAAGTGCTGTGATTGGGAAGACTAGTTTCTGCAATGTCAATTCAGATAGATTATTACAGCACTTCTGCCCTAGTAAGGGGATGTGCTTTGCATAGTGTATAGTCAAAGTGTTACCTAAATGGTTTTCAGAGTTAAAAACCCTGAATTTTACAGGGGCTGGGGACTTGTGGTCTACATTCTTCATCATGGGGAGGGGAGACAGGAAGGGGCATTGCTAAAGAAGAGAGAGCTCTGGAGATGTGTGATTCCTGCGAGCACCAGTGACTGTTGCTCTGTTTGCTAGAGCAGAAGGCCTGCCTCTGCTCATCATTATTGACCCTTCCAGAAATGGCACACATTGCCTTTGAGGAATCTGTGGGGCAGACCTGTAGGGCTAGAAGAGCTTTTGTCCGGTATCAGTGAGGTGTGAAAGCAGTAGGAGTCTTCAGACATGTTATCATACATTACAGTTTGTGAGAATGGGCAATTGGGCAAAGGAAAGAGCAATGGCTACCAGAGAACTAATAATAATAGCATCATCCATTGCTGGAGTCCAAGCTACCTGCACAAGGTAGCAGATTTCACGTAAGAAATGTGAAATCTGCTGAAATCTGCTACTGAGGCTGACATAGGACACAGCAGAGAATCCAAGTAAAATTTCCACAGTCTTGTAAGAAATTTGGCATCTTTTGTTCTGATGCTGATAGAAGTAGGTTTTTTTGTCTTTACCAAGGCAGATATTCTATCAGACTCAGGAGCTGGTCTTTTCAGAAGTATCATTCACTCTTGTAGGATTTGCATTAAAATAGAAAGCACAGGTTTCAATTTTTCCATATGTTCTTTTACTATACAATGTCAGGAAGGCAAAACTAATAAGGCACATAGTCCATTTCTTGGCACAAACATCTCTTAAATGCGGTGGCCAATGTCTAATAAAATTCAAAAAAAAAGAAAAGAAAGAGAAAATACGAGAAGTGTGACTACCCTGCATATCCACACACTTGTGCGAGTGAATATTTTATTCCTCTTTCCACTAGGACCTTCCTTTTCATCAAATACAGCCCCCAGACACCTTCATTACTCAGAGAGCTTCACTTTATTATGTTTGGTTTTTACTTAAAAAAATTGCAAGAAGCATATTAATAAGAAACAGCAATTAAATTATCTGTAAAGCTTCGGAAATGCCCAAAGCTTTAGCACCCTCCAGCAAATACATGATCACTAACTCTCAGCTGTGTCATATTTAAATTGCATGTCTTCATGCTAGCGCAGGCTCTTCTCACCTCCAGTATTGTGTGCAAAGGCAAGTGTACACACAAGCAAGCTGTGCAAACCTTGTCAGCATATGCATCACTGCTTTCAGCCCTCACAAACACAAGGTGTCCTTTGTATCCTTTCCAAAACCTCATCATTTATCCTGTAAATCTGTCAATGGTGCTTGCTCTGGAACATGCCCCCATTTGTATCCTCTTCTCTGTTAAACACACATTTTTGAATGTGTTCACCTTATTCTAGAATGAAAATCAGTTGAACAAAAAAATAAAATTTACTTACAGATATTATCCAGATTTAAGAATAGCACCCAGGGCCCTACTCATCTCCACGAGGAGGTTTTGTGGCCTGATGTTATTGACCTGGAGTCACTGGTGAGCCATGAAACAGTTATGAATTTTTTGGCAGTAGGAAATGTTTACCAGTTTTAGCCTAAGGGATTTCTAATGAAAAATTCATGCCTAAGTGCATTCTTTCTGATTTTCTATCTTTGCCTTCTTTTAGAAGGCACATTTAGTGCTTGTCTTGGAATCCCATATAATATCTATCCATGGGATTGTCATTATCCTTGCCTGTTCACTGCTTTTTCCCATTGAGTTCATGCTCTTGTAGCATGCATGACTGGATTTTACCCTGTATTTATACATTAGTGTAGCAGTCATCTTCAGGCTATTGGATTTCAACATTTGAATAATATTATTAATTTATAAGTTTTAGTTAAAAATTACTGCTTTGTGTGCTGTCCTGGATGTTTGCTTAAAATCCTGGATGTTTCAAATATGAAGTATATAAACCCAGTGGTAAGTCTGAATTTCCTTAAATTTTCAGATGTACAGTCTGGGTGCTGATCATGCTGACTTTAGCTTAGGGAACATAGATCAACCCAGTCTGATCTCCCTTTAATAGGAAAACGGGAAGTCTTTAAAAGGATTTAGACACAATCTTGAAATTTTTAGGATATTTCAAGAACAGTGCATTGACTAAAGATGTCATGGGAAGGCTGGGAATCCAGGTGTCAATGACTGTCTGAATGCAGCACAGAGGTGGGTAGGACTGCTGTGTAATGAATACTTCCATCAGAAAAAAAATAGGAAGGAGAGAAAAGTAGGCGTTTTCTTAAGAATGGCAGACTTCTGGTGTCCTTTGGGGAGCAGGAGCTGGGATTGGGAATTGACAGTGCAAAATTCATCTGTTGTGTGGGAAGCACTTGGGGAGGGACAGAACTGTTTACAACATTAAATTGAAATGTTCTCCAAAACCTTGCTCTGTCAGACATCTGTGTGGCACTCAAGGATTTCTTCTTCTCCTATAAGACACAGAGTGTTTTTTGCTCATCTGAGGGCTCTCTGAAACAGATGGTAAGTCCCAGTGTGCCATGTAAAATTAGAGAGGAAACCTGTCTCTAGAAAAGAATGTGCGGAGAAGGGAGGAAGGTCTTTATTAGTGCTGTTTTCTTTCTCCTTTTTACTGTAAACCTTTCTAGGCTTCTAGGGGAGGAGATGGAGTTACACAGCTCTGCATTTCTGATGAGAGGGAGGGCAAAGGAGCAGTTTGACTCTGGGATCCATTAATGCTAAAAATGATGTACGTTTCTGGAGTAGTGAATATTGGCTTGGTGAACCAGAGCAGCTCTCCTCACACAAAAAGCATAGCATTTGCTGGAGACTGCTGCTAGGGTTGGGCATTTTTAAGGCTTTGCTAACATGCAGAATTAGTGAGTGCACAGATTGGGAATGTCGCCCAGGGAGAACAGCCAGGGCTCCAGGGCAGGCCAGTATAGACACAGCAGACACGATATATCTTCATGCAAGGACAAAATCCTCAATCTTCTGCTTCCCTTTTAAACTCTGCATGTAACTAGGCTTTACTTCCTCAAAACCAACAGAGCTTTATATTCTATGCCACACAGGTCTTTGCTGTCCTCCACAGCCTGCCAGTGATGCTTTCACTGGCTAAAGTGACCTTTGCTGGCCAAAGAGCTGTTTTGCTGCTTGGATCAGTCAATGTTTGTGCTTAGGCCTTTTGACATGTTCTAGCCAGGATGAAATGACCCTCTGAAGAGATACGAATTTGTTTTCTCCTGTATGGGCTAACCTTTTAGGATAGGAAAGGCGCATAAAGCATTATATGTGCAGTGTTTTAAAGAAGCTGCAAGAGAGGGAAATTAGCATCAAGGCTAGTTATAAACAACATATGGAGAATAAATCTCCATTAAGCAAGGCTGCAGAGGAGGGGGAGATAAGGGGGCAGCTAAGTCCAATAGCAGGAAAGATCTAGCTCTAAATGCTCTCCTGGACAAGCTCATATAGACTAATTAGCTATCTTACAAGCTGGCTAAAATACAAGAGTTGGCAATTCTCTGTTAAGCTTAATCATAGAAATGTATTTCCCTGCCTCTTCTCATGACTTAATACTGCAAGTCTGGTTTTACCTCAGGCTATATTCTCCTACTCTCAGCCTTAAACCTGGCTGAGGGTAAGGGTGCCTAAAAAGTCTCTGTGTAGTGGGCACAATTCTCAACTGAAAATGAAATGTTTAGTTTGGAAACTAGCCAGGGACATGGGATCACCAGGATATTGATGGGAGAGACAGTACAGATAACAAATCATGCCAGATATATCTTGTAGCTTCTATTATCTTGAGCAAGTGACAAGTGACAAGATGTTCTGAGAAGGAATTCAGGTAGTCACCATAAACTCACTACAGAGGATAAAACAGACCTGCCAGCATGGAGGAACGCCTTCACTCCTGCATATCCCTGCTGCACAGAGAAAAGCAATTAGCACAGGGAATTTGTCTTAATGTAAAATTACATTTTAGTGTCCAACTTTGCCCAGGGAGGAAGTGCCTGGGGATTTCCAATACATCTGTTCTAACAGGGAGGGCAGAGGGAAATGACTTTAATTAAAGTAACAGGAGTACACTTTGAACCTTTACAATCTGATCAAACAGGAACAGAAGGAGGAAAGTGGGGGGAGCCACAATGGAAGGTATTTATAAAATATAAATCATAAAGAAGAGAGGAGAGAACATTAACAAATGGCAGGCCAGGTGCATCTTTCCTAAGTGGTGCTGAATTTAGCCCAAATCCCTCATGCTTTTTTTCCCCTTGGCCATCTGAACAGATGTCTGTAGCCTTCAGACAAATTATAAAATATGGAGGGAGGAATTCTGCTCAGTGCTGTTGCCTTGCAAAAAAGTCCCAGCTGCTGAGTTTTACTGTATTTACTTCTACTGCTCAGGAACTAGAGGGGAAGAACACAGTGAGCAGCTGGGATTTGTAGGGGACAATGTGTTCTTCCATCAACACATTTACTCTTCTTTTGCCTTCCTGTTAACCTCCCAGTGAGCTATCAGCTTTTCTTCCCCTCATGTTGTTTTTAATATAGGTAGCAGGGGAAAAAGTAAATGCTCTTTTTCTTATGAGTGTCTTCATTTGCCTATTCCCCCTGTTTTCCATCCTAGGATGAAAGTTAGACCACAACTCACTAAAACACTTGAAGACAGGCTGAATTGCATGCAACACCTTTGGCTGATGACTTCTCTAAGCTGCCTCTAGATGATTTCCTGCTCAGTGCTTTCATTTTAGCCCCTTAAACTTCTCTTCAGTGGGCCCTGCCTTTTCCAAAGACCAGGCTTGGAGATTTATTCGGAAGCTGGGATTCCAATGGCCATAACTGCATAGCCTACCAATTACATTAAGCATCTAAATCCCTTTGTAAAGCTGTACTTCAGTGAGTCCCTTTGTTTCCTTTCTGTCCCTACTTTCTCATGCCATTTCCAACTTCACCATTTATGGCTGAAAGGAAAAAACCTTCAGGTCAAAGGGGAGTATGTGATGATACAGCGTCACCAAGACAGGGACGACAGGGTTCACTGTCTGCAGAATGAGCGAGTGACTCCTGAACTGGGGCTCTGTAGAGCACTCAAAGCACCTTTTATTGACTGGGGAAGGGGAAGGGGAAGAAAGACCGTCACATTCCGCAAGTTCAGACATGCAGGTGCTTTGCACCCATATGTAAACACCTACAGCTTTATTGATATACACAGGTTCCTAACCCAGTTAATAGCTCTGCTTAAAAGCACAATTTTCTTGCACACCATCCCCGTTCACAAGCACAGAGAAACCACTGCAACTGCCTTGCAAGCTATGCAATGACATGCTGCTGTCTTGCAACCTTTGAACAGGAAAGAAAATATCCGCACCTTACACTTGCTACACACTTAGCATGAGTTTTCCTTTCAGGATTTGAGAGCCACATATGGCAATGCATGCTGGAGCCCTTCCTGCTTACATTTCTGGAAGCCCTTATTTCAGTCTCTGGTAACAACAATGGAACCTCTTCCACATACATACTCAACAGACTACATATTTTGAGTTCCGATTTACAAGATACAAATCTTTCTGTCAGCCTGGTATCTATGTCTGGCAGGCCATCTGGCAAGCAGGTTGCAAGAAGAAAGAATCTCTTCTATATTACTATTTCCCCGCTTCACCTTGATGAAAAACTAATCTTGAGCTCTTCATGATGTTCATCTCAAATGAGCTCTAGTCTATCTATTTCTGCAGTGAAGAATTTATTAAATAGAGAACGTAAAGGGGAGAACATAATAATGGAGGTTTGATTGTCAAACTCTTTACCTTGTTGTTCTCCTGAACCCCAATGAAAACCAATAAAGGCAGCTTCTATTAGAATTACTAATTATTTTATAGATAATTAGATGCAATTATTTCTAAAAGCACCTAATCTCAATTAATAATGACAAGAGGAGGCAGTGGGAGGGTGTGGGGAGAAGAAAGAAGACTTTTAAAAATGTTGAGATATGCAAAAAGCAATAACAATAAGAACATAAACTCACAAATTAGAAGATTTGTCAATGGTAGCAGTATAGCAAGTAGTAAGGTTGCAGAAGGGGCAGCATTCTAGAAAAGTGATGCATATAGTTGAAATTTCAGCAGTTTATGTAGCGAACTAAAAGAGGTTTGCATTTTGTCTGGTTTCCTATTAGACGTTTATGTCATTTTGCTTTGTGTGAATATCCTCTCCTCTTCCATTCTCCAACAAATTCTGAATAAAATGCTGAATTTTAATCCACTCAGTCTGACAGAGGTGCCAACAAGTTTCACTAAGTTGTTCCATACACAAGAGCATCTCCCATAGAGTCTGAGGCAGAGACCCTTTTTTGTCCAAAATACCAAGCAATCCACACAGAATCGAGTCTTCATGGGATACCTGGCAAAAAGTTTCAGGCCAGCTTTTTACCTGCTTGAACACCAAAGTCAGTGACCAGGGAAGGATATCCTTACAGACATGATGCTGTACTTGCACCAGAGCTCCCAGAACACCCGGTTTTCTTCTCTCACAGTAGCAATCAGTGAGGAAAGAAGCAACAGCCCTCCTCCCACAGCTCTGTGACATGCAGTGTGACCAGGAGGTGTTGGCAGTTAATCAAAGGCCATGCTCCCCCCACATGGGTGCTTGTAATACTGCGTTGTTGCTGCCAGAGCCAGGGCCATGGGAGAAGGCTCGTGTGGCAGCAGGCTGGAGGCACGTACTCCGTGGGGCTCTTTGGACATGCCCCAGGTCCGTGACTCTATTTTTATTGCAGCACCTCCCCCTCTACACCTTCTCCCTTCCATACTTGGATGCAGCTTTATAAGGACAGCTCTACAGATTTCCTCTTGAGCTTCCTACCCTTCAAACGAAGACAAAAGAAACTAGAAATTTTTAGAGTATCTGGTAACAGGCCATCTCCCGGGGGGTACTGAATTATCAATGCCATCTCTTACAGTGAGATCAGCCAGCTACTCTGTATCTATTTTAGACAGTACTTTATGGCCTTTTAAATCAACGTGCTCTCAGATCTCTCTCAGCATCACCTACAGCACAAATTCTTTCTCTCCAATTTTCTGTAAACTGCCATAATTAGGTAGATTAGGGGGGTAAACAATCCATCATTTACCTTCTTAAATGTAGTAGATGAAACTCTGCTATACAGCATCACACCCCATTAAAAGCCTGCCTCACTGAACAGAAGCTATTTCACAGTGACGGAGGTCTTAATAACCGTGCCTAAAGGGAAGTTATTATTGGAAAGAAATATCAGGCATATAAGCCATGGCAAATGCATGGACGATGTTAGGGCTGGAAACGCACATCATCAGGTTATGATCCAAGCCAGCAGGCAGCAGAGCAAATATGCTACTGGACTGCTGTGCATAATCTCAGAGTTCAGCATGTGTACCCCATGTACACCCCTGACTTATATCCTGCAGACATGCAGAAAAGAACTGAATTTCAATTCTGCCTGTAGTGCTTTTGCCATGTGCCTTTTCTTATTTATTAGTTTTAACCCACAGCGTGCCTCACTACCAGAGTCTCTGTGCAGTACACAGCATTACCTTGCAGTCCTCTTTGTTCTGTGTGTAGATGCTTTTGAGAAGCTTGTCTCCCAGTTGCTTTTCTTTGTGCTTTTTTTTTTCCGTCTTTCTAACATCAGTGTGAGGCTCAGTTCAATAGCACAGCCACGAAAAATTACCTAATCACTTTTCTGATGTGGCTGTCAGACAAGGAATTCTTTAGAGAGGTGATTTGAGCTGATTGAGTTATACTAAGAGAGGTTGTGAAGATAACCGAAAACAAATACACAAATTCTCTCTGCTGTTATTCATGGGATTCTCCTGTTCAACTGCTCGTTATTTTTACTATAAGGTATTCACTGAAGTACCAAACATTTACTGAATGTTAGTGTGGATGATTACCTTTTGACTGCAACAGTCACCCAGAAAAATATTTTGTTGATTCTTCCTTGCAAATATAGGTTTGTTGAACTTAAACTTTCAGGAAATCTATTGCTTTTGATGAAAATTTCTTTTGGAAAGAATTAAATCTAGGACTAAAGCTATATTCATCAGGTGGGTGAAACTATCCAAATGCAGATCAGCTCAATAATCCCATTAGTTGTTCATTCATCTGGGATGTAATACAGCTTCAAAATTCTGGTGAACCAAGCTGGACAGGGACCTGAAGTCCCCTACAAGAAGTGGAGACTTTCTGTAATCCAGGATGCGAATTCCTCTTTCTTCACTTAACCCCATGTTTCATGCTTACATTAAAAAAAATGGAAGTGTTTAAACAGAGGGTAAAAATTCTCTATCACTTTCTAAAGATTAATTGCCTTAAAATTCAGGGGATGAAATGCTTTCTCTTCTCTTTCAGGCAATTTAAAAGCCTGTTTCCCACTCACTGAGCAGGTGCAGGGGGAGTCAGAAGACTATTAAACTTTATACGGTCTTTTCCCCTATTGCAAACAGTAGGTGTAGAGCCTTGAGTTCCCTGTCTTTGTGCTAAGTTCTGTAGAAAAACAGGGAGACACTCTGTATCAAAGAGTTCAACATATTTTGTGAATACTCTGAATCAGAGTAGATGGCATCATCGTAGATGGCCACGAGGTCACAAACACCACAAAATTTGAGACCCAGCCCAGGGATGGAACATCCACAACTTTTCTGGGAAACTTCTTTCAGTGCCTTACTCCCATCTGAGTAAAAGTGATGAACAATTTAGACACAAATATATTGATGTTGTTCATCTACTATTAATGAATAACAAGTACAGCTCCAGAATAAGGACAACTTTTTGCAAAAATGCTGAAGTTCATCACTTCATTTATCAGGTGAACCATTTATCCACGTGAGCTTCAGAAGAATGTATCTGTAGAGTAGACCTAGGCATCCTAAAAATGCAGTAGGACCCAGAAACACATTCAGTTGTCTCAGTACTAGCACAGAGCAATGGAGTGACTGAAATATATTGTTTCCTAGTGGTTATATTTCTAGAAAAATCAGACTTCCCCGAAAGCACCCACAATTCTGGGCATCATGAGGGTATGGCCTTCCTACTAATGGCATTTCTGCCTATCAGTGTGGACTCTGGATCTACCTTTCATCTGATTCAGGACTGCCTTGACTTATCTAAGTCTGGTCAGATGAAGAAGCCAAACTCCAGTGAAATTCACAAATGCTGTGGCCCAAGATGAGGTGGGAAAAGGTAACCTTTAGACACGATGTGCACAAATACGCATTTCTGGGAAATGGAGTGGAACATGTCATGTGGCATATTCTTTGTGTCCTGCACAGCATGTGGGCATAAGCTTGGAAAGCACTTCATCTGAGAGGGAAGAAATGGAGGGAAATGTGGAACTGAGAAGGAAGGTTGAGAGCACTTTTCTCCATGCTACTATTTTCAGCACTGCTGAAGTTAATTTGTGTTTAGACATGAGCAGCTGTCATCTCTGTGCCTTTTACATCTCCATGGAAGTCAATCATCAGCTGGCATATCTTCATGCTCTCTCCAGGTCTGGCTGCTGCTGGAAAACATTGTTTCAGCCTAAGCATTTCAGCCCTTAGTATTCATGATTTTAATGTGAACACTCAGCAGTAATCTCATATCCTTTCTGCTGGACAGTTTTGCTTTGCCTCATCTAGTTTTGAATGTTGTTGTGTTCTATAGGGATGCTTTTAGTCAGTCTTTCAAATGAATATAATAATTTCTTTAAAACCCAAGCATACTTGAGGTTTATCAGGCCAAAATGAACATACAATGACTTGTGAATTGCCGACATAATGGATAAAGAAGCAATGTCAAGTCACACAGATCCCATACCAGAGTGAGCCCATATCCTAGATGAGGTAGAGATAACACCAGCAGAAGGAAAGAAAAGTGACTGGGCAACATACCAGATATGATGAAATCTCAGTGGGAGGAGAGTTTGTAGAACCTCCATGATAACTAGTTTTAAACTGAAGGGGATAAAGTCTCCAACTCTTTCCAAGCTAGTTTTTACAGAGAGCAACTTGCAGCAGGAATGAAGGCTGTGAGTGGAGTCCAGCACCCCAAAGCAGCAACTAGGTGCCAGGATCTGGAAAGATGCTACAGCAGAAGGATCTAATAAGAGTTGGAGCACCAGCCCTGTGGATCAAGCAGAGCTTGTCATGATCAGGAAGGTGAAAAAGGGAAGCTGGAGAACTCATCAAACATAATGCTTCTCATCACTCCATCTCTTTCTCTAGATCATCCTTTATTTTTAGTTGCCGTAACTCATCTTCCATTACTCAATTGCCACTTCTCATCTCCAAAGGTCCAGGCATTCAGGCATTGACTTCAGATAGAGTTCCTTTTCACAAAATATATTGGCAATGCTTTCAGTTCATAAAACAGTCCCTTGTACTTTTCAGTATGGATCCTGCCAGCATTACCTTAAAATACACAGCATCCATCTTTTGTGGAAGGGCTCGGCTACAAAAAGAGAATTTACCCTTCTGTAGTCTTTCTAATTTACCTGATTTTTTTTTTCCAAATCACTTTTAAGATACAGAATAAGTCACAAGGTAACTGTACTAGCCAACTTAGTTGCCTTTAAGCAATATCTCTCCTGGAGCTTTTAGCACTTGTTTCATGAAGAGGAGAGGTAAAAGGCAGAACATTTATCCTGTTTTTTTGGAAGCTAACATAGCATATGAGGCTTCAGACAGGTCTGCTATAAGGAAAAGTGATCTCAAGCTGGAGGGCTGAAGAACATGTCCCAGAGCACTGTCTCCAGCCTCATACAGTATCAATTCAAAGCGAAAATGCAAGGCAAGACCTTGTGTCTCAGGTAGCAATTCTGTGCCATTTGAAATTAACCCTGATAATCACAAGGGCTTTTTATTGGTGTCATGCCACTGGATTAAGGCTTTTTTTTTGTTTTAAAACCTAGGTCCTAAAGGAAGCCTGCAGGGACTCTTGTCCCATGCAGAACACTTCCAAAGAGTTTGTTATAACCCAGGTAAAATTCCTTCTCCATCCCTCTTCCTGAATTAAGAAAAGAGCAAATGGATGGGAAGCATTAAAGAGCGCTTGTAATATTTCCTTCTAAGCTGTGCACTTGTCTTATGCTGCTTAATGAATTTCTCTCAGGGTTTCAGTGTTTCTTTTTTCTTTTTATATTCTGGCTGTAAATTATATTAAAAAGTAAATCTTAAAGATGCACTCAGTGTGAAACAGAGCCGTGAATCACTGTTCCCTCTACAGGCTGGCTCTCCATCTGCAGTCATGCCAATTCCTGTCGTTTCATACAGGCACAGCGCCTCTCTCCTACCTCACACCATCTGCACACAAAAACAGCTTGTTTGCAAAAGCAAGAGTAATTTTTGGCCTAGATGCAGGTTGAACATCTATTGCTTGCACAGCAGAACCTATACTGGTTTTCCTAGAGAAGTGTCTCTTGGAAAACCAGGTGTCTAAAATAAAAGCAGACGGGTTGGCCAGGGTGTTCAATGCAACCCCAGAAGTAGCAGCACTGTTGGCTCAAGGAGCATCCCTTCTGGTCCCTGGCACAAGAAACAGTGTCTGGAGATTCCCTTAAAGTGCTGAATGCTTCAAAGGAAGGGTTTCCAGAGAGCAGGCATCTTGGCTTTGTCTCTCTGGAGTTGCCTCACACAAAGGAGCTTCTTCAGGGTATTAATCCACCAATTTTAGAGCAACATGACACCTATTATGACATATGAAGTGTCTGTGATGTCACCTGAATCAAGGCCGGTGTGTTTACCCAAATCCTGGAGTCTCGTGTGGGAGTTGAACCTAGGTTCAAGCTCCAGCCTGACCACAGCATTTAACAACTGAGAGGAATATTTGTAACTGTCCTAGTCCTGTTCCATGGCAGGAAACCTCTTCCCTGAAAGAAAGTTGGAAATAGAGCTGCAGCAGTTTCAGGGAACTGCTAAAATAAGAGGAGTGTATCTCTTGTCCAGTTACAGAGACTTCAGGTTTGGGTGCATGGCAGTTCTTTGTGCTTTTGATTGAAGGCACTACTGGGCTGAAGAAGCACAGAAGGATCCACTGGAAGCCCACTGATTTTTTCTGTGCTAGCTCTGTGTAATAGAGCTGTTCTGAAAAACCTCTAATGTCCTTCAATCCCTCCTAGTATAATAAATTTTAAAAGGTAGAGGAAGCCTCTTCTTTTCCCAGAATTCCTCAGGGTCCCATCCTCCCAAATCCTATTTTCTTTTCTACTTCATTGTATAGATTGACAACCAAGGTATTCCAACAATTGTCCTGAAAAATACTGGGACTTGTTGTAATGGAAGTGCTTGCAGGCCTCTGTACTATCATTTTTAAAAAGTTGTGTGTGTATGTATATATGGGTGTGACAGGAGGGGAGCAGGGCAGGGGTGTCTGTTCTCAGTGAGCTTGGAGTTCACAGCTTTGCAGACAGTTTGGGAAAGGCTCTGAAGTTTGCCCTGCTTCTCCTCTTGGAGACCAAAGTGATGGCTGGAAGTGTTCCTGTAAAATAAGGGGCAGGAATACAATGCAGGAGGAAGGGAAATGTTGTCATTCCCTTGGGTTTTGTGTGCACAGGTGTGTGTGTGTGTGTTTGGCTCCCCTTCCCCACCTCTCCCCTTCTATCTCATTTCTGAAAAAACAGGCAGGAATTCGAGAGAGATAAAAGGATGTGGCTTGTCTCTCTACCCCTCCCCTTTCTGCACTGTAAATTCTTAAACAGGCCCAAGAGAGTAAATTGCTTTTTCGAGTTTTATCAATAAGAAGGCAGCCCAGAAGAGTTACAGTTCAGTGCTCAAAGATTGCATTCATGTTTAGCATGAAGCTTTCAGACCAGAAAATAAATAAATATATATATAGGGAGGAGTGACTCCTGATGGTATAGAATTTGCATTTTGTGGATGCAATTCATCTCCCTGAAGCATTTCTAAGTTTCCAGTCTCATCTGAAGTAAATTGCCTTCTGTAGTCAGAGTTATAATAAGATCTACCCCAACTGGGACACAGGAGAGATGTGCTGGACCATGGAGACAGCTTCTCTTAGTGCAAACTATTTCACAAGGCTTTTTTCAAAAATGACAATTTGGGCTTTTCAGATATGCACCATGTCATTGAAAAACAGTTTTTTAGGGCTGATTTGTGCCATAGTTTCTCACTTTAGAAACACCAGATGCTATTTCACAAGTCCTAATTTTCAATTAATAGCAAAAGTTAAGGATGGGGAACACTGAAAAGAGTGTTCATGTATGAACATGTATGTATGTATGTATGTACATGTACATGTGTTGGTTTGTGATAGAAAATCAGAGAAAATGAATGCTGACAGACAATATGAGAAAACAACAAGGAAGAGAACCATACCCTTGAAAAATAAAAAAGTGTGTTCGCAACATTAGTTTTTGTCTATTCTATTCAAATTCATTAGGATTTGAACTACATTGTTCTTTCAGAAGAACTGACCTTCTTTTCAGAAAGTTCAAGAAAACAAGGATGGATCTTACCAGGTGTTGGTTTGAAAGATGAACCTTGGCAAGAATTTTAGCCTCCTTGTGATAAAGCCCTATTTAAGGCGTACAGCATGGCAATTTCTGGTTCCTTTTTCTCTATCAAACTGGTTTGCCTCCCCACTAAAGTAGTAGAAAAGAACTTAAGAAATCCAAAGCAAAGCATAGCTCTTCATCTCTTTGAAAGAAGAGCTTTTTTTCAATAAAAGAAACCTTGATATTTTTTTGACAACAGATGTGCTGTATTACCACCCACTCTTCCTTTCCCCCAGCTTTTTGTGGGGTCATGTGCTCAATGCCCTGGTGAGATGGCAGTGCTAGGGGCAGGCATGGTGGGGGTCAGCTCACTGCTCTGTGATGTCTCTGGCTGTACAGTTTGTGGCCGAATACTCTTACTTCCTGCTGCACATCCTTTGAAGGCAATGGAAACTGATTTGCCGTAGTGACCCCAGGCAGTTAAGATTAATAAAGTTCTTGCCACATGCTCCTGGAGCCATAGGTTTGGAATTACAATCCAAGAGCTACACTTAGAGTCCTCCAAGCTGCCAATTTAGGCTGCTGGCATACTCAGGTTGATATTACTATGCCAGTTTTAGTTTCAATAGAACCACAGAACTATAGAATCTTTTGAGGTGAAGAAAACCTTTAAGATCATCGAGTCTAACCGTTCACCCACCACTGCCAATTCTGCCGCTAAACCATGTCCTTAAGTGCCACATCTGCACCTCTTTTAAATACCTCCAGGGATGGTGACTCCACCATTCCCTGGGTAGCCTGTTCTAATGCTTGACAACTCTTTTGATGAAGAAATTCTTCCTAGTATCTAATCTAAATCTTCCCTGCTGCAACTTGAGACCATTTCCTTCAATCCTATCACTTGTTATCTGTGAGAAGAGGCCAACCCCCACCTGGCTACATCTCCTTTCAGGTAGCTGTAGAGAGCAATAAGGTCTCTGCCAAGTCTCCTTTTCTCCAGGATAAACAACCCCATTACCCTCAGCCACTCCTCATTGGGCTTGTGCTCCAGATCCTTCACCAGCTTCATTGTCCTTCTCTGGACACGCTCCAGCACCACAATGTCCTTCTTGTAGTGAAAGCTCCAAAACTGAACACAGGATTTGAGGTGGAGCCTTGACTGTCCTGAGTACAAGGGGATGATGACTATCCTGGTCATGCTGGCCACAGTGTTTCAGATACAAGCCAGGATGCCATTGGACTTCTTGGACACCTGGTCACACTGCTGGCTCATGTTCAGCTGCTGTCAACCAGCACCTCAGGTCCTTTTCTGCCAGGCAGCTTTCCAGCCACTCTTCCTGTGGCGCTCAGCCTGTAGTGCTGCGTGAGGTTGTTGTGAGCCAAGTGTGAGACCTGGCACTTTGCACTGTTGATTGTCAACAAGGTGTTTATCCCAGTTGTACGGGGACAAAGACCTCTGGAGTTCTTTCCTTCCTGGAACTAGGATCATAGGCACAAATCTGTCATCTCTAATGCAAAGATCATTAAATTAATAGTAATCAGCCCTTTCAGTATGGGTGAAGCCCATTTTTACCATGCCTTAGAACAGCCATAGTTATATCATAGATCCATCAGAAGACATGTAATTTTTGCCACTGGCTGCTTACTTAGACCAGTGCACTAATATTGCTATGTAAGTGTTTAAAATAATAATTAGAACTCAATGAATAATGAATACATTGAATAATTTATTCAAATACATTGCAAAACTTGAACAACTTATTTGATGAATATATTTAATAACTCACTCTGTCCCCTATATTTGTGAATAATATTTTTAAATGAGCAATTTGTTTTTAAAAAACTGTAGCATTTGTTATATAAATTATCCATTTAATATTATTCAACCAACTCTAATAATAGTGTATTACCAGCAAGTGCATTCTTGAAAGGCCACCGGAGGCCCAAATAATCATCTCTGAGCATTCTGGGAAGACTTTTTGCTTATGAAATACTTGCTGTGATTAAATATGATCTCTCTAACTTGAGAACTAATTTTTATTTTTTATTGGAGTAAAAGAAGACAAAAGAATTAGCGGAAGGGAATAAGGTTGTCCATCCTTTTCCTGAAACCATAGCAACACTTCCACCTTCAGATGGGATGAAAGCTACAGTAGGACAGAAGTTTAATTATCCCACATTCCTGCTTCCCCATCTCCAGTGTAAAACTGGAGAGAGAAACTTCAGAGAGAAAGCACTGAACTCTGTGCTCAGCTTCGTGGCCCTCACTGTAGAACTGATCCTGGAAGAGGGTGTTGTACCATGGGTTAGCCAGTTTGCAGTGTGTAATGGCAGGGCTACCATCAATTCAAATCAAAGGAGCTTCCCTAAGCTGGGATATGAAGAGGGAGAACCCCAAGACAGAAGTGTCATATAAGCAACACTTCCATCCAAGGGTACATCCACAGTGAGAGTAAATGAACCCACGTTAAGACCAAGAAAGCAGTAACTGTTCCTGCTGCCTGATAATCACCGAAGGTCATGGATGAGAGATTTTCTTCTCTATTGATCTAGAATACTTTCCACCAACCCTGAATGCCTTTGTTCAGCTCTGATAGATTCTCAGACCCAGGACTGAGCTTCCCTGAGGAGCCATGCAGTGTACTTGGTAGCAATCCAGCTTTTGATACTGAAGATAATATTTATTGCTCAGGGAGAAAGAGCTCATATTTTTTTCAACTCCTACCTGGACTGACCTAGTTGGTTTTAGCCTTGAAGAAGAAGAATGTAGCAAAGTGCCCTTAAAGATTAAAATTGATTTTACTTTTTACAGCTTTGCTGTAAAGCCTTGGGCTGAAGTACAATTCGCAGTTATAATTATAGTATTTTAAACACACAGTTCTTACTTGTAGCCTTCACAATTCTGGCTCAGATACATCTGGACATGTGACCTTAGGGTTTTATTCAAGTATTCTCTCCATAATAATCTCATTAAAAATTGTATCATGTAAAGATGAAGCTCACAGTTCTACTTCTCTCAATTACCTGTAAAACCTTTTGTACATATAAACTCAAGGGGCCAAGTACACAGCCTCTCCTAGGACTGTTGGGCACTGCCACGTGAAATGACAGTATTCACAGGTTGTTCTTGTTCTTCTGAGCCTGTTCTTCAGGGCCTTCCAAGACAGGCGTGCTAATAATGCCAAGGTCATGGGTTACCACTAGTATAAGTCTTATGACATTTGAGCATCTAGCTGAAGGAGATTACAGGGTGGCTTTTATAAGGTTTGAGAGCTGTGTGAAACTAAATTCTCAAGGCACCCAGGTCAGTACTGTGTGTGAAGTTGTGAGGCTGGAGGGCTGGAGCACTTCTAAGCTTTGCCTTAATTTTCTTACCTACGGAGCAAGTTGCCACATTCCAGCTGTAAGTAAATATTGTCAGCTGAGGAGTTTGGGTTCCAGTGTGAGCCCACGCCTTGAGTTAGATGGAGCCTTAGGGTTAGTTTATTTTACACACTCTGTGTAAGGACTGAAAGCCTCTTTATATCCCCCCACAAATACAGGGATCATCTCTGCAGCCACTGGGATTGCACAAACATTCAGCCTAGCTGGTCATGATTAACTGAGGACTTGGAGAAGGAATAATTTCTCTATCAGGCTCAGCTGGATATTTCATACAAAGTAGGTAGATGGAACAGCATATGATATGTTAATAGCAAGGCCAGTTCTGGATTTATAGATATTTCCAGAGGGCTGAACAAGCAATTACAGAAGGGAGGATGTGAAACAGCCATGCCTCATGTTTTGGGGAAGGTTAACAAGCTTGTAGTCAAGTCCTTCCAGCACAGGCAGAATGTACACACACAGAACTTGAACCACAGACCCTGAAGTCCTTGTCTCCTGCTGCAGAATACCAAGTGAATCTCATTGAACTCAGTTGCTGAAGTTGTAACCAGCAGCAGGAGAATGGCTTTCCCTGACATGCATTTCTCTATCTATAAAATGATGGGTTTAAAACATGGATTCCAATAAGAGTTACTGTGTAAGAGTCACTGCTTTAGGACATACAGACCCTGACTTCCTCATCTCTCATTTTTGTAAGCTCACCATCCCAGCTCCCTTGCCTTAAGCCATTGCAAATGCTCTTGCAGATATCGCTTGTATTTCCAAGTACTTTAAAAGGTTTATTTCAGCTGGAACTACATTTCTCATTTGTGTGTATGCCCAGTATAACCTACCTGCTATTTAAGCATAAAAGGCATAGAACAAATTCATCCCAGGGATCAGAAAATCTCCCAGATTTCCTCTGTTTGTGTGCATGTGTGTGTCCACACTTTTGTGTGTGTGCATGCAGGGGTGCATTTCTCTGTGGGAACTTTAATTGGACTCTCAATCCCCTAAAAACAAGCATAGCCAATGGATTTGTTTATGAAACTCAGACACTGAATGTTTAGTATTAGAAGAGTCAATTTCAAGCTGTGCCCTTGCAAAACCAGGCAATGAACCGTATAGGCATCTGCTATCTTGCCCAGATTTATACTGCAATGGGAAGCTGTGCAATGCAAAGTGATACCAATGGTAGTGTAATGTGGGCCTTAACCTTTAATTGGCAACCTGGAATGCTTACAGCTCAGCTTGGCTGGACTTCCAGCGATTCAGCCTATGAACAAAACTAGTGCAACATATCAGCTCCTTCTACAGTGTTGCTTGAATGTTTTTTAACCATGTAATTTCTCACAGGCTAAATCCCAGGTAAGCAATCCAATTTGCTGCATAGATAGACATGTTTGGGAACTTACGAAGTTATTTAGGTTTTGTGCTTTTATGATATAAAATCACAACATATCGTATAAAAACATGTCAGCAATTATACAATGTTTTCATCTCGAGCGGTTCTGAAATAGTCAATGTTAATTCTACTGTAACAGTTGTATTACTGGACTTTTACATAATTTCAGTGAACACCTGGTAGGCACCAAGGTTGGAAAGATTGCATCATAAGGTGTAGTACTTGTTTGCTTTCTACAGTACATTATCGCATTGTCAATAAGTGACAAAGATTTCCCCATGCTTCCTGCATTTAACAAATCTACCTTATGTTTTCTTTGTTTAACAAATCTACGTTATGCTTTTTCACCATTGCCTCCTCTCCAGGTTGAAGAGTAGGAGTATATTTTGTGTAGCTCATAGGAAAAGCTACTTGATGACTGATTATGTTGCAGATTTTTGTAGCACCTTCCCTGTTTCTGCTGTGTTCTTTCTGAGACCAAGAGACCAGGCTGTGCTGAGTCTCCAAAGTACAGGTGCACAACTGATTTTCTAGTGGCATAAAGACATTTCTGGTTCTGATTGCTCTCCTATCCTCAAAGTTTCTAACATCGTGATTGCTTTTGGCAACTTCTGTACCCTGAACTGACATTTTGTAGTGTTATCTATTATTACCTGAATATCTCATTCCTAATGGTAATAGGCAGCTCAGAACCCATCATTATGTATGTAAAACTAGGATTTCTTTCCCTAGAATGCATTGCTGCCAGTGCTGTTACTTTAGGCCCAGTTGCTTGCTGTAGTTGATTGGCTTTTACAGTGTTTCACAGTCATGCCTTTTGTTACTTAGGATAATTTAGTGTTGGCAAACATCTCACAGTTAATTCTCTGTTTATAGGTCATTTATACACACATGATCAGCATGGGTGTGAATACAGATCTGTGTGAAGCTCACTGACTATGACCTTCTCTACAAAAAGTTATAGCTCTCTTTACTGTCTTATGACTAGTTACATGTCCACATGAGGACATTTGCTCTTATCCCATGATAATTTAGGATTTCTGTTGCTGAGGACCTCGTAGAATGCCTTTCAGAAGTGTACGTGGACTATAGCCGCCAGATATCAACTACATACACATCAACATGGAAAGCTGAACCCCTACAAGAAAAGTTCTCTTGTGGAAGCTTCCCCGAGCTCTTCATTTTTAGTGCAGTCAGAAAAATTTGGGTTTTCTGCTGTAACTTTGTTGTCTTTGAAGCCTCCTGCTCCTTGATCCTTTCTTGGCTTTACATAATAATTAGTGTTTCTGCTTATTCACTGTTCACTTTTTGGTCCCCCTTACTGAACTTCAGTATTAGACTATTGTTCCTTTAGGGTTTATTTTGGTTTGGTCGTGGGGTTTTTTGTTTGTTTGTTTTTCAGTTTTAGTAGGACACAGCTTTGTGATTTTCAAATAATGTCTTCTTATTCCTAATAAGACTCCCTGTTATCTTTTGGCTTTTCTCTAACATTTATTGGTAGGATGTGTTTGCTATGAACATCCCTGATGGCATCTTTAAACAGTTTCAGTGCTGTCGCCCAGTAAAAGATTTTTATATTTTAACCACTTATTTTAGCTTCTTTATAACAAGACCCCTTATTTTTGAGTAGTTAGTCTTTTGTTTGGGGTTTTTTTAATTCATCTCTACAACAGTAGACCTCTTGTCTCTTGCAGGAGAAATGAGGATGTTGGACATACAGTACTGCCACTGTTCCCAACAGCTCTGCGACAGTCACCTGCACATTGGTTAGGACTTCTCCTCCTCTCTTTTCCCTGTATCATGCTTCCATAAAAAAAAGGAAATTGTCAGCGTCTGAAAGTTCAGCCCACACATCAATCCCTGCAGTTAAGTTTGCCCAGTAAATGAGGGCAATTATAATCTTTTATTGTTCATTCTTGCCTTCCTAGATCTCCTTCAGCGTGTCAATCTCTATCACCATCTTCGTCAGGCAGTCTGTAATTCAGCCTTACTGCTGTATTTTGCCTACATGGGACCGGAGTTTGATTCATAGGGTTTCTATTGCTTGTTGACAAGGTTTGCTTGACTGTTAATTTGGTTTGACTCAAAGTTTCTTTCAGGCCATAGTATCATCCCTTCATCTATAGAGTGCATTTTGTCTTTCCAGTATAATTTTTCAAATTGGTATTACATTGTCCATCTGCTTCTCCTCCACCAAATTTCCAATATATCTTTTATGTATTTATGTTCATTTGAATGTAAATAATCATAACTCCCTGAACTGCTAGTATTAAGGTAGATGTATGCATAAAATTACTTTTCACTTTCTTTTATCTGTGCCATTGTGCATTTGTTAGTAACTTGGAAATTTCTAGGTTTTGTACTTTGCTTCGCTTGAGGATGAAGAGTTCTCATAATGTCAGGATGTGTCCTCCAAACCCCTGTGCTCCTCAGCACCCTCCTGTGAGCACGCTCCAGTACACCATCAGCAGCTGGAACTCCCCTGGGCACACTCCATCGCTTCCAGATATTTTGCTAGTCTTGATGGTTTTGAACGCTCTTACGTAAATAATCTTCCAAACAGCATTACCTCTTCACATCTGCCTGGCCCAGAGTGGATTACCAGGATTATTTTGGGGAGAGCTACCAAGGACGTCCTGCTTTTTCATCTCCAAAACCTCTCCACATACATCACTCACAGGGATGGTGGCCACAGGCTCCTTCCCAACATTTCCCAGAATGTTAGTTAAAAGGATGTGAGACCTGACACTTCTCAGCTTGCTGGCAAACCAGCAACCAACCTTCACAGGAACTACAAACCCAGATAGGGATACCTTTAACAAGCAATATCCACAACACAGCTGCCCACTACAGTCTCTTATATGCAGGCAGTTTCTTATAATCCCACCCTTCTCACAAAAACCCTGAAAAATCCTTCCCACCTTCCCCTCAGGAAGAAGGTTTTCAGACCCACTGGCACACAGACGATAGTAGCAGTCATGGATAAATAACGAATAGAGCACAAAAAAGGCAAAGCAACAATGACAATCATCATGGTTGCACAGCTGGCCACAAGCCAGGATCCCTCATGGACTGAGGAAGGCGTTGTTACACCATACAGACACAATATCAATGCAGTACATTTAAAGAAATAGGAAGGTAGAAGCACATTCTGTCTTGCACAAAATTCTCTTCCAGTTGTCTTTCCAGAGCTGTCCAAAACAGGCAAGCAGAGATTTTAAACTGCTGCTGTTCTGTCTCTTCTCACACCCTTGGAGGAAGGTTTATGGTGGGGCTGTAAAGACAACTTAGGCCCTCACACAGCAGCTGGCTTACTGTGCCCTGGTGAACTCTTCCAACTGAAACAACTTCAAGACTTTGTAAATCATGGCAGAGATCAGTTTTCCACTCCTTTCCTGCTTTGCCTTCTCTCCTGAGGCATTGAGCATAAGTGCATTCCCTTCTCAGTTATTTTCTCCGAGAGGGGAAAAATGTCACATTTGGGAATAAAAAATCTGGAAAGAATGTGAAAAAAAAGAGACAGGAAGCAGAGAATTATCCTAGTTTGGCCAAAAACATGCTTTAGGAAGTAAAATGGTTATATTGAAAAAGATTCTGAACTGCTCTGAATTGGGAAATTTTTCATTAGTTTTACAGTTAGGTCCATGTTGGCAGAAAGACCTCAGCTGTGGCAGTAAAAGTCCCACATTTGTGAGTTTTCAGGAACTAGCAGGAGTCTCTCTTTCATCTCAACAGGACTGTCTCTTCTTTGATTTTACTGTCTGCATTACTGTGTAGTTCCCCCTTCTTTATCATCTGCTTCTGTCTGTAATAGGGAGACTGGGATACAGCACATCATTAAGAACAAGTAAACACCATTAAAACAATCCCACCTCATTGTCACTGCATTGTTTTGAATTGGATTATTGACTCTTGAATAATACCAGGGTTAGAGAAAAGCAGGCAGAAACCAGCTTTGAACCCCTCTGGGTAAATAGCCCGCTTACAGCATCGAAAGGATGGGTTTACTCTAACTGCGTGCCCTGGGTAGGAATAAGTTCAGAGCTTTTCTCAACTGTAGCTCACACTCAGATGCCTCTATTTTGATTTCCTCTACAGAAAATAAACCTGAACTGAATCACAGAATCATGAACTGGTTTGGATTGAAAGGTACCTTTCAAGGTCATTCAGTCCAACATCCCTGATCTTTCGCTAGATCAGGTTGCTCAACACCCTCTCAAACTTGGTCTTGAACACTTCAAGGGATGGGACATCCACAGCTTTGCTGAGATGGGGTGAGATGATACTCAGTTTTAGATGCAGAAACCCAAGTCTACTTACTGGGCATAGAGCTTAAAATAAGGCCTGACCTCCTTTGGGCAGTAGCCTGTACATAATTGTCAGCATAGGGGAAAACAAAAGCAGCTGTTGATTATAATGAGGTTTATTTGAAAGAGACTTAGACTCTGAGATTAGTTCAGCTGTTTAGAGCATGGTGCTAATAATGCCAAGGTCATGGGTTTGATCCCAGTATGGGCCATTCACTTAAGAGTTGGACGTGATTGTTGTGGTCCCTTCCAACTCAGAATATTCTGCAAAACCTGCCACATGAAAGATTTCTGGTTTTATTGGAGGAGTAACAAGAGGCAGTAACAGACCATTTCAGGATGGCCTAGGATTGAGATCTGATTCCCACTCCAGCAGTGGCCCAGAGCTCTAAACTGGGCAAGATGCTGCTGACTAGCTAATTTTCCTCAAGCCCTGTGAAGGAGCATGACATCACAGCACAGTACCTTGGTTAAGGAAGTGTCTCTGTAGCATCTGTAGTAACATGGTGGGAATGGAAACCTTTGTCCTTATTTTGTGACAGATAAAGGGTCTAACAAAAATCCAAAATGCAGCTGATCTGTGCCTTTATGAGACCATAAAATTACTTGCTTACAAAGGAACGCTGAGATGGGACACTTTCAGCAGTGCTGGGAAGACTCCCGTTGTGTGATTGGGAGGGAAAAATCAGTTTATTCAGGTAGATCCTGTGATTTTAGGAGGCAGGGGAAAATATTTCCTCCAAGCTCTGATCTTTGACCAAGGAGAAGATTCTTCAGTGTTTCCTTGAAATATTCTCCAGGGTGCACTCTTTCCTGGGTGAGAGGGAAGATCAGGTCTCTGACAGACACTGCTAGCAGGTTGTCTCAGGAAAGAGAACAAGGGAAGAGTGTGAAGAATCTAATAACCTTTATTTAAAAGAAAAGATAAAGTCAAGAGATTGTAAATTTACCGGCAAAGTTGTTCCTTGTGAGTCTTTCACAGACTGAAGTTGCATATGAGGTCTGTTAACACAGCTCACCTGCCCGTGGGCTCAGGATATAATGGGACTTGTTCAAATAGCCATTCCTCTCCACCTTTTGAATCAGTCTTTTTCAGTTTGGCATCTAGAGGCTTTCTTTTTTGTATCAAGAAGCACCATGACATCTTTTAAAAATCTGTCCTTGGCATTTTCTAGCGTAGACAAGATGTGGTCTCAGTTTCTTGAGAGATGATGCACTCCTGCTGTTTATTCCCTACTTAATCCTCCAAGTGTGACATCAGTCATCTCCATGCAACTCACTGAGACTGCTTAGGCACAGGATTATCACTGATACTGACTCCAGTGGGGAATACACAGCAGGAGCAGATATATGGTTAAGGCAAAGAGAGAGAAGCCTGCTTTCATGCAAACATGACTCATAATAAGATGTTTTTTGAAAGAGAAAAAGTGGAAGCAGCAAATATGCAAAATACAGAAAATTTACCTGATTTCCTGAAAAAAGGAATTGTCAGTGATCCTGGCAATTACAGTTCCATTAATTTAAATTCCATCCTTGGGGTGAAAATGAAACAAATAAGAGAGACAGGAGGAGGAAAGAGAATCACTAAACAGCTGGAGATAAAATTTTAGTAATGTAATTTTAGTAACATGACAATGGGTCCTCAGCCCAGTTGGATCCTCCAGGCATCACTGAAGTACAAATAATAAAGGAATAAATCTTCACAAACAGATATAAAAGGTTTTAAAAGAATTAAAATAGCAGTGCCTACTGGAAATTCAGTTAGTATACTGCATTTTGGCTTTCCATAAAGTATTTCATATTGCATCTCCCATGAATGTACTTGAATAATTAATTGAGATTGGCTTCAGTAGGAGTACTGCCACGGGGTCTACAAATTGGCGGAAAGAACATTAGCAAATGGTAATGATAAATGGCAGTGTTTTAATTTGGGGGAGGTAGCTACTGGGGTGCCACAGGGATTGGTCTTATGTCCTATCTCATTTATCACCCTCATTAATTGGTCTGGAAGAAAAATAAACAGCGCATTAATGAAATTCATATTCAATGCTGAACTGGGGGAGAGCTTCAAATCCTAGTAGGGATGAATAAAAAGGAAAACCCAAAATATGCAGAAGAAAAGTGAGGTGCAAGGGCAGAGAATAAATCTTTTTTTCTTTTTTTCTTAAGGAAGTAATGCAACTTCTAGATCTTGCTTGGAATATTTTGGGGGAAAATATTAAGAAAGAATAGCTGTCATACATCTTAAAGGCAGAAGATGCCATACTTGTCCCTTTAATTTAATTCCCTTCACAGTACAGGTCCCCCAAAAACTGATTCCTATAAGAAAGCAGATATTCTAAGTTGTGTGAGAACTTGCCTCCTGAAAATACATCCAGTCTTAATTACAGATATCAGGTGATGAATTCTAACTGTACGTTAAAGGTTTAAAAGCAAACCTTAAAAAAAAAAAAAGGCATATTGACCCAGGAGGATTGGTTTATTGACTATAACTACAGCACTGTGTAATCAGTCATTAGGCAAAGTATTTTACTACCCATGTTGTGGCAACTGTCTTCTGGTGTTTTCTTCTGTCTTCTCTTTATGCGTGTTTAAACCTTAGCAAACTTGAAGGTTCTTTTTATATTTTTCCCTGGTTATTCTCTCATTTTCTCATCTTTTTCTTTTGCCTATGTCTTCTGTTTGTGATTCTCTTTTTCCGATATCATCGGCAATTAGTGACCAAGAATTAACTTTTTGGACAGACCAATTACTTAATAGATTGCAATGCTAGCAGAAGCCAAAAACATTTTCTGCTCTTTCAGCCCTAATAGAAAACTTCTTTTTAAATAGTGGTAGAAGCACAATAAGGCATATTCGTATTTTCCCTTTAATAGTTCTTCCTATAATATCAAACACATTTTGATGCTAAACATAGCACATGCTTGGGTTTTCATGACTGTGCCTTGGTAACTGAATGTTTTCACTTAAGCATGATTCACAGATCTATTTCTTATTAGATTAATAAATAAGTAAATCAGAAAAAATTACTTATGTGGTGTACAGCTTTTAAAAAAATCAAAATAGTTTTCATTTTCTGCACAGACACTTTGCATTGTTGACTTTTCAGGATTCTGTGTTTATTACCACCAAAAATTTGACTAAAGCAGAGAAGAAACAGTACCTTCCCAGAAACAGGCAGCTTGTGCTCCTTGAGGGGTATAGTACTAGTTTTTAGGGGGAATCATGGTATAACATGTCCAGAGGAACTTTTCACCAGTTTGACAGCTCTCCAACACCAAAACCTCCTTTCCCTTGGCTCTTGGAAGTGTCACAATGGAAAGGCAGTAGAATCACAGAATCATAAAGGTTGGAAGAGACCTTCAAGATCATCTAGTTCTACCACAAATCCAGCACCCCTATAATCACCTCTAAACCATACCCCCAAGTGCCACATCCAGATACCTCTTGAACACTTCTCAGACTTGGTTATCCACCTGGGTAACCTGGTAACCAAGCATTACAATAAGCTCCCTGGGCAGCTTATTGTAATGCCTAACCACTCTTTCAGTGAAATATTTTTGTTCTAATATCCAATCTAAACTCCCTTAGTGCAACCTGAGGCTGTTTCCTATTGTCCTATCACTTGTTATCTGTGAGAGGAGGCCGACCTCCATCTGGCTACAACCTCCTTTCACATAGTTGTAGAGAGCAGTAAAGCCCTTCCTGAACTTCCTTGTCTCTGGACTAAACAACCCCAGCTCCGTCAGCCACTGCTTATAAGGCTTATGCTCCAGACCCTTCTCCAGCTTCATTGCCCTTCTCTGGACACACTCCAGCACCTCAGTGTCCTTCCTTGTTGTGAGGGGCCCAAAACTGATTCAAGGTGCGGCCTCACCAGTGCTGTGTACAGGAGGACAATTACTGTCCTAGTCCTGCTGGCCACGCTGTTTCTGATACAGGCCAGGATGCCATTGGCCTTCTCGGCCACCTGGGCACACTGCTGGCTCATTTTCAGCCAGCTGTCACACAGCACCCCAGAGTCCCTTTCTCCTGAGCAGATCTCAAGCCACTCTTCCCCAAGCCTGTAGTGATGCCTGGGGCCATGGTGGGCAAATTAGCTAAAGATGCTTTGCAAGAGAGCAAATGAACAAAGAAGCTTCTCCACACAGCTGCAAATTCAGATGGCATCTCCTGTGCTGTTCTGAGCACCGTATCACTGGAAAGATATTGAAAACATGGAGGGAGTTCAGAGAGGAGGCACAATTATTATTAGGTACTGGAAAGGCTTGATTGATATGGAAAGATTAAAAGAGCAAACTGTACATCTTGGCAAAGCAACAACTAAGAGGAGATATGATAATCACTTCCAAATAAATTCAAGGAAAATCCCAAGAGGAAGAGACTTGTGCAGGCTTAGTACAATGGGGCATTGCATAATAGGATGAACTTCAGAGAAGGAAAACTTGTGAAGTTTGAATGTTAAAGAAAACTTCTTCCTTTCTAGCAAGATGTGGAAGAAGCTCTCTGGAGAAACATTGCTCCAGGACTGCTTAAACTAGACTGGTTCTACTACAAGAAAACAGTTGAGGAGCCATTCCACATTGATCAAAAGAGGGAACAGTGTCCTGAGGTCAGATGACCTCTGCGTAAAGCCAGAGACCCTAAAATCTTACTAGTTTTTGGGAAAGAGGCATCATCTTGTCTTTAAAGCTGTCATGGCATGTGTCATTCAGTGCTGCATGCACCGGCCTGCTCATTGTTTCAGTGGGGGGCTGTAAGAGAATTGCCATCTGTGATGTGTGTTCCGTGGGTTTCCTTTATTAAAGACTTGAGATACATGGACATGTATCAAAGGAACATGAGGAAATGAAGGTAACACAACCTAGTATGTTACAGTAAAACTATTGAATTTCTTGCCCAAGGAGGACCTTGTTTGGAATATTGCAGTAAGGATGTTTGAAAAGTATCTGCTGGTGTCACAGCCATTGTCAGTGCTGAATTATTAACCATGTACAGTACACTGCTGCCTACAAAAGATGTTGACTTGCCAGCAGAGGCCAAGGGGGATGGGCTTTTTTTTCATTTACACAGAACACTTCAGACCTGGCTGCATCCAGGATTGTAGGGCTTCACCCATTCTGTCAGGTGCTGATCTCTGCAGAAGGAGAAGAACTTGAAGAGCAGAAAATAGCTTTTCAACAAAAGAATCTAAGATACACTAAGTAAGACATTACTCTCTGGGTTTCCTTAAATGCACTATCAGTAACACAGAACTGTCTAAACTGCTCTGCAGTAACTCTCCTAGTTATGCTTTTACCCCATGACAGATGTGAGGTAATTTACTTAGGGGTGGCCTTACAGGGGAATGGAGGCATCGGTAACCAACTCTGCTAGATCCTGGCACAGCTGAACTTGGCAGCCTGAGCATCCCGGTTTCCCTCTGTGCCTGAGCTCTCTCAGATTACCTCACATTTATCCAGGGATGAGTGCAGAAGTAACTGGTTACCTCTCTGTCATTTATTCCAGTGTCCATAACCCAACTAAACAACATATGTTCCCAGAGGAGACAGACACTTCCATTATCTTTCTGTTCCTTTATTCACCTGAATATTGACTGCCTGTTTCTATTTCTTCACCTTCCCTAGGCCTGTAGAATAGCTGTGGTGTTAGCAATTATTTATGGGAGAGCTGCTGATGCATGTGACAAGAAATAGTGCTAATGGTGATGTCTGTTAGCCTGTAAAATAGCTCCCCCAAGTAAACTGGTAGAAGTCTCATCACTTGGATGTTTTAAAACCAAACTGGACAAAGCACTGTAAAATATACTGCAGGGAACAATCTTGGAGTGGCAGCAAGATTAATAATGGATTGGTCTCTCATTCAGCCTAGAAAAAAGCCATGTGAGAGTATTCAGGATACTCCAGGGATGTGCCGGTTTGACTTGTCTTTTCAGGGGTCTCTGCTGCCAATGGTCCTGTGTAAACACTAGACTAGATATGTTTTTGGGGAGACAGAGAGGTAGAGGGAAAGGGGGAAAAGCAAATATGAGAGTATGGTATGTCGTACATATGGCCCTGGCCATTTCTTTTTTAGGACAACGTGGAGACAATTCAGTGGAGGACCACGTAGATGGTCAGGGGTTGCACAAGGAGAGGCTGAAGGAGCTGGACTTTTCAGCCAGGATGAAATAAGACTGAGAGGATCTAATTCATCTCCTCTACTACTACTACTACTACAACTACTACTACTACTACTACTATACTACTACTACTACTACTGCAGATTTACTCTTCTTTGGCTAAAACACTGGCTGGATGTTCAAGCCCAAAGACTGGAGGTGAGTGGACTGAATCCAGGTGACAACTGGTCACTACTGATGTTCCCCAGGGCTCAGTATTGGTGTCAGTTTGGACTAAAAACTTTATCAGTAATTTGAATTGGATATTAGGGAAAATTTCTTCATCAAAAGGATTGTCAAGGCTTCTCAGGGAAGTGGTGGAGCCACTGTCCCTGGAGGTATTTAAAAGACTTGTAGATGTGGCAGTTAGGGACATGGTCTAGTGGTGGACTTGGCAGTACTGGGTTAACAGTTGGACTCGATGATCTTAGAGGTTTTTCCCAACCTAAATGATCCTATGGTTCTACAATACTAAAGAGGGCGTGCAGCAAACAGACAAGAGGCAAAGGTCACAATTTACAACAACAGAAATTTAAATTTATTATAAGGAAAAATTTTTATCATAGATTTGGTGAAATCACCGCAAGAGTGACCCAGAGGGGCTGTGCAATCTGGGAGATGTTCAGTGCTCAGGTAGATAAGATCCTCAGCAACCTCATCTAATATTGTAGTTCGTCTCCCAGCAGCGTCCCTTCTGATCTAAATTGATCTATTATTTTCTGATTCTGCATTTTAAGATGTGGCTGGCTAATTTGGTATTCAGATAAAAGCTCCAAAACATCTTTGAAAATGTGGGTCAGGCACAGCAGCCAGTGTAACTTGGGAAATCCTGGCTTGCAGTTTCTTCTGCGTCTCAGTTCTTCGCTTGCTGCACTGTACACAAAGCTCAGTGCTGTTATGCTCCCCAAGTACTTGGAAGAGAGGAAGTAGATTCAAATGCTTTCCACAGAAGAGAAATTCTAGGTAGAAATCCCATACACACATACTTATCAGAAAATTTAAAACAGAATTTATTATTCTATTGTTTGGCTTGCTGACTTTTTGCCTGTCAAAATGGTTCTTGTTGATTCCACTGCATCCCTGAAGACAGAAAACAAAGTTGACAAACGCCTGCCAGGCAGGCAGCTCTAGCACTGTCATTTGCATTTTCTCAGTGGGAAGTTGGAATTTGTTGTCAAACTTGAAATTTCTCATGACAATATTTCAGTTATGCAGAGACTGTTTTTAGGCAGGACAGTCCTTAGGTAGCTCATAATAAGAATATATCCTTTTTCCTTTTTTCTTTTTCATCCACTTAGCCCTTAAATGATTACAGCTCTTGTCATAAACTTACCAGACAATGTAACATAATAGATCTCCTGTCAAGGCCAGGGCATCTAGGTTTTCCTTTAATAGTATTATTTAATAATAATGGCTCAAGTGTTCAGTTAAAGCCAAGTGGAAGCTGCTGCTTATTTCAGCTGTGGCCATAGTTTGCTCTATGACTTAATGAAAGCTTTTTAAAATTGTCATTTGTAAAATGAGAATAGCTTTTTCTATCCAGAAGAAGAAGTGACTTCTTAGCCTGGATGGTCTGAGTCAGGTGCAGTTTGCAGCCCTGGCTGCTTCTGCCCTCTTCCTTCTCCTGCTCTCTTTTAATGGGAAGGCATCAGTCAACTAGGCAAGATAATACAGATATGCAGATAGGAAGGTAAGGTCAGACGATGAGAATTTATTTTGCTGATATTGGTGCTGCAACCCAAACCTTGTTGCCCGAGGGTCTTGCTCTGTGGGGCCATTCAAATCCTGCTGAAAAAATTCTTTTCCCACAAAAACCAGCTGCTGTTTCCCTACATCCTGGTCTCTGTTGCTTCATGCCTGATGTTGGTACAGCTGACAGTCACTTTCTTGCCTGTTGGAAAATGACTAAGACAACAGTCTCCCTCCTGTCACCAGGCTTGGGCAGTAACAGTGTTTAATGACAATGTTCCCCCTGCTATAAGACAGCTCATGCCTGCCAGGTCTGACTCAGTTTCCAAGAATCCATCTCGGCAATGACCTCCTTTAGACCCCAAGAAAGCTGGTGATGGTCAACCACAGTCTTTGTAAACTCAACCTTCCTTCTCATCTTACTAGAGCATGGAAATGTTCCTTGTGTTTACAGAGAGGTGGTTGGGGAGGTAGGGGTGGATGAGTTCCCCTTCCAAAGCCATTCTGTAGAAACCTTGTAGTGTTTGTATTTCCCTCACGGAATCTGTTTCCTGTAGGAGCACTGAATTAGCCACAGGAAGGAAATGGGTCCCGGCACAGCACTCTTAGAGCCACAAACAGAGTAAAAGGCTTCACCTGGAAGATCAGCACAGATAGAAGAATGACAGAGTCATCTGATATTTCAGAGACAAACCCGAAATTCCAGTTGAAATGCATTTGATGGCTGGAGTTCAGTTCCTATTAGGCAAGAATCCGCATTGTGAAGTGAGCCAGCTTTGTGCTTGTTTTGTCCCAGCTGGCATCTCCTGCCTGAGAAAGGCCCACCAGTGTGGTAAAGGTATCAGAATAATAATAATACATCCTATTTAAAGAAGGCCTTGATCAAAGAGCTTTTTCATTTCCTTTCATTACTTTGTTTTCTTTTCTTTCTCTTTCTTCCCCTCTTCCCTCTATTGTCTGATTATTCTAGATAACTGTGTCTGATGGCTTGGGAGAGTTAATTGTGGTCCTAAAAGTGCTCATGAGGCTGGAGCATATACAAGTCTGACATACATAATATGTGACTTATATACATATGTAAGTCTCACAATAAAGAAAGCATCTAAGCTGATTAAGTACAGAATAGCTTTGTCTGTGTGTCCTCAGTCCCTTTCCAATTGCTGACTTTTTTGTGTCTTCTTGGGTCACCTCAAGATATTCACCTACTCCTGACAGTCCTCTCTCCCCTTTCCCCTCCCACCCCGCTCCCACCCCTCCAGCAGCCCCTGTGTGGGATTTGGATGATTCACATTCAATGCCCTGCTTGACCACAAATTTTTTGTATACTGTCACTGGGGGGTTTGGGGCCACTGCCAACTGTGTGTCAGCTTGCCATCTGTACAGTGGAGGAGTAATTTTGCTTGCATTGTGTTTCTGTATGCAACTCCTGGGACAAGGTCCTAGCTCCAGCTCTGAGCTGGGCTCACCTGGCTTGGCCCAGAAATAGATCGCACCTCACACCTCACAGCAGGCTCCCATTTCCCTGTGCCCCCCTCTGTGGAGATGTGCCCTGAGTGACTGGTTATCATGTTGACACAACCAACCAGAGCTCCTGATGGGCTTTATGACACATATCACATAGCTGATGCACAGCACAGCACAGCTTTTCTTTTTCCTTATTGCGGAGGTGTCTCCCCTACCCTGTCTCCAAACTGTTCATCTCGCCCTCTTTCAGAAGCCTGCTCTGTGATCAAGGGAGCTTTGTGTCACATTTCACTGATGCCCAGTTGAGGCACCCAGGCTGGGATCATTGAAGAGAAAAATCTCCATTTGTTCTAAAGGCATCCCTCCAAATCTTGTCACAAGCAATCAGACAAGCTTGGCAGAAAGACCCCTTCGTTTTGTGTTATGAACAGAAAGAAATAATATATGATCTAAGCTCCTAACCATGCTAAAATTGGTTTATTCAGATATTTCCCTCAGCACATACCATCAAAAAATATGTTAGAATATTTTTTTTCTCTCTATCTTCCTGTCTGTCTATTTTTAATTATATCACAATTAGGTGATTGCTGCTGTAGATTAGGTTTACCTCAAGAACATCCACTGTGATGACTGCATTTTCATACCTTAGCATAAGCCTTCTGGTTTGGTAAAACATTAAAGTTTTGAAATTCAGTTCTCCAAAGGCAAGATATCCCAAAAAATAATGATGTGTCTGCAACAGCGAGTCATCTGCACCTAGACACCCTCTAAATTTGAAGGCAATGTATTAACAAGAGCCTTAAGATGACATGTATAACAAATGAATCTGGAATAGAAAACAGTTAATGTGTTTGAACTACTGTGGTTAATTTTGCTAACTTATTTTTTGTCTGATGCTTGAGCAATTCCATATCACAACCTGAAGACTAGATTATAGACACAAACTAAAAGTACTAGCCCTGGGTTGTCAGTGAAGCTGGAGCAGGTTGACCCTGGCTGGACTCCAAGTTGTCCACCAAGGCAGCTCTCTTGCTCACCTCCTCACCTGGGCAGGGGATAGAAAACATAATGAAAAGCTTGTGGTTTGAGATAAAGACAGGGAGAGATCACTCAATGGTTATCATCGCAGGCAAAGCAGACTGCACTTGGGAAAATTAAATCAGAGTAGCCTAATGAGAAACAAAACCAAGTCTTTAAACGACCTTCTCCCCACCCCCACTCCTTCCTGTGTTCAACTTCACTCCCCATTTTTATTACCTCCTCCTCCTGAGCAGCACAGAGAGTTGAGGCATGGAGTCTATTGTCAGTTCATCACAATTAGTCTCTGTCACTCCTTCCTCCTCAAGGGGAGGACTCCTCAGACGGAGGACTCCTCAGACTCTTCCCCTGCACCAGCATGTGGTCCCTCATGCAGGAGACAGTCCTCCATGAATTTCTTCAGCATGGGTCCCTCTCATGGCCTGCAGTTCTTCATGAACTGCTCCAAAGTGGGTCCCTTCCACAGAGTGCAGTCCTTCAGGAATAGGCTGCTCCAGCATGGGTCCCACACAGGGTCACAAGTCCTGCCAGCAAACCTGCTCCAGCGTGGCTTTCTCTCTTCATGGGGCCACAGGTCCTGCCAGGAGCCTGTGTGGGTTTCCCACACCCTCCTTCAGAATCCACCTGCTCTGGCGTGGGGTCCTCCAGGGGCTGCAGGGGAATCTCTGTTCCAGCATGGACCTCCATGGGCTGCAGAGGCACAGCTGTGTCACCATGGTCTGCACCACGGTCTGCACAGAAACCTCTGCTCCAGCACCTGGAGCACCTCCTACCCCTCTCTCTCCACTGACCTTGGTGTCTGCAGACTTATTCCTCTCCATATTCTCACTCCTCCTGATGCAGTTTCTATCGCACAGGGGTTTTTTTCCCCCTTCTTAACTCTTTTTTCCCAGAGGCATTACTACCATTGCTGATGGGCTCAGCCTTGGCCAGCGATGCGTCCGTCTTGTAGCCATCTGACATTGGCTCTGCTGGACATGGGGGAAGCTTCTAGCAACTTCTCTGATAAGCCACACCTATAGCCCTCTCTCCTCTATCAGAACCTGGACACACAAAAGCCAATACAGAAGTTTATAAAGTCTGTGACAGACATAGAACAAACCCTCAAAAGTAGTAACATTCAAACAAAACATGATAGCATACTGCTTAATGTAAAAATACTAAAATTAAAATTCTGGCATGGTTGGTGACCTACTATGAGCATTGCTGACAGAAGAACATATTCTACCACCCTTTTGTTAGAAGGGTACCACAAAACTGGTCGGGAGGAGGAGACACAAAATGTAATTCAAAGACTAGAGGTGGAGAAAGAACGAAAGAGCCTGCTGCCATTCAGAGAAAGACTTAAGGAGCTCAATCTGTTTCAGTTAATCAAAAATAAGATTGAGAAGCGGTGTGGCTACAGGGTATAATTACCCACATGGGGAGAAAATACTGGCTACAAAAGGGATCTTTAATCTAGCAGAGAGAGACATAAAAAGAACTAATTACCAGAAGGTGAAGCCCAGCAAATCTAACGTAGTAATGGGGCACAACTTCTTAGGAGCACAGATGATTAATCACTGGAACAAAATACCCAGAGAATTGGTGGGTTCTCCATCTCAGTACTCAAGCTGAATGCCTCTCTGTAAGACCCGTTTTCAGCATGAGATGTCAGACTCCATAAGGACGCTCCTAGTGGAAACCTATGGCCTGTTTTGCACCAGACTACTGCTTCTTTCATCTCACATCCACTTTGCCTCAGGATCTCTTCTGCTCAAAGACCATCAACCCCACGCCAATAATGGTACTTTCTCACCTTAACTTTGCCACTTTTTCTGCTGCTTAATCTATGGCCAGTTCTGGGAGTAATGCTTGGATGACAAACCTTTGTTGATCCTGATCTTCATGCTTTCCTTGGCCTGGACATCTGCCTTATTTTCCCCACACCATACTGTGACATCTCTCCACTTTCCTTCTTATAGCCTGTTCTGTTTCTTTGCGTGCATCCCTGCAAAAGCTGCCTGTGTTACCAAAGAGCTGAAGGGACCACGGCAAGAAGTCCCAGGGCAAAATCTGTCACTCTCTGCTCTCACGTTCAGGAGAATGTCCTGCCTACAGCGGCATCTACACTCTGAGGGATATGCAGATCCAGAAAAGGCTTCCCAGACAGAGTTCTCCTTGTGCTACCACACACTTAACAGCCTGTGGCCTTTGGCAAGTGTCTGCTCCGCCTCCTCCTTCCCACCCCAGCAGTTGGACTCAAGGCACGAGAGTCAGTCTCGCCACCAACCCACACGCACTCTGCTTCTCTGGTAATATATGTCCTGCCACAGTTGGAGCATTTGTAACCTGCAGAGTCTGTGCCAGTCTGCAGACAAAAGTTTTCACAGACCTGATACAGTTTTGTTTTAAAAGGACCCACCTGTTGGCATTTCAAGGCCAAATAGGCTTTGAGGGAGGCTCCATTGGCGAAGCTCATTGGCCAAGGGTGGTGCAAAACTCCCACCAGAATCCTCACTAAACCTGGGCAACCGACTCACATGAATGTCTAAAATTTCTAGTTTTTTCATCTTCAGTTTGAAAGACAACTTTATCTCTTCTTTCCAGGTGTGGACATGCCTAATCCAATCTATGCATTTATCAGTATTGGCACAGATTATTAGAAGAAACCATATCTGGGCCACAGTTTAAGGTTGCCCCTCAATTCCAGACAGGACAAAAGGCTGCCTTCTGTATGGCTGGAGCCTCAGTAGGTGCGCAGAGCTTCTGCTATAGTCCCTTTTCTATCTCTTCCATAGCCTCTGACATCAATTCAAAGTCTCATTTTTCAAAGAAGCTGAAAGATTGAATTCCTGCTCCATGGAGGACCAAATTTCAATCTGTGTCTTCTAGTCACAGCTGGGCTCCTCTGAGCCAATGCCTCTGGGAATTGACAACAAAACAGCTAGGATGAAAGGGAAGTCTCTGTGGAAATTGTTCAAGTGGGGAACAAGTGCACTCCCAAGCCTGGGGGTCTCTAAGGGATGTCACTATGCTCTCCTTGGAGCCAACTTTATTGCCATCACTGACACTAACAACACAAAAACCTTTATTCTCCCCTCATGCCCTCATTCCCTCAAAAGACAACAGCCATTTATGTGCAGTGCTGACCCCAAAAAGGAAACTGCAAGAGGACCCCTGAAGTCTGTGTGGAAATTATGTACTTTTTTCACATGAAAAAGTGCTTGGAGGCTGCAGTAATGGATGCAATATAAAACTCTACATTTAAGGAGGAGAACTTGACCCTGAGTTTCTAGGTCAGCTGTCAAAGAAATAAACTTAATTTCTTGTATCCTGGAAATGAGTGCTGAATAAGGGAATTGCACAGATGACGACTACAGCTTGTAGATTCAGATGAAGTCTAACCCACCCAACTCCAAAGTAATTCAGACCTCAAATGCTGTTCTAGATCTCCCTCCAAAAGCACTGTCACTAGACCTGCATCATTATCATTGCCCCAGGAAGATTTATGTAAGATGTTGCAAATGAAGAGTTTATGTAGAAGCCTGGGATTCTCCTGTGGCTTTCCTATCAACAAGATGCCTAAGCTTACACCTTTTTTTTCCCCCTCTAGTGTTAGAAGGAGTAGAGGAAGCCGTGAAAGAGCAGTAATTGAGTACAATACATATACATGAGTGTGTATATATATATATATATATTTTTATAAATACAGTTAAAAACAGAGAGTTAAGAAACTACAAATCCATGAGCCAATTACAGCTGACTTTTTTTCCCTTCCATCTTTTTCCATTTATAGTGCAAAATAGGTCTTTAGCTCCAATTCCAAAAGAGTCATTCCAGTTATTCCCTCTAGAAGAGAATCGCTATTTACTGCTTGCATTCTCACTTCAAATTAAAAATATAAAATTGCAAACAAAGAACTGGGGTTAAAAAAGGTATCTCTCTTTTACTCAGAACGGCATACCCGGAAGTGTTTATTGTCATGTAAAAACTGAATTGTGTATTTCCTACTGAATTTTCAATGGTAAAAAAATCTTTTATTTCTGAAGTCTTTGTAGATGATATTTATGTCTCCACAATTATATGGCATGAAGTAAGGCCACAAACCCAAACACTCTGTCACACAATCGCTGCTTGTTGATGTATAGCAAGGGGAGGCTGTGGTGATGATAAAAAACTGAGAGATACCAAAAAAGAACCATCTTTGTAACAGGTGCAAAATCACTGGTGATGTCAGCAGCCAAATATTGGTGATAATCTACTAGAAGTTACTAGAAATCAAGTATCAGAAGGTATAAAATTACATTAGGATCATGCTTGCAGATGCATTCAGGGTAACACACTGATATATTTGCCATGCTAACAACACTAGTCAATTAACAAACCTTTCAGGCCAGACTAGGAACTGAAAAAAGAGATGCTAATCCAGTTTCTGAAGTGCAGCAGTGCACGAAGCGTGGGCTCACTCCATATGTTCTCTCCCTCCTTGAAGAGTAAACCTAAGTGTTGCTTTTGCATGTTTAATGACAGTTTTCTACAACTCACTGAGCCTAGGAAATATTGGAGGAGCTATGAGTGATTAAATTCAACTGGAGCGAGGCCAACTCATCTCACCATTCTTCAAAGTTGGTGGAAAATGTGCACTGGTAAAAGGTGCAGGTAGTAAGTTCCCTAGAACCAAACAAAGCTGACACCTTGCTTAAAGTCTGCCCCAAGGAGCCAGTCCCACATATGGTCATGCCTCAACCACTGCCAGTTCACCCTCTCATCCCTCGAACGCTTGTTTGTGGCCCCTGCACTAGACCCAGCCTCACCCTGATCTCTCTACAAATAGATTAAGCCTTTTACAAAGCAAATAAATAGCTCAAGGCTATGAATCATGAGGCTATTATTCCTTGCAGGATTCCTGTTCTCATCCAGAGCAGAAACCTTCTAATGATGCCATCAGCTGCAAGAAAGGAAGCTTGAGTCATCATAGCCACTGGGTAAAATGATTATGTGTGCAGTACACAATTGCTTCTTTGTTCAGATAAGCAGGTGTTGTTACCAGTGAGCCCTCTGACTGCCTGTAATAAGGCAAAATCAGTTTAATACTTGCCCCCACTGCCAGCTGAGAGCCAATGTGCTGTAATGCACCCACTCTTTTCCTTCCACTTAAGTGCTGAGAGATGGATCACAAATAGCCCTTTACAAATCATGAAAAATGTGCCTTATTTGTGCCCAACACAGTCCTATCATGCACTTATTCCATCTCCACAGACCCACCCCCATCTCCCACTCTCCCTTCCTAGAAGCTCCTACGAGAGTCAGGAATGTGACAGCTCACACGTGGCTCTCCATACTCAGCTCTGTCTGTGACTCTACAGGTCAGAACCCGGAGAGGTCATAGCAGCTGCAGCGCTGAACTTTTGGGCTGGTATCCTCAGACTCCAAAACCTGTGCTAAGGACCCATGGACACTATGGCTCCTGGGAAGAGGGGGTAGGTATTTCAGAGCAGCCTGAATGAGACACTGGGCAATATAGTGAGTGTGTGGCTATGCCAGGTTTAGCACTTGGGGTGTCCTGGTCTTTTGGGAGAGAAGGAGGGCTCTCCCCAGCATTAAAGGAAGGTGTTCCCATTCCTGCTTTACAAGGATGGAGAGTAGAAGGTTTTCCCCTATCCAGTGATGGGTTTGGGGCATTATCTTCCCAGTGGAAAACCAAGTTTGCTTCCCTGCCTTGTAAAGACAGATTCATATCTATCTTTCTCAACATTCATTTGAGTTGCTTAACAACCTGCCCATTTTTTAGTCTCTCTCAAATCTTATCCAGCATGGGCCACGAGGTAGATGGCAATGGTCGATCATCAGATCAGACTGCAAGAAAGTAGAAGTACTGTTGCTGTCTACTCCACTGATTAAAGCATTTGCCTGGGTGGGCAGGATGTCTGGGTCTGGCATTTTACCCTAAACAGTTGTTGAAATGTAAGGTAACAGCTTCCCAAAGCAGAGCTTATTAGCTTGTACACATTAATGTGGCTTGAATACTTTCAAACCAGAGCTTGCATTGCAATATGCTGCTGCACTGTGGAGATACCCAGATGGCAACTGGCTGGCTCCGACGCCTCTAGACAAGTCCATCGTTGTTACAGGATGTGCCATGGAATGGCAGAGGCAAAGCAGGTGTGGAAATCATACACACCTTTCCTTTGCTCAGATTCCCCACGTGAGTGGCAGTGCTCTGACAGACCTTCTGATATGTGCTTCTAGAGCTCTTACAAAAAATATTCATGGATGTTCTTTGTAAGCTCTTCAACAGTGCTCTGCTGAGCGCATTCTTGTTTACTACCTACTTTTCAATGTCTGTTGCTAATGTCTTGTCTCTACACCCTTTTGCAGATGCCTGCAAAAGTTGCTCAAAGACTGGAAGGCAATGCCCAGTAGAAAGAATGTCCCAGACTTTTTCCTGCAGTGGGCAGCTTTCCTATCACTTCTAATAGCTGTTACCCTTTTTGTTACTCTTTTAACCAGGCTTGCCTAAAAACTCACTGGTCCAGTTTCAGCGTAGGAATTGCAAATGTCTGTCTCTTGATCAGCTGCCAAATACTTCTCCAAGAACAAGGAGAGGGATGGCTGTTTACTGAAGCCAGCCTGCATGCTGAACTAGAGCTTTCCAGCTCCCACATTTTAGATTGCACCCTGTTCAGAGTGCAGCAAACAGCGGCCATAAATTACAGTAATCTATGAAGTTCAATCACCAAAAAAAGATCAGAATAAAATTCAGGAGTATTTTTCTTGCCTGCTCAGTATATGGTTCCTATAGATCACAGCAGTAGGAGAGAAGTGTGTACACGCTGAGAACATTGCTTCTTTGCTGGGAGTCTGAGTCCCTCAAACCAGTTTTAGGTTGTCGAAGCATTTGAAACGTAGCCAGGTCATTAAGCACTGAGATTAGTTACAGGGTATGTCAGTAATAAAAAAAGAGGCATGTAACCTATTTTATAAAGACCTGCTCCCCACACAGGCTGTGTACATTGTGGTCATTCTGTTAGAACTGCTCAGAGAATGCAAAGTTAAGTATTTCTATAGGTCTTTCCAAGATCAGCATTGTAAGGCAAAATTAGGAAATAAAAAGAAAAAAGAAAGGAAAAAGCCTTTACATTGCATGGTTGGCATGTGATTTTTAAACATTTATATCTCAGCTAAAGAAAAATCAATTTCCTTCACAATAAGGCTGGGCATTGTGACCTAGACACAGCTATTTCCACGGCAAATCAATTTTCAACTGTCAGCCATTTTGCCCATAAGAGTTGTTGAAAAGGGGTACAAGATACAATGGGAGAAATACATTCTGCTTTTCACTCTCACTTGAAAATACTTTTCTGAACACTTTGTATGTAAACGTTTTGAAGCTATTCACCAAGCATGGCAAATTTTAGCCTAGAGGGTGGGTATTTCAAGCTACAACTACTGGAAAATACATTTTTTTAAATAAAAAGTGTTTTGCCATCTTAAATATGGAGATAGTTGTCACTTAGTTTAATACCTGGTACTGTGGTTTTCTAAATATAGAAATAACACATCATTTTGCATAGAGTACCTTGATTCTAGGCTTTTAATATTTCTAGAATGAAAAAAGTGACCAAATAAAAGTCAAAAAACAGGAAGGAAGTTGATAAAACTTCAGGGGTTTTTTTCCATTCACTTTTGAAGCACAAGAAGCATATAGGTACTAGTGTTTGCAGGTGTTGGAAGAACCAGTAAACATTGGCTTACCTGGCTTTCCAATGAGATCATTCTGATATAATCTTGCAAGTATTTTAAAGTGATAAAAGTAAAGGATTTTTCTCATGGCTTTTCCTGCACTAAACAAGAGACCCCATCATCACAAACCATGTTCTTCAACTCAGGCACAGGTCACTGCTGTGTTGCAAGAGCTTCTTTTGGAAAATCAAGCCTAATAAGAAAGCAAAAATCCAGTGCCATTAGCTCCAAGAGGAAAGCTACCATTCCATCTCTCAGGAAGACTACCACCCCCACTACAGAATATTCATCCTCACACTGAACTACATTTGGTTACTGCTCAAACTGAATTAAATATTTTTTGTTTTGTTTTATGCTGCATTGTCCTAGCTAAATTATTTTCTTTAGTCGCAAGACTTCATTTACACCTGCTGAAGTCAGTGGAAAACCTCCAGGCAACTGAATGGGAAGTGGTCGATCTTATGGAGAACACCTGGGGTAACAGGGCAAAATGTCAGCAATATGTGGACAGGTATTTTGGTTACACATGCCACAGCCACAGTTAATCACAGTAGGATTTGGCTCTCTATGATATCCTGAGGTTATATCTGTGTGTCTGTATACGTGTAGCTGAATATGCCTCTTAGCCCTCTGGTTTCATGATAGCTCCCGTATTTCAAGCTGATATTGTGCCTGCTACTTGATGTGAACCCACACAGAATTTGGTAGGAAATATTTATTAATTTTTTATGGAAGATACAGTGTGATTCCTTGTAGCAGCAGATATGTTCCATAAGCAGGCTTGGTCCTTGAAACACAGGATGGCCACTTTCCAAAACCACACACAAACTGATTTCTCAACCAGGACCGAAGCAGGTATGAAAAAACAACTGAAATGTCAGCAAGCTTAACAGACTTTCTAATGACCAGTGAGCACACAGTACCAGAGGATATAGTTCTAAATCTGATCCTGAGAAACACAACTTGCCTTCATTTGTTTTGTATGTCAAGAGAGAAATGCTGCCTTCTTTGCTGAAATGTGTAACTCCACCTGAACTGACAAGGATTTTCTCTGTTGTTTTTTGATTCCCTGATCTCTCCAAATAAATGTGCTCTGTAATGTCAAAAAGAATGTAATTCTTGGCCGTTTGCACAGAGCATGCACTGGCCTGAATTTCAATGTCATGCAGATACATGTGAAATACAGGAGCTGACACAGTAGATGTTCAGTCTGCCTAGTCCACTGTCCTACCTCTGACAGCTGTGAATGCACAGTTGTAGCTAAAGGGACAGTCCCAGTCCTGCTCTCACCTCAGAACCATTGCACCTTTCTTCCAACACTGCCCCGAAGCTTTCATGGGCACCAGGGTCTCAGACCCTGCCTGTATGGGAGCTGCATCCCTCATTTTTGTCATGAAAACCACGGTCTCCCAGAATCACTGCTAGGTGACAGGATAGCAGGGAAAATACCTTCTGAGAACAGAAGTTCCCAACCAAATGAAAAGATGTCACACTGCACCACCTTAGGCAGATACCGTGGTAGGAGCTGCAGCAGTACAGCTGCTGGTAGCATTTTCTTCCTTTCCTCTACACTTTGTACTGCTTTGGAGTGGCTTAGGTGATACTAACAGTGCCCCTGTTGCCATGTGGGAGCACAACGACTTTAGGATGTGGCAGACTTGGCAAGGATGCAAAGTGACGTTCGGGTCAGATCTAGCCCTAGGGCAGAGAAGCAGAAAGTCAGTTCAGGCAAATGTTATTGAGTGATTTTAATATATTTGTTGTTCTTAGTCTATTTTTTAATTTTATTTTAATTCTTACTTTCTTGCTGGTATAATTGATCCTTTGGAAATGAAAAAAGAAAGATTCAGAAAATTCGTTGTGGGTAATAATGAATAACAGCTTTTAGGACAATTGCACAAAAAGTGCCTGAATTAGGACAAAATATAAATTTGTAGGTGCACACAGAGGAAAAGGACAAGAAGGAATGGAAATTATGAAGTAGCATTTATGATTTATGAAATGTTCTTCATTTTACTGCTAATCATAATGGACTCCTACTGCTTATAACCTTGTTGTAATCAAAGGGTTATATTCATTTCTTGCACAGTTACGTGCACATAACTCCTATTGCAGCTAGTAAGTGTTATGTGCTTGCTGTGAGGGGCAAAGAGGTGCCACACAATTAAGTAATTTACTATAGCTACATGAGAAAAAATAAAAATAGCCTAGAATCTTATAAATATAGATAACATTGCCCATTCCTAATTTTAAAAAGGAGGTAGAGGCTTGGCTTGCTGGCCCTTTGCTTGGGAGAAGACAGAAAAGGTCGCAGGCAGTGGAGGCAGTGGGAGGACAGGTTTCCATGTATGGCCAAGCTCTCTACAGGTCTCCAGCAAGTCTTGCTATGTGCTGTAAGGACACTGCTTACCCACTTTCCAATAAAGCTTCCCATGGGTGCATGCAGGGCTGGGTGAAGGTTACCCACTTCACCATGCCTGAAGTTGTGGAAGAACTGGATCTTGGTGGGACCAGACACCATGATGAGAATATCATAGGTAGCAACTTTGAAGAAAGAGCAGAGATGTCTGCATTGACCAGCAGGAAATTTATATCACCTTTTCAAGGTACTAAAGAACCTGCAAGTAATTGTCTTCCGTATCTTAGTTCGGTATATTTAAGACGTTGTTCATTGGTCAGCCTCTGACATCAGAGTTCAAACCAGTGGAAGAATGTCCAACCTGTGGACATTATTTTATATGCCTCCTTCTGGGAAAATTATGTCCAGATCCATCTTGGATAGTGTCACCACAACTACAGATAAACTGGAAAAGGAGCATATTTATAAATAAATAGTGCCATTTTGGCCATATAATTTCAATTTTTTATGGCAGGCCAAGATGAGCTTTCAATATTAAAAGCCAAAATGGTGTAACTTAGCTATTAGTCTAGATCTAAAAGTTCTTTTGACAGTTCTTAACCAAAACATTTCCATCATGTTGATGGAGATAATTTCATACCAGATGATGTAGATGAAATTGATGCATCTTAAAAAACCCTTTGATTTTGTTAAATTATTATTTTCTAAAAGACAACCAAAATAATGTTCTTCAGGCCTAGGGAATACTTCCCAAACTTTTGCATTTCCCTAAAGGAAATAATATAAAAATAAAGTAATGAATACTTCACAAACTTTAATAAAAGGCTATGAACTTAGATATCGTAGATAACAACAAAATAACTCATCACAGTACAATTCACTGTGTGTAGAAGTGTTTCAGGGACCACTGTCTTAGGCTGCTGCGTTTTACACAGTCTCAGGATGCGCTGAAATGAGTATTCTTGAATTCACAGTGCACCTTAGGAAAGCAAGGATAATGCAGAAACCGGGGTGGGGGAGGAAAGCAAGCTGGTTTCAAAGCTGAATTCTTCAAAGATTTTGAGTTTAGACAATATGATTTGGAAGAAAAGGAATCTCTATATTGATGGAAGTCACAGCAGAACTACACTTCCCACTCCTTCACCTTAGAAATCATTGTCTTCTCCTGTGAGATGCAGCATTTGATGAAGGGGCTGCTACCAGTAATTAAAGCAGCCAGATCTTCAACAATTACACAGCACACAGAAGTCCATGAATGTTACAATATGGAAATAGGGACAGATATCCAAATCCCTATTTAGATAACAAAATAAGTAGCACTTATCCTCAGATGTGCCAGACCCCCCCAAGGCTCCAGTCTACTTGCTTTGAGAGGCTGTGGACAAATAACCTCCTTCAGATCCATCTGTGCTGCTGGATGTAACCACTGCAGCTGCTCATCTGTAGTGTCCTCTGTCCTCCTCTTCCCACCCCTTCCCTCCTCTAGTGTTAAGCACCCTTTTGAACCAGTCCACAAAGAACTTTGTGTCGGCATTCCTTAGTTCCTGCCCAGCAAATTCATTTGGATTAGTTTAAGTGGTTTAAATAGGAGGTGGGAGTAGTGATTGTAGCCCTGAGGCACCAGTCTTTGGGCAGCAAAGCAAGGATGAATGGTCATCCGGCAGCTACCTGGGAGCTGACGAAGAGAACTAAGAAGCTCAGGTGCAGAACAAAGGTCAAGTACCTGTTCAGGCCTAACAAATCATTTTGTCATGAGGGGAAAAAATAACCCCATCTGGATTATCTACACTGGGTAACTCCCATAGGCTGGACCTACTGATCTCATGCCATGAGATATATGTCTGGCTTTCCAGCTTCTCCCCTGATCTGAGGTGTCTCAGATGCAATGAATGGAAGTGTTCAAGTATGGCTGCCATCCATCCACAGTAATTGGAGCACATTCTTTTTTCCTCTGCCTGGGAGTGCTGTACCAGTAACCTTTGAAATTCTTGTTTATTTGGTGTTTTTTAGGGATTCAGACAAAAATTTCTAGTCAAGTATCATTGCTTAGCATAATCAGTCCAGAAAAATGTTATTTTGCTGCTTCCAAGATACACCCTTAGCAGCTGTGATGCAACTAAGGAGTGTCTAGCTCCCTGTGTCTGGTGTGTTCCCAACCAGGAAATCCCAGCCAGAAATGTGACAGAAATACGTGGATGACACACATAACTCAAAAACCTTGACTGGTCCCAAAAGCACAGCTTCTACTGTGTTTGGAGAAGCAGCATTTGGACCTGCAACATATGTTCTCTTTGGGTCAGTGGCTCTAAAGAGCCCTTCTCATTTTGGAGGTGATTCAGGATGACTTTATCCTCTCTGCCCCTTGCCCAGCTCCAGCTGCTTGAAGATGTTGTCATGCAGTGTCTGCTAATAATACTAATGTCTTAAAATGGTGACATGACAAAATAGTAGAACCTGGGCAAGAGACACCCCAGTTTCCTAATCCCCACCCTTGGGGAGCTGTGCCCAGCGGTGCATGAGGCATCCCAGCAACTTTCTCATCAAGTGAAGCTCAACTGCAGGGAAGATGGGAATCCCCATCCAAATCTGTGGACCAGGCTAGAGAGCTGGGTGTGGGAGGAAGTGCAGTCAGTGAGAAACCAAATCAAGAAAGTATTAACTAAAGTCACCTTGCTCTCAGCGAGGGCAGGTCATAATCCTCCCAGAATCCCTGTGGGAACATAAGAGTTTAAATAATAAATCTCAAAGTCTCCTTTGTGAGGCTAATAATGTGACACCTCTTTCTCACTTCAACTTGTCCTCTGCAACTGTTTGATTCCCAAGGAATGGCAGTGAACTTCTGGATTTTTCCCCAGTACGTAGAGGAGGAGGGAGCATCCACCAAGGTGTTTTCCTTACATTTTCAGTCATCCTGCCCCAGTCAATGGTGGAGTTGTAATAGAGACTGTTAGGAAGTGCCAGTATTCTGCCCCAGAGCTTGTTACATTCAGAGAGACAAGCAAAATCTGAGCTTCTCTCAGTTTCAGTGCTCTCTAGATTAGAAATTAAAGAGGGTGATATTTGTTTTAACTTATCTCATAACCTGAGGAAGGATTTAAACAATTTGAAACCTCAGACAACTTCAGAGAGAGATTCTGCAATTGTGCTACTGGGCACAGTTATGCCTCATAACCCTGAAGACAATGCAAAAGTTTATAGTAACAAATAGCACTTTTATGCATAGAAATGCTGATTTTAATTTCCCCTACCCTTACAATGGCATTGGACCTTAAGGTGAAAGCAAATACTATTTTTGCACAAATTTTCCTTAATGTTACATCAGGGACAGACTTATAGGGAGAAAGGTTGATGGGGCTATAGCTCTGCTTACAGCTTGTACTGGATGACATGTATTCTCTTAGCCACAGGCTGGGGAGTGGCTGCTCCTGTTTCCCCACTTTCTTAGATTGTGGTAGCATCCCACTCAAATCCACACTACTAAAATTTGTAAAAAGACCTTTCTGCAAATGAGAACAAAAAGCTATATACGTTTTCTTAGATCAGTCTCTCATTTGTTTTGTTTAACAGCAGTCAGTGAACAAAATTATTTCTGTGGTTACAGTTGTGTTGCAGAGTTCATCTTGGAAACTTACTGGAGAAGGATTAGAAAGTAGAAACGATCTTCTTGTGGTCAACAAAACCTGAATGTTTCAGGGTGCCTCAAAGGCTTTTGTCCCTGTTATATGAAATAGTGAGTGGTTCTTTAAGAAACTCCAATAAATTAGGTCCTCAAAAGAGGATGTTCTTCTGTCTGTATACAGCATTACTGATTTCCTTTGTCCAAGAAGAAAAAGCATTAAGCAGCAGTATGTAGGATACCTACAGTACCCCTCCTTTATGACTCATGTCCACCCATCTTCAGAACCTTTTATTCTGGACTCACTGTTTGAAGTCTATTTTGCTCTTCCCTTTCCAGAAAATATTCACACTCTGAATGGCTTGATTTACTAGGACAAATTTATCTAATTCACTGTAATTAGAAACATGGTAAACTTCTATTCTTGTACAAAAGATGAAAGGTAGGAAGTAATTCTTTCTATCTGAATGTTTCTGTGCAGCATTTCAGACAAAACATTCCTGCTCTTAATAGCTTGAATGTCTCAAAAGAAATCCATGGTAACTTGATCAACAGCTTCTGAATCTTTTTACAGGCTGGATGGTTTTCAAGAAATAATGATATTTGAATCATCTTTCTTAATGAAGAAGAGAACATCAGTACAAAGTGGCAGTTCTGTTGCTTAGCCGCTCAAATTTGGCACTGGCTTCACATTACGGTTGTTCACTTGGTGGCTGCAGGAAGCTAAGGCCCTAGTCCAAGAAAGTAATGAAGCACATGGGCCTAAACACAAGTCTGAAGGTAATTCTTCAGACTATCTCATGTTCAATGAAACAATCCTGCTCCAGATACCTTGCAGAAACAGTATGGGAAAACCAGAAGGGAAGGGAGACGGGCTTTGCAAACAGTTTTGACAAACAAATCCCAGTGTGGAACAGCTGACATATACACAGCACCTGCAGTGGTTGTCTTCTGAGCAAATCCAGGATATGCAAACCATTTACATCAGTCTCCTTAGATGTCTGGAGGATCAGGAGGTACAAAGCCATTGAACTGCGCTACATTGGGCTGCTGTAACTGGCACCCCTGAACAGGATAAGCCCACTGAAGCAGGGATCCTGTTACTAGTTCTGCTTTTCTTTCTACAATATCTATGACAATCGGTCTAAAATCACACAGTTAAAGTTATCTCTGCATCCACTGAGAGGTGTGAAGTGGGAACTACAGATAGATGTGGAGCACAGGAATTATCTAAACCCAAGCTCACCCTTTGCCAGGGTCTGGTCAAGTCATTCAGGCACCCATAGAGCATCCCCAGGCATGATGTAGCCCATCTGTGGGCAGAGAGGGGACTCATTTCTCTCCAGTTTCTCAGAAACAATGACTGTGTGATTTGCCCTGTCTGCAAGTCTTCTGGTGGAAGAAAATAAGAAAATTTGGCCTAAAGAAGTAGGGTCAGGCCACAGAAACTACAGACCACAAGATTCTCAGATTGAGGAAAATCTATGAAAATTGTCAGGAGCTTATGGCTCTGTAGAGACCCAGTAAAGCAGGAGTGTGCCTGTGCGCAAGAAGGAGAATGCAAAGGTTTGGATGCAGTAAGCTGGGCACTCCCCAGTTTGTGGGAACAGTCCTAAAGAAGAAATTGTTTCATTTTATTTCAAGTTAATCGTGTGCATATTTCTCATCCATATCCCATGGTCAGACTAGAATATTGGAAACCTTTTTTTTTTTCTCTTTCAGCTGCATTCCTATTCTTTGCAGAGGCAAAATCACTCATGAATCTTAAACAGCTTTTGCATGGAATCAGCTCAACTAATGAAAAAACAGAGAAGATTGCCGTAATCTCTTGAATCTAAGGAGTAATATAGAGCACTGATTCCATCAGGATGAGGAAGAAAGAAAGACGTGAGAAAGATGGCCAGGTGCATTATGAATTTTTTTTTCAATATATTTCTTTTAAAAATGTGAGGGAGGGAGAGGTGACAGTATTTTAACAATACCATTATTTTACATCATCCTTCTCCTCATTACTTATGGACAGGCTGATGCTGAGATTTAGCACAGGAAACAGTTTTAAGAATCCATATATTCTTGGCTACAGTTCATGCCCTCAGACTGTGCCAGAACGCCAGCTGAATATTAAATATCTAACCTACCTATGCATTTTTAATGCACGCTTTACCATCATATTGAAATAACACTGAGCGCTAATGGCAACCCTTTTTCTTTTTTTAAACAAGTAAAAGGCAGTACCCAGAAACTGTACTGAAACAGTAAGTGTAGCCAAAACCAACATACACTGCAGAAACACATGCTTTCTTTCCCCAAGACAGGGTGCCACTCACAGTAAATAGATGAAATCAGATGTGACTCGTGAATAAGGTTTTTTTGCACTGGGAGCTCTTCATTTAGAAGACTTAGGAAGGTCTGCAATTTATTCTGGTGCTGTCCCTCTGTATGCCCTCAGCTATGGCACTTCAGTTGTCTCTGTGACTGAAGGCAAGATGAGTGATGGCTCTTCTCCCAGCGCTCCACAGATTTGCTGTGGAGATGGAAGCCACACCAGCCTGGCAGTTCTCCCACACCAATCTGGGTCAGAGAAGGGACTCTGGTAGAGCCCAGCACCGCACCTGTGAGGCTTTTTTTGGATCTGGGGCTTGTTCCAGGGTCTCTGCCGAGTACTGCCCTGGGACATTTTGAGACACTAGCTTGGTCAGGTGTTTCTGACCAAGCACTGCTTTGGGTAAATGTTCCTTTAGAAACTGTGAGGCTAGGTAAGTGAAATTAAACAGAGGAGACATCTCCTCTTTCTTGCCATGGCTTCTCTTGTCTAGTTAAGCACTTCAAGGCTAGGGTTCTTCCTCAGTTTGTGCAGATACAGCACAAGGGACCTTCGATTTCAGTGGCAGCTGCTAAGCACCACTTCAATGCATGATAATTAATAGGAGTTAACTGTATATACGAAAGAAACCAGCTGACTGCCAGATCCTGTGTACCCACTTCTGAAAAGATGATTAGCTCTTTATTTTTCTCTCTGCTTATAAATACATACATACATGTATATACATATTTCTTCTCTATGGAAAAAATTCAGTGATTGCCCACTTTAAAAATAAGGTATATAAGGCTCGAGATATGGAGAGAATGAGAGGGATCTTCCTAAACCATGAAATCTTCAGGATTTTGAAATGGTGTCTTCCATTTTCTGAAGTATTTCTGGAACAAACACATTAGGTTTTCATTACTGCTCAAGTCCGTGATTCATTAACCTTTTCTCTTGAAAACAGAAAAAACTCAGTGCAAGGGGAACAACTGGAGATCAGCTGCTACATAAGTAAATCTAAAAAAAAAAAAAAAAAAAAAAGGGAGAGATAATCTATATTCCTGGAAAAGATTACACAAAGCCTAGTTCCCTTCTTCCTGCCTTCCTAAAACATACAGCTTAAAGGATTCTTTCTTCTGTATTGCCTTCTGCAATATTCTGCTTTGGTTTTGCCTACTATTAATCTAAGACATGCTTACTCCAGTAGTCAGGACCCAGTTTTGAGAAGTTCCTCACTGGCAGAAGGTCTTTCTCCAATAGAAAGGGGTGAAACCCTGGCTAGACAAAGCAGTTACAGCTCTGCAGCAGTTCACTAATGACCTAAAGTGGGATCCCTATTCAATAATCCAGCACCAAATAAAAATATTTATGCTTCTAATGCAAATACTGTTTCTGGATTTTGCTTACTCATTCTGTGACTGAGAAATCTGAAAAGCATGGGTGCTCTGTTACATTCCAAAGGCAAACCAGTATCACATTTATTTTCCTCAGGGAAATTAAGTTCTCCTCTCATGTCTTTACCTCAAGGTGTCGAAACACCATCTTAATTTCCTATTTCAGGTGCTGAAGAGCAGGCAAGGTGAACTTATGCTGCTGATGTTTCAGTCAGTTTTTTTTCTGGGAACATGATGTGTATTTTGTCTTTGTTTCCTCTGTCAAAACTGGTACCATGGACACACTGTGACAGGAAGAAGTACCTCACTTGCCTACAGGACAAGCATCTACTTCGCAACATCAGCTAAAGTCAGTTGAAATGAATCCCACTCATAGTCACTGCTGCTTTCTGGGTAGCTCAAAGATACCTGTTATAAACTGCTCATGCTGTGCCAGCAGTCTTGCTTCAGTCTTTCTTCAATCAATGCAACACCTCGCAGAGTGAAACATGACCCAGCTAGAGGCAGAAGTGATTTTTGTCTTCATGAAATCAATGAATTCTGCCATTGATTTTCCTTAGGACCAAAATATTTCTTTATCTTCAGGATAATGATATAAGTATGGCCTTGATGGTTAAAAGCTAAGGTCTGTGCAGCCCAAAAGATAAAAAAAAACCAAAGAAGCAGAAGCAAGGCTGGGATAGAGTGATTATCCCCATGCCTTTCCAGCAGCTAGAAAGTATGTTACTACCTGAGCTTGTAGTTGTGTCTCCATCACTCAAAATATACAACCTTTTTTTGACCTAATGCCAGCAGCTTTATTTAATTGTTTTAACTTCATTTCATGTGGACTTCCAAAATTTCCTGTGACAATGACTTCCACAGTGTTGTTGTCTCTTGAAAACTAATGGTGCTTCTTTCAAACCAACTGTCTAATAAATTGTTCCCTCCCTCTACTGAGCCTTGTCATTTTCTTTGTGAAGTTTCTAGGTCTATATTTTCCTCACCTACCTCTTACTTTTTTTTATTATGCCCGAAGACCAGAACTGCAGATAGCATATAAGATGTGAGCACAGCATTGATTTGCATGGCAACGAAAAGTATGTTTTCATTATGTTATCTCTTTCTTTCCTAATAATTTCCAATATTCCATTTGTCTTTTTGACCACTGCTAGCTTTGAGCTGATTGTTTTTGAGGAATTATGTGTAATGATTCCCAAATCTGTTTTCTGAGTGGTAATAGCTCATTTAGAGTCCATCACTGTGAACGTATAGTTAAGGTTGTTTCCCTCCATGTGTATTACTTTGCATTTATTGACACTGAATTTCATCTGCCATTTTATTACCCAATCACTCAGTTTCTCGAGCTCCTTCTTCAAGCCTTCACAAACAGTTTTAGCTTGTGACTATTGTAAATAATGTGGTGTCAGCAGCTGGACGTGCCAATTCACTATCAACCTCTTTTCCAAGGAGAGTATTTAGAGGCACGCTGTGCCTGTGGGACCACACCAACAACCTTCCCCTTCTGTGAAACTGCCGCTACCTTCTAAGGTCCCCCAACCGACAGTCCCCAAACTGCCTAGCATCTCAGGGGTACTTAGGCTGCGTGACTTTCCCCTGCTCCTCGTGGAGACTTACGCCCACCCATAACTTCTTTCTGTACTAAAACTCCCCTTCCCGAATCCAGGCCTCCTAGTCCCGGGCCAGAGCGGGGAGGCGAGACGAATAGCTACGGTTTGCGGGTTCAGCCCCCGGCGCCCGCCGCGCTCCCGGTGCGCTGGGGGAGCCCATCGGCAAGGCTCCGGGCCCGCCGTGCGCCCGGCTCCCTCTGGCGGCGGCCGCCCCGCGCGGTGCCAAATCCCTGCTCGCTCCATCGATCATTCCCTGCTGCACTCGCTGCCACAGACCTTCCCGAGCCGTGGCACTGTCACAGCCATCTAGAATTTATGTGCGTCCCAGCAACAGTGGGAGATGAATGGTTTTACAGAGGGGAAAAATCAAACAAACAAACAAACAAACAAACAAAATTCCTGTTTACTGTTCTGTTCACATCCTCTCTGAGGGGAGGTGAAAGAATTAAAATTAACTGAAGGACCTGAAGAGGTATAGCTAGTGAACAAGGAGCCCAGGACCCTGCCAGGGTAGTACATTTCAGCTGGGAACCTGCCATAACTCAGAGCTCAATGCTTTTGTTAGCATGCTGCTAACTGCTGGCAGACCAGCCCTGTGTGCTGTACAGTGCAGACTCAGAAACTATGAGAAAGAAGTAGCTTTCTAGTTAACCCTTCACTTGCTCAGAAAGAGGGCACTGAGAATGCAGGAGTTCATCTCTCTCACCCGTGGCAGCATGGTGTGTTGATGCAAAAACCAGTGCTGTGAAAAAACCCTACTTCCTCCGGCTCATGCCACAGAACAAGATTAGCCTATTTGGGAGTCTGTGTTAACTGAGATAGTTACACAGGACTTAGCAGCAGCATCACAGTACAGCAAAGTTCAGCACAACTCCACGTGAAGGACGCAGCATGTTTGAAACCAGACTGTACATTTCTGAACAGCATAGTGCTAACGTGCACCTAAAAGGAAGTTCAGATACAAATGATTAAAGTACAGCCATGTACAGCTCATCACAATACAGCCTAATTCCACCAAGGGCACCATGAAGACATAAAAGAGTTTTGTAACTTCTTTTTAAGATCACTGCATTAATTGGATACTTCTCATCTTACCCAGACAAGTGTCTCCTTCTTCTATGCTTTTACAGTACCTAGCACAAGCAAGGAAGCACTTTGGTGTTAAAGAGAGGTGGGCTGCAATCTCTGTCTAGTGCCTTGAGAAGTCCAGCAGGAAGCTACATTTTGGAAAATCAAACAAGCACAGAATGCAAAGTCAGTGAATAACATGACTGTGGCATCAACAATAGTAGAAAATTCCATCAGATTGAAGCATATTTCCAAGCTTACAGGTTACAGCCTTCACTTATGACTGCAGACTATTGGTCCAAAAGACACATCCTTGGACTGCAAGGAAAGGACCCGCTGCAAGGCTGAATGCAGCCATGATGTGCAAGAGGGCCTGTGAAGACACAGAGCCATTCCCTTTTCCTCTGACCTAGCACGTGTACTATTTGGCCTGGGTGAAACTTCAGGTGCCAAAAGATGCATTAAATCAACCTTGATCAGAAAGCTTTGTAACAGTTGCTATTGTAAGCCAAAAAGCAAAAACCTCACAAGATTGATTTTCCAGGACAACCAACACATGAATCAGGTACATAGCACAATTGGTAAATGGCTTTACTCCTTTTGTCTGTGTTCCTCCAAATGCACCCACTTGCACTGTATTCGTGTGATCCAAAACCTAGTGCTTTTCTCAGCCGTGAACTAAGTCTATGCAAGGAATGCAGGAAGAGCATTAACCTTATTTCCTCCACATGTAAAGGTCTCTAGGGCACGTGAAGTCCAGTACTTGAGCTGTGGTCCAAGGATACTCAGCCAGTACCCCAGGCTGGAAATTTGACTTCATGGATCATAAAATTACATAGATCATTTGTTAATTGTTTTTTTGTCATGCAGAGGGTGGCTAAGCATATCATAGAATGATAGAATGGTTTGGGTTGGACAGGACCTTAAAGATCATCTAGTTCCAACCCACCTGCCATGGGCAGGGACACCTTCACCTAGACCAAGTTCCTCAATTCCCCATCCAGCCTAGCTTGTTATAAAAAAAAATAAAATAAAAAAAACCCTTGATACCATTATCTTTCTCTCTCAGGAAGCAAATTAAAACACTCTCAAGCTGCACTTTCCACAGCTTCCTCATTACAGACACAAGCCTGGGCAAACTCTCCCTCTTTCTCTGTGTCTTTAAACCACTCTCTATGTATTTGGTCTTCTAAAATGTCACCAGGAAAATTTACCAACAATTCACTGTGGAAACAATAGTGGAAAGAGAAGCTGACCATTATCAATAAAAAGCAACTGCAAATTGGGCAGGCATGAAAACCAGGTTGAGCAACCAGCTTGTACATGAGATTTAAAATGTTGCTTTCCTGTCTTTTTCCCTGCTGCAGTTCTAAATAGAAGAAATATGCAACTTGGATTAATAGTTGTTATTTAAAAAGTGGAGTCTGGCAGGGTCCACACACTAAGGATACTTGCACTCTCTTTGGATTGAAGTATTCTGCATTTGATTAGCTCAGTTACAAATGGTGAAAAGTTCTTAGTCGAAAGATTTTTGTGGAAGGCAGAGATTGCCCTTTTTGAGGGTGAAGCAGGGGATAAAAAAGATTATGCTGCAGCTCTTCTTGATGTTCTGTATGTCCATTATCCACGCTGGATATTAACTCGCAGAATAACCTGTGGATGCTCTATATGAACCACTATGCTATTTTCACATCCAAAGAGGACACCAGCAGGGTGCTGCAGCATCCCAAGTGGGACATTATTGCTGTTGGATGTTGTCAGGAACATGTCTGCACTGACATAGTCCCTCACTGCATCCTTTTTTTCTACTGCATCTTCCTTCAAATTAGTTCAAATGCATTCAGTGCCAGCTGTCTTAATTCTTTCTGTAAATTTTGTTGTGGCATCTGTGCCACTATTACCTTGCATTATCAAGAGAAAAAAAGTCCTTGGCTATGTGTGACTCTGTGTTTATATGTGTGTGTGCAATTTTTGTACTGCTGTGTAGCTGTGATGTATTAAGGTGGAGCGAACTGAATATTTAGACATTTAGTTTATTATGCCTGAGGTGGATTTTTATTGGAATGTGATATTTCTATTATATTCTATAATCCCCAAGTCCAATACATGCATCTTCAGAACTCTTGAATTTAAAATACTGTCTCAGAAAATTAATATTGCAGGTACATTTGGTAGTTCTAACACTTTTGTATTAATAAAAAAAACAGACATGCCACAAGCTTGTTCCAACCACCATTTCAGTCAAAGAAACATTTTATTTGACTTTTATGAGAGTCAAGTTGGGCTCATAAATTTTTTTAATCATTTAAGGTAAACCGTATGTCTTCAGGTATAAGCAGGAGGATGCTTGAATGCAGCATTCAAATTACTTGGCACTAGAATTTGGTTTTATGTAGTGCAATTTCTAAATAACCAATGTCAGAGTACAAAGTGGGGTCTAGACATACTTCCCATGTCACTATTGTTAGTCAAGTAACATTACACATATTGATAACTTAGCACTGATTTAAATGTGACAGATGTGGAGATGTAAAAATAATGTGAATTTGCACTACATTTTCTTAATAGGTTATCAAAAGAGTAATAGAAACTTCCTCTTTAAAATAGAAAGCAATGGGTAATAATAAGCTGATTCTTAACCTCATTTTCACCTCTACCATTAGCGTACTACCATGTAAACAGAATTTAGAAAGTATTTACCAAAAAATACTCTACCAAAGCTGGCAGTGACTGTCTTGTGTATTCACCTAGACATGTCACCAGTACAGGAATGGCAATTAGTATGTAGTCTGCAAGAAGGTTCCTGTGGATAAAGTACAAGGCAGTACCTGACTTTGCAGATCCAGAGGAACAAATCTACATGATGCTCAGGACAGATTAACGCACAGGCATTTGCCTGGGGCTCCAGCTCTGCTTTCGTGTCAACAACATTTGTGTTTTCCTTATTAAGAAATGCTTTTAGCCCTCCTGGCCATGAAGTAAAGCTGGAAATAACAACCTGCATGTCATGGGTAGAGCAACATCTGCTTGAATCTGCTATTAGTGTCCAGCAGAGGGAAGGGCTGCATCTAAAGCTAAAAGAAATTACAGGGACTTTTTTTTCCTAAATAAATAAAGAAGACAGAAAATATTTTTCATTTTTAAAAATTCAGCTTTCATGGATTCCATAAAAAGAGCACTGACGATCTGAAAGTGTTTTCATTTTTCAAAACTTACTCCTATAATAAGACAACTAAATGGAATATTTCAGACAATTGGTTTTATTTTTGGCAACCTAAACTGCAAATAAGCTTCAGTATTCAATCAGAAAGGAAACTAACTGTCCCCATTACATTACCATGAGTGTAGACAGGGTGGGGGGAGACAGACAGACCCTGCACCAGCTGCCCCTAACAACCCTCACCAGTCCATGACCAGATTTCTCTTTGGCTGTGCAGGGGGTTCCTCAGTGCCTTGTTTTGGTCATACACAGCTCAGCTGCTCTGAACTATGTTGATGTGTGGTGGGTGTAAATTTTCACTTTCTCCTCAGAGTAGGCTGCAGAATTATTTACTGGATAAGAAAATAACATTACTTTTGTAGCCCTTTTCAGTGCCTCACCAGTGACTGACAGCTCATCAACAAAGGAGGTTTAATGAGCCAGGAGTAAACCACAGGGAGGGATCATCTACCTAAGGGCTCTTGTCTCCTTCTTTCTGGCCTGAAAAAATGCCCTTTCTTCCCCCCTCAGAAGTTGTTTGAACTAGGCAATCCTCATCTACTGCCTCCTCCTTCTCTTTCTCTATCTGTATCAGAGTGCCATGGTCTGTGTCATAGCCACTGTGGTTTTAGTTTTAGTATCTACTGGGACTTGCAGAGGATACAGACAGTGGGCCAAAATGAGCACAAAGAAGTGGATGGGAGGCCACAGCTGAGGAAGAAGGAATTCATACAAATGAGTCACTTTTCGGGTAATTCGTCAGTCCTGCCTGTGAGAAAGATCATCCTACCTTCTGCAGGAGTCTGCCCATCTATAAAAGCTTTTAGTATGTCCTAATGCATCTGCCTCTTAATGTATGAGCAGAAGCAATCTCAAGTCTGGCATTGCCTTAGCTTTGCAGTCCTTGACTCTGCAGCCTCAGCTAATAATGTTCTTCAGATGGACTTTCTGGTATGTAATTTTATGGATAAAAAGCAGACAGTGCACTTGAAAAGAGACCAGGCGGGCACACCACTACAGAAGTCTTGCTTTCCTATGACAAACTGCAAGGGGAAGAAAAAAAAAAAAAAGCCCAGCTATATATATAGCCCAAACAATTTTCATAGCCTTTGTCAGTGGCACACCAGAAAATACAGAAATGTATTTAAAATGTCTGTGGTTATAAAAACATAAGATGGCTTCTTGCAAGAAATTTATTTTCAATGTATGAAAGTGGCTATGTTAGATGTCACTCAGAGGAACTAAACTGGGGCTTTTCTGCCCCAAAGGCATAGGCAGCTTTAGCAGCTAGAGCTAAATTTTGGCTCAAGTTTTTATAGTTCATGGGCTACATCACAGAAGGATCTGCAGTCAGCTGCAGGTCACAAGTGTCCATTTCTCTGAAGTCTGAGTTCTTGTGCCACTACATGAATGGAAATACCATGACTCAAAGAGCAACTTCAGAAGAAAAAACACCCAAACAATGCTTTTGCCCTGTAATAGGACAATTTATTCTGGTATGCAACTCAATTTCCCAGCAGAACCCCATGTGCCTATGTAGCTTTGGAGATGTCCTGCCGCTTTCCAAACCCTAATGGTGACTTGCTGCTGCCCTCCAAAGATCCTGTAATCCCCTGAGTCACAAGAGCCTCTTTCTACCCCTGCCTCTGCCACTTCAGCACTTGGTCTTTCTCTGGAGGGATGCAGCAAGGAAGCTCTTAATGGGTCCCCATGGGACATCACAGGGAAGTCCAGGAGTAAGGAAAAACACCAGGCACATAATTCATGACCTGCCTCAGGCAAAAGGGGGCAAACAACAACAGCAGCAACAACAACAAAAAGCTCTTCTCTCTAGAGTGGATTAATAGGAGTTCCCAGTGGAGCCCATTAAACAAAACAAAATGCTGAAAGCCTAGGAATATCATGGACTTCATCATTTTCTCAGGGTCTCCAGGGATAGGACAGGGGAAGTTGTAATGTTACCGAAGTGAAGGGAAGGAGTCTGGGAGACACAAGAGCTTTGCCAGGCAAGAGAGGCTCGTATCTCCTCAGTAAGTGGATGAATGTCTCCTTTATGTGCCTGTAGGTGATATTTTTCCTTCTCTAGTCTGTACACGGATATCTTGTGCTCTCTGAAGATTTTGCAGGGCCTCAGTGGACTGTTTGCTTGCTTTGCCATTCTGCCATCTGGCCAGCTTGACACGACTGTCCCTGGCAGAGGGTGAAATTTTGATGTATTGTCTAAATTTGGAAGTGACATTTTCCCCAGGTTTTGTAAGCAGAACTAATGAATTGCTACAATGCAATCTCTTTTACTCTCTCTTCATGGAGTTGGACCTGAATTTTAGCACTGACGAAGATGATGTGTTGACAGGATAGGTTACAAGGACATTATCTCAAGTCTGCTCTGCTGATGTATCTTGCTTCTGCCCATAATCTTCTCCTGCTATCAAGACTTTTTTATCTACTGCTTTCAATTCTCTGTCAACAAGAGTTTATTCTCCTCTTGGGACTCCCTTTGTGTGGCTCTGAGGACACATGTTCATGCCTTCCTGCCATTTCTGTTCAGGACCTACAGAGAAACTCAGTAATACAAGACATCCCAGCTCATCCTGAGACAGTACTTCAGGTCTTTTCAGGCAGGAGGATGCATCAGGATCAGTTCACGCCCTACACTTCGTGGGATAAGTAGGGTTTGGGGTATTTGAGAGGAAAAATCACGAATGATTGTAACTTTCCCCATTATTAATTTATTTAAAAATGCATGTCTGAGTGCTGGGAAGACTGAAGTTTAAAGAACACAGGAAAACTCTCAACTTCCCTTGTGCTTTCTAGAACTAGTCACCTGAAAAATGAGCATTAGTGACCAGTCCTTAATTGATTATTTCAATTTACTGGCTTTGTTTATAGATACTGTAAGTTCTCTAAAGTTTCCTGAGGAGGTGAAGTGGAGAGAAAGGTGCTGGTCTCTTCTCCATGGTGTCCAGTACTAGGGAGTGCAGGAATAATTCAAAGCTGAGCCAGGAAAGGTTTAGACTGGACATTAGGAAGCATTTATTAGCCAAGAGGGTGTCTAAATACTGGGACAGGCTTCCTAGAGAAGTGATCAATGCACAGTGTTTAAGAGGCATTTGGACAATGCCCTTAATAACATGCTTTAACTTGCTCAGCCCTGAGTTGGTCAGACATTTGGACTGGATGCTCATTGTAGGTCCCTTCTAACAAAAATTATTCTATTCTATTCTATTCTATTCTACTCTACCCTATTTCTGTAATACTTTCCCACCCTGCAAAGCTGCAGAAACCCATACATGGGAAAAATCAAGCTTGCTCTTGGCTTGTAAATCATGGGCTTTACTGTGTCAAGTTACTGAAGGAGAATCTTCGCATGCAAATCAGGTGAATAAGAATATCACTTTTTATTCTGTGACATCTTTTCATCATGGAGATGATTTGACTTAAAGATGAGGATGTAAGACAATTCTCACTTCCCCACCTGGGCTGCCACAGCCCCGGAGTACTATCCCACAGGACATGCTGCCCTCTCCTGCTTGGCTTTGAGAGGCAGAAATGGTTCAAGCAGTGATCCTCTAATGCTGGCTCTGTCAGCCTGAACAATGAACTAATTAGTGGCAACTAAAGCACTGTTTCACAATGCTGTTTGCTAAGCCTGTCATGTGAAAGGTGTTGGCTGGTTAAAATCTGTGCAGGGTGTCACAGCCAGCTGGGAACTTTATAACACAGTAATGCTTTTTTTCTTGTGGAAATCAAAAGTCAGTCTCACATAGGCAAACTTGTACACACTGTGACCATCCCAGACAGCTAAACAACCTCTTACACATGCAGTATAGAGTATCTTTATTCCCACATAAATTATCTATGTAGTAACTGCTTTCCAGGATACCTCACAGACTGACTGCTGAACTTGAGAAAAATAGCTACAGGAATAAAGGAAAAGGCTTTGGGAAAAGTGGGTTTAACAATATAATGTAACTATGCCTTCAGTCAATCAGGACAGATAGAAGACCTAGGAAAAACATACATCATCCAAGTTTTCCTAAATGTTTTTTTTTGACAAACAGCTGATTTTTCAGTTCCATCTATGAAACCAGGAAACTGAGTCAGGGGAAAACATGTGCATTTGCTCTGCACACACAGAGCACTACACCAGCAGGCTGGTGTGGTTTGGATTCGCTGTTAATAAAAAAAAATTAAAAAAATAAAAAAATTCTCCATCTTCTTGAAACATGTTATTCCAGTAGTCTTTAAAAGACAATTTTTCCTTGTTTGAGATTACTACTTTATTTAAAAATAAATTAATTATGGTGGAAAAGTAATTAAAGATTCAACAGCAAGACAAAATATTATATTATGATCAAAACGGAATGTTTTTATTGAGCTGAGGCTAATGAACTAAAAAAACTCCAAACTTCTTTTTTGACTGCTTGAAAGTTTGACTTTTTGTTCTGGTTTAGTGTGGGAGCACCTCTTAAAACCTCAAAATCTGCCCAGCATTAGAAGGCTACTTCCCATGAAACTGTATCCAGGCAATACTGAGAATTCAGTCTTCTCAGGAATGACACAACAACTGACAGCTTCACCCCATTAGTATAACAAGAACATTTTCCATACAGCCAACTCACTGATGGCCAGCTAAACCTCACTGGCTTCCGCCTGAGTGCTATGCTAACTCGGTCCATCTGTGCCTTTTTTTCACATAAACACATTGAAAAAAGCAGTCCGGTGCACATGTGGTTAAGAACATAGGACAAAAAAAAAAGTCAGTCTCACATTTCCAGTCTGTGCATTGCATAGTCAGTTTGGGAGTGGGGGATGTGTGTGCTGTACTCCAAGCATTTAACTTTTGGATAATTAATCTAAACTTCTTGAGTTTAGATTATTTTAAATATAAGGAGAGAAGTGCATCCTGAGGGACTCTAGAAACGTTTCTCTCAGGCCCGTTTGGAAGTGCCAGTCTCCTCCTCACTGGGAAATTAGACAGCTTGCCATGGCACTGTTTCAAAGATTACCTTCTGCTGGACATCTCCATAATGGAATATTCAGTGAAGACCTAATTCTTTAATAGCAGGTACAACTACAAAACAACAGCAGTTCAGCATAGCCCTTGTGATTCCAAGGAGGATTTAGTGCCTTCTCCACATTTGGGTGATGATGAACCATTCTGGGTCACAGGAAGTTCATTTTCATGCATCACTATGGACATTTATTCGCTACCAAACTACAACCAATTTGAAATAATGAGCTACAGGTCATGGACTTTCTGTTTTACTCTGCTATTGATTCCTGGAGGCTTTTCCCTCCCTTTTTTGCCTAGAGAATTGGTTTTATTTCTGTACATAAAGACTCTGTAGCCTTCTTCAGCATGTGGGGAAAGAATTGTTGTTCTCCCCATGTTTGCAAGTATGAACCTCATTAAGCAGATCCTTCGTTATTTTTAACTTTCCATCAGCCAAACAAGTACACGAACCAAAGCTAGTTTACAGCCATGCTGGACAGTTCTCCATGGCAATTGCTGCTCAGAGAGGCCTGAATTGTTATGAAAAGGACAACCTTTGATCTCTCCAGCCCTTCCCACATATAACAGCTCCTGCTCTGTTCGAAGCAAAACGCTCCCCATCATTGAGTAACTAAAGATTTTTTATAGAAGAACCTCTAACAAAGGGCATGAGGGGTCCAGCAGGGGAGAAGCAGCATTATGAAATATAAGAATGGATTAAACAGAGGATGAAGTTGCTAAAAAACACCTCCAAAGAATGAAATCAATGACCTGGGCTCAAACTGTTTGTGTCCTTCCTCTCCTGCAATCCTGCTGCTACTGTTATTATTTTTGGCTTGGGAGAAATATTTCTCCAAGTCCATTTCACCTTGATGGATTATGATGCCATTTAAAATGTCAATTGATAATAACTGTGCCATAAAAAAATCATAATAAATGTTATCAGTTTAAAAGTACAGTATCCCTTTTATTAATATTTCTAATTTATGAGCTTGTTGAGAAATCTGCAGAGACAACAGGGCTAATAAATCTGAGGTGAAAGGGACTCCAGGAGCAGGCTGAGTGGGCTTTATGCTAGATCACTGCCAGCTGTTGAACTCCGAGAAGACCAGAGCAATTCAGATGTCACTGGGGAGATTGTTAGAGTCCAGTAAGGCATAAAGGGTGGAAGACAACCTACAGGAACATGAGGATCCAGAAGTGCTGTGGGCGATTTGCAGCTGCACCGTCACTGGCAACTGCCGGTGTCTCTGACTGCCCAAGCTCGTTGTCTTGCTCTGAACAGCTGACTGAGCACAAGCCCTCGGAGATGAGGTGTGAGCTGCAGCATCCATGCTGTGCATAAACACTGGACAGCTCTGACTCTGAGTCACATCTGAGAATGGGAGATGAAAGGAGATGCTTCAGAGGCACCAGGTGGAATATCATCCTGTTATTGTCTTTACCTAGCGGAAGAGACCAGTGGGGCAGGAACGGTCCTGCTCCGTGACTGACAGTGTAAACACAATTCTTCTTCCAATTTGAAACAGGCAATATAGGACAAAAAACTCTAAAGTATTGATCTCAAGTTGATTTCAAGCCTACACATCCAGGGTTTTTCACTTTCTGAAAGTACTCCATATTTAAAAACTTTCAGAGGCCTTGTGGACCTCTAGGTTTTCCTGGCACAGAGAGGATGAGCTGAGAAAATCAACACAGCATGATTTTTTTTCTAGACAGCTCCCTTCTGCTGTACAGAGTTGTCTTCAGAGCTCAGCAATCCCAGAGGAAGACGTGTTTCCTGCCTCAAGGAACTTATAGACTAAATTAGACGGGTAGCACAATAATTGTAACAAATGAGAGTCATCTGCATTTCCAGGTCAAGCAGAAATATAAAAATATCCCCAAACTACCTGGCAAAAGCCGTCATATTAGAACTTGGCAGAAAAATAACTTCTTCATTCTCTGGTAATTCAAAAGTAAATAATTTCTTGTTTTGAACATAAATAATTGGTTACATTTCAGCAACTCAATCATTTGAAAAAGGGGGTCAGCTGAACTATTTTAATTTGTAAAATGTTCATTTGCATTTCAAGCATCTATTTTTTGACACTCATCTTTATTTTAACATAACACAAAGAAAAGAAATTCCAAACTAGCAGTCATTCTAAAGACAGTATTTAAATTTTTTTTAGTTAATGAAATAGTATTTATCACTATTTTTCTATTTTTCTATTAAAAATACTAAAATGTTCAAGTCTTTTGGTACTACTTAAACATTTTGATATCAAAACTACCTTTTTTTTCTGGAGAAGCTTCTGTACGCAAGGCATGGGATTTCTGCAACCTTACACTGCTGCTTTCAAATCCCCTTTCAAGAGTTTATCCTGTTTATTTATCCTGTTTCCTACTTTAGTGCTTGTTTTGTTTTCCCACACAGAAGAAGAAAAATATATTTCTCAGTTGGCATTGCCTTCAGTTTTAATAAAAAAGAACAATATAATAAGACAGAACAAAAATAAAGCCTTCACAAGGATGCTTTCAAGTTGTAAATTTCCATGTGAGCATCTAATTTAAGCACGCAGAGAAAATCAACTTGTCGCTGCGAGCAGCAGGGAGGTTTAAAGTTCCAGATTGAGACAGAATAGTTATACAAACATGCACAATTTGATTTTGTGACATGGGACTACAGCATTGTCTCAGCAGGTGCCTGCCCAGAGCAAGTTGGTGGCAGTGGAGACAGGCAGCGCACACACTCTGAATATGGGGACATGCTGGCTTCGCTCGCTAAGTGTTGCCAGTGTGACCATTGAAATAAAAGTATTTCACTGAGATGAAAACTTGGGGGTCTGTCTGTCTCAACTCTCTTTACTTCAGAAATTTTTCAACATGAAAGCACATGTATTTCTGCCAGAAGGCTAGGTTTCTTCCTTTGAAAACAGTGTCTGTTTAACACAGCAAAAGAGGAGCTGGGGCAAGGACAAAGGATAGGAGGTGTATTTTCTGCTCTGGGACTCTCTAGGCTAATTTACCCAGCTAATTTTCCCGAAGATATGAGTCATCTCATTAGGAGTGCTGAGACCTATCAGACTTTCCTGTGAAATCCTCTTTCTCCTCCTCCTCCTCCCCCTGCAGCAGGAAATTAGCCCCTTGAAAACATAAGTTTTAATAACAAACCAAAGCCAAAGCTTTCCACTGCAAAGGAAAATGTGGCCTTGCTTCATCTAACAACTGAAGCAGACAAATCCATGGGCTTCACTCTTGCACCTTTGGAAAAATGGACAGCAAAGAGACTTAAGAAACAGAGGTCCCTAGAGCTAGTTTTCCTGTGCCTGAAACTTCCAGGTAAAAGGTAGCGCAGTAAACATCAGGGATTTCAGATATTGTCATATATACTAAATTTATACACTGAAGGCTGGGTCAAGGACTCTCAAGACATCTGAGAGGTGAGTAAGATTTGAAGGCCTTGCTCTATAAGAGGCCAGTAAAACCAAGAAGAGTGGCTCCCTTTTTAGTGCCTCAGGCAAACACAGTGGGGAAAGTAAGGCATTTGCAAAAGAATATACCAGGTTTCTCCTTGTGCTTTGAATCAGAAATCACAAAGAAAAGAGGGGAACCCTATTATTAAATAGGCAGTTTTAATCCAGGGTGTAGATTCAGAGCACCTTTCTTTCCCTTCCCTCTGTGTACAGACAGCACACTTACCTATACTCATCCCATAAATTACCCACTCTCTCATTCTGCTTAAGCAAAGAAGGGGAAGACATCCCTTTTTGTGTGCCCAGCCAGGGTTACAGACACCAGCAGCAAAGCTGGAGAGGACAAAGCTTGGCTAAAGAGGCATTGGTTGAAACAAGAAGGTGTTCCCTGCTTAATGGAGAGGGCCACAAGACCTTTTGCACCCACACAAACAGCTGCCACCTCATCACACAACCAGGGAGGCACAAGATCCTCCTTTATAAAAACGGCAGAGGGATGCAAAAGGAACAAAGAAAACCACTTCGCACTCTGCCCCATGAGTGTCATCATTCTGAAAGACGCTCGTTTGTCTGCCCTGACGCCTGGGGAGAAGCTTGATTAATAAAATCAGATAATTAAATATCCTTCATCACAACTGGCTTCACCTTTTTTAACTTCTTCCATTGTTCTTTTCCCCACCACCCCCACTGTTTTTCCAGTATCTAGAATCTGGAAAAAGCCGAAAGCCTTTCATCTTATCAGGTGTGGTTTATTACCTCCTGGTTACACAGTAATTTTGGTCTCTACTCCATGAAAAGGTCATATGATGGGATATCAGCTCAAGAATTGTCAGTTCACTGGACAAATAAGGCAGGGCCTGCCAATACAATTATAAGAGCCTGATAAGGAAGGTGCAGAAGAGAACCAGCAGGAGAGAGAGAAACAACTTTAGCAATTTAAAAGGTGAGGGGCAATCCCCAAAGAAGGCAAAAAAGCCACTGTGGGGAGGGAGAGGGAAAGAACAGGAGTGTATCTAACCACACATTCTTCTCAAAATAAAAATTAACAAGAAGATAGAAGTGGCTCAGGAGAGGATTCACTGGTATTCACCCACATTAACCAGGAAATCGTCTCCCTCTGCAGTGGATGCCTAATTGGGAGGCATAAGCAACTGCTGGGATGATTATCAACCTGGCTTGCCTCATAGCTCAGGATGGAAATAAAAATAATGTTTTATCTGCATAGGTGGGAGGTAGAGGGCATTAGTTCTGATTCCTACACATGTTGCAAGGGCCATCTCTTTTTCTCTTTTTGACTGATAAGATTGTATGATGTTGAAAAGCACCTGCTTGGAAAGTTCAAAGGTTTTCCAAAGTTGAAGAAAAGAGAATCTGAACCAAAGCTGATGGTTGGGAGGGTTGGCTGAAGAATAACCTGGGAATTGCTGGTGAGGGAGGTTTTCATATGTGACACCTAGCTGTATGCAAGAGAAGTTTACAGGTTGTCTCTCTTGCTAGTAAGTGACACAAGGGATAAATATTTGTCATGCCAATTATTTCTTAACTTTACCATGGTACAAATCCAGTGGGCTTTTTGCAGGTTTCAGCCTGAAAGCATAAAAGGAAGATAACTGCCCCACAGACAGGATTTACCAGCAAGAAGCAACCCTTCCCAGGGCATTTTTCACCTGGGTCTGCAAGGAGCACACCTCCTCCTGGAATGGCCATGCGATTGTTCAGAGCTCCGTGAATCTGAGTGACAGGGGGAATGCTTGGCAGTGGGTGGGGTTGTTAAGACTTTTAACCCCCACTTCTAATGCTGTCTTCCCCAGACACAGGAGTGCAGGTCTTGGTTCCAGGCTGATTAGCAGAGAGGAGCTGGTGTGTGTGCTTACTTGTGGGTCGCCTTTGTTTCTCTTCCCAGTGCTCCAGCAGGTCATCCGGGCATGGATGGGAAGAGACGCACGCCATCCCAGCTGCGTGTTCGTCAGGGTGCTCTCAGAGCCAGGAGAGCAGGAGAAGACTCTCTGCTCCACTTTGGTAGGAATATGATGGACCCCCGGGGGTGTGCTGGACAGGGGAAGCCCAGCCTGTCTTTTTCCATTGAGGAAATCTTAAAGAAACCTTCTGCCAGCACTGCCCTAAGCAGTGAAACCAGGAAGAAAAGGAACTACGCTGAGAGACCTCCATCCCTAAAAGCAGAGTCACCACTGGCTGTTGGTAAGTAGGAAGAAAATTCTCTTTTCTTACTAACCTCTACAGCTGTCACGTATTCTTTAGCTTTTGTAGGAATCTCGGATTTCCCTAATCACATACAAATCATTCATCACATATACAGAAATAATCTTTAAAAAATAATTTGCTTTCAACCTCACAGTAGACTGGGCTCTGTGGTTTTGTGCATTGTAAAGCCCCACTGACATTGGAGAGGTGAATATGCAACCTGAACAGCTACTGCAGGTAGCTGTCTTCAGTAAGAGGGAGAAATGCCTGTTGTAAACAAATACAACATCCTTGTGTCTTTCCCCTTAAAAAACAATACTCATGTTATTAAAAAAAAAATGGACAAATAAATGCCTGTCATAAGGAAGGACTGGTATTCAAACTGAGGAAGCTAGCCTAAAACTGCTGAAAATTAATGGAATTTTTGGAGTTTCACTTATATCAAGAGTTGACTGTTTTCTGGAATTACAGCCAAATCTCATATCAGCACCCTTTTCTGATAAATCTGACCACTCATCCCAAGCAGGAGAAATGGTCTGTAAGGGCAATGGTAGCTAAGTAGTTTTAGAACTCAGTTGCTGGAACAAGAAAAGAGAAAGCATGTATGTTTAATCATTTCTTCTTATCATCATGGACAGTAGCTTCTTTCTTAAACTAAATATAAGCAGTTAGTAGAAAACTTTCATGACTTTGATCTGAGCAAAGCAGCAAGAGAATTAGCTTTTTGACTTCAGTTTTCTCAGTTTAGTTACATTGGCCTTGAGTGAACTTTTATTCCCACTGAAATAGTCAAAAAGAGAAATAGTCTCTTTTTTTTCCTTAAACAAAGACTGATGCCCAACATTTTCTGGATTTAATATTTCTTCTTCTTTTTTAATCTACATCTTCCATGAAAAGGATATGTTTTATGTATACAAACACATCCACTTAAATGAAAAATGACCTGTAGTTTTGACAGAAAATTTTCACTCACCTCTCACTTAACTGCTTTCAACAAAGCTCGATGCTACACTTTATTTTCTGTAATACAGGTCTTTTCATGGCTCAGCACCCCATTTTCCAGGACATAGGATGAACCACCCATCAGTAAGGGAGAGAGTCTTTTTCCAAAAACCTGGCAGTCCAAGTAACCATTGTCTATTCTCATAGTTGCATCTCCTTTTATGTCTAAACTGGATACTGACCTGGACTGGAATGCAAACAAGACCTAAGTGAGGAAGGCGACTACTCACTAGTGTAACATTAGTCACTGGTTGGACTAGAGCTCCCTAACACTGCCATGCTTTGCACAAGATTTTTTGTTCATCTCTGACACAGGATAGCTTCACTTTCTCTGTACAGACTTGTCTCTTGACCATGGGGCAGTCAGCCCACCACACATCTCACAGCTGGGGAAGCCCCGGGCACTGGGGCTGAGTATCTAACTGCTGCCTTTGTGGCAGTAACTGCAGCTTGGAAACCTATGTATGGGGAAAAGGGATAGCACGCTGCTGATTTTTCACAGAACCATAGGGTAATTGAGGTTGGATGTAACCTCTCAAGGTCATCTGAGGTACGGCCTCCCACTCAAAGAAAGGGCTGTTTCAAAGATAGATGAGACTGTTGAAGGTCAGGGCAAGTGTTGCTTGGCTGTTTCACCATTGGTACTGTTGGAGGACTGGAGTGCTTGGAGGTTTCCCAAAGCTGCCTTTGTAGACTGGAACTGGAAAACTGGTCCTGATACAAGCAAGAGCTTGGTAGTTTGCAGGGGTGGACAAGGACAAGCTGATGCTGTTGCAAATGCAGTGGGGCTTGTGTGCCAAAGGAGCACAGGTGCCGCATTGTGAAGGGGGAGAAATGCTGGAGTGAGCTCTGAGAGTGAGTTTTTGTGAGCTGCAAGCGCTTTCTTGAAGACCCATGGCAGTCACTTTGTGCCACTGGATCCAAAGTGAGACAGATAACATCACTGAAAATTAAGTCAGTGCTTGTTCATAACAGGGACCATAGAACTGCATTTTAACTACATGAGACTTTTCTCTGGGAACAGAAGAGCACACCGGAGACAGGGCATTTTATATTAAGTCTGTTTCATGATCAATATGTTGAAGCCCAGTTCCACTGAGTGTCTTGGCTGAGCGCGTCGCTCCAAACACGAGGTCTGACAAATCTGTATGCAGGACATGGTAGGTTCCTAGGACTGTATTACTGCCTTCCGGTGCAGCCTCATCCCAAATTGCTCCATCCAAGCATACAGTCAGTTTTTCACCTTGAAAGCAATGTAGGCAGAACCACCAGGCCTTGCCCTTAACTTTGCTTCATCACCTAGACAGAGAGAGACTTAGCTGTACGAATAGAATATAATGACTCTTCTCACCTATGCTAGAAAGCAAGGTTGGATTAAAATACTTGAGACAATGTAAAATGTTAACTAATGAAAACAGTATACACACTTGAAGATTCACTTGACTGTTGCTGGAGGTGGGAAAACAGGAAAGATGTAGAAATCTTAAAAAATGTTGTACTTTGCTTTTGCAGTTGATCAAGGATGTTTAAAAAAGAGAATGAAAGAGAAACTTTTTCACTGTTTGTTTCTTACTAACACCAAAGAGATACCTAAGCTTATTACCCTTTGCTTTCTGAACAGAAATGTGATTTATACAGGTAAGTTTTATTTATTTCAGAAGTGCAATACCCTATGCTGTACATCTTGGTATAATTGCTGTATTTCATCAAAGTCGTTTAACTTCATGCCATATAACACTGGCATTAAACATCTTGTGTAAATATCTAGTATGGCTCAGTGCTGGCCAAGGTCACGGAACTGAAATGAGCTAGGGAATTTGTTGGAAATTCCAGATGGGACACAAATCCAGCTGCTTTCTCATAACAGTTCAGTTGCAGCAAAGAAGGAAGTACTAAAGGTCAGGGCTGAGTTATATCTTACTATGGATTTTAAGAACATTTCCCACATCCCGTGGAGTATGTAGCTGACCAAAACCATGATCCATATGAGAGGGAGGAAGATCCACATGGCGTATGAGATCCATATGGCACTACATACATACTCGTGGCTACCGTAAGTTAAATACTGAGGCCAAAGAATCATCATCTGATGTAGACGGTCTGTGTACCAAGATCATACCCAAAGTCTAAATCTAGCCATTATAAGCCGAGGAGATGGTTAGGACCAGAGAACCAGAAGATGCCGAATGTCAGAAATGGTGGGACTCTGTGGTCTAATATTCAGACTCAATGATCTTAGAGGCCTTTTCCAAACTGTGATTCTAAATGAGGGGCATAGATGAAGCTTCCCAAGAAAACTGATGGATGCTGGACCAGATGATTTCTAGAAGTTGCTTCTAACTTAAATTGTTCCATGAGTCTCTGACAAAAATGATATTGTGATGTACAGTGCCAGCCTCTCATGGGAAGTGCCAGCCTCTCAAGTCCTGGGGCAGGACCTGATCATGTTTGAGGAGATCTCTGGGCCTGACTCCTAAGTTCACATGTTTTTGTGAGTGTAATTCCAGTGGGACTTGGAGTAAGGAGCGTGCAGTCTTCCCTGAAGCATTTTGCTTCCCAGTTACAGTATTAACCATTGGGGAGTTCACTGTACAAGCACAACTACTGGACGACCGGGAGCTCCAGTTGTTGAAGCCTACTGAAATCTTTGAAAGACTATTACCAAGTTAAAAAAAACCAAATAATGAACAAGGAGACATTTTAGTATGCAGTCTATGCTTTTCCTCTCATCCTTTTGTCAGAATACCTAGAAGGGGTAACCATGGCCTTTGCAAGGAACACAAATAAACACGTAGCAAGGGCTGATTTCCTCCCTAGTGCCAACTCTTTCATTGAAAACAGAGAAGAACAACAGACCTATTTAAAAAAAAAAAACATTCTTCTGAAATTCCTAGTAACATGATTTCAATGTACTTGAAAGTACATCTGAAATGATGTTTCTACCAGTGAGATTTCATCTGGAAGAGATCCTTTATCAAGTCAGGGAGAGATTGGGATGAGAAATTAATAGTAAAAGCAGTAACAGATACAGTAATTTTGTCATTCTGCCTGTGTTATGCTCCATTATATTAAGGATATGCAAATTAACAGGAATACAACTACTGCTTCACACACAAATGTCAGTATTGTGATTGTTCACTTTTAGCAGCACTCCACTGAGCTTTATCACAAAACAGGAAATAAGCTGAAGGAATCTAACTGAACAGATACCACCTGGCCAATACCACTAAATTACCCCACCTATTACAAGGAAAAACAATACACCTGATAT
>VZRE01012475.1:82781-186613 GCA_013396775.1 Cephalopterus ornatus
ATGGGTGGGGTTGAAGAGGGAAAAAAGCAAGTCTTAAATGGAATTTATGTTATCTGAAATAACATACTGCTTCCAAAGTGAAACCCTAATATCTTGCCTGAAATTTTCCATCCTTTTCTATAGGACTATTCAAGCCAAAAAGACCATTTTGAGCCACAAGTCAAAGACATTTCTATGCATGACAGCAACAAATATTGTTTCAACATTGTATAAACATTATGCTAGGCTGAAATGTTATTGCCATCCCTGGAAAAATGAAAAAAAAACAAAACAAAACAAAATTTTTTGAGGGAAGTTTTACCCCGTGTCAGTTCATAGGTATTTTTGACTTTAAACTCAGTAATATCTACCTTCAGTCTTATCCTCCAGAAAACTGCCTTGATTTATTCAGCCTCTCCTTAAGGTTCATGCCATCCTGATTTACTTCTTTGATCTCAAACAACAGACTGTCCAACTCCTTTTCACCAATTCACAAAGACATTGGCCTTTTTCTATCTGCCTAGAACGGTCTTCCATGTTCTCCCTGTTCCCCCTACTTCAGTCTGTAATTACTTTATACATGCTCACACATAAGTTGTGCTCTTATCCTTCTCACTGGGGTCTGTGAGCATCTGTCACAAAGGCATCTGGGAAATGTTGAGAGCTTGGGCAAAGGCTGCCTTTAGAATTGTCCAATGCCTAAATCAGAGCAGCAGGCAGCCCAGATGGAGAAGAAAGGGCAGATGGACCTGAACTGGGAAAGACACTGACCTTTAGCCTATTCATTGGCCCATTTTCCTATAGGGTAGATGCACTTACAGGGACATTTAAGGAAGGACCGTATTTTTAAAAGCATTTGGCATCCAGCAAATTCCAAGCGATCTTGCTGTCAGATTTTCAGAGCAGCTCCATATCTACTGTACTTCTGAGTTCTTCAGAAAAGGTAGCCACTAACTGGGATACTGACAGAGAAGGTGAAGTTTCTTGATCATTTGATCATGTCTCCTTATTTCTTCAATCCTTTTTTAAAAATCTCCCACAAGGACCATTGAACGTTTCAAGGTGGAAGGAATCAGGCTAGATATGGTGGTCAAATTCATCAGGATCCTGTCCCTGAAACATGGAGTAATCTTGGCATTGATGAGCAGAAGGATTAAGGCCATTTTAAATATGGTTGGGTTAGAATGGTGCAGTATCTAGGCCACTTTCTTCACACAAACTAGAAGCTGCACTGAATGGTGGTTGCTTTACTCAAAGCTGTCTTGTGCTGTGTCCTTCATAGATTCCAGCAGCAGGAGTCAGTTAGAATGTGACTTACCTTCAGCCAGAATGCTTCTCCCCACCACATGTGCTACACCCATGGCCAGAGCAAAGAGAGTGCAGGCAACTCACTGCAGAAGACCTAGAGACAGCCCAGTATCCCTCCTGGGTGAGGACACAGGACGTGAACACCTGGAAAGCAAAAGAAAACATGAAGAAGAGGAAGAGCAGCTGTGTGATTTCCCAATGGACCATCCACTTCATGGTGAGTGCCTTTCTCCTAGATTACCCAAAACCCACAACTTTTATCTTACAATTACGTACATGGCAATACCTACAACAGACATCACAGAATGTTTCCACTGGCTGAGTCACAGTAGATGGTCATAGCTCCTGCATGAGTCACAGGGATGGTGGCTCTTCACTCTTGCCATCAAAAACTTGGAGAGCCACCCTTTGAGCTAAAGATATAGCTCAGGCCTGCCAGCCCTACCAGCGTTAGTGATAGGGACTGCTTTGGGTGTTTATTGCCCTCCTGCTTGGGGTAGCAATCTACTGAGTTACCATGTTGGGCAGCCTTACTCCCAGGGTTGTGCAACGCCAGTTTCCTGGTAAATGTGCATTGCACAACGTAGGGAGAGTGGCTGCTCAATGTGCCTAATCAGCTCAGTGTGTTCTGTACACCTTGGACCCACTGTACAGGTGATGGAGAGGTCATCACACGAACACAGGCAAACTGTTGATGTGCAATAGATCTGGCAGGATGTATCAGGCACAATTTTCAAGCCTGGCCACGTTGGTAGATCTGCTAATTTGATTAGTTATAAGCACTGGTAAACAGCAGTCTATCTTTCAGCCAAAGCACTGGACAGCACAAATATCCTTTTCCAGTATGTTGCACAGAGACTTTAGGCTAAGCAGGATACATGGTACCTGAACAAGACAAGTTCCTAACATACAGACAGCAATTTATTAGTAGCACGTGACAAAAATTGCTATAAGTTCTTTGAGTTTGAGGAAAGGTTTATACAGATGTTTATACTACACTCCAGAAAACTGGTTTTCAGTAGCAGCAGAAAGGTGTTTCCTGCACAATTTGTTATCATTTACTCCAGAAAAAAAAAAAAAAGGAGTTTCATTTAAGTCAGTTGAAAACTACTAATGGGCTCATGTTCCCACAGATGTGCGGTTACTCAGCTGACTTCCCAGAGATCCACACATCATCCTTGGTCCATACTCTGCAAGCTGGCAGTGGAAACAACTCTTTCTGTGAAATACATTTGAAAGAAAAGCCTTGTTTCTGCTGCCGCTGCTAAGGGTTACATCAGTCTTGTGACAAGCTGCTGTCACCTCCTCCTCCTGCACAAGACATCCATCAGTCTTGATGCAGAGAGAAGGCTTGTAAGATAACTGGATATTTTAGCCTCCCTCTGCCCTGTAAGCTGCACACAGCTGATGGCAGCAGGGCAAAATCCCGTTGTCTCCTCACAGAAGAGGCAGGGTTGTATGTATCTGACACTCAGAGTTGCCTCTGAGTATAAAAATAGTATATTTTATGTGTGAGGGAGTCCCCAGCCACGAGGATCACACCAGAGCTGGGAGGTGGCTTTCCCAACTTGGCACTTAGCCTCATTGACCAGCACCATGGTCTGTATCAGCCTCATCAGTAAAGTAGGGAAGGAAGCACATAATTCTCTGCACAAAACTGAGCCAAGATGAGCAGACTCTTTCAATGACAACTTATATTTCAAAGGCATTTTGAACAAAATCCATCTGTTCCCTGGTGACAGTGGGGTTTTGAAATGAAGCAGAGGTTTAATGATCTGCCATTTTCTAGCCTACTGGTTCCCGTAGTTATTGAGCCTTTGATAGAAACTGGCTGACGAAGGAGGGACAATCCTAAAGCACTGGATTGGCATTTACTCTGCAGTGCACAAACACAATGATGTTTTGGATCCTGTTCATGCACTGTGTCATTCTTAGCAGAGAGCTGGAAGCCTGGGTTTAATGCTGGTCTTTCCAGCATCTTAAGCTTCAACCTTCTTCTTCCACTTTACATTAGGGCAAAATGCTGGTGGATATTTTTCTCTTGCCCCTGGCTGTGGCTGGTGTCACCTTTCACTGATGAAATCAGCAGCAGCACCTGCAGGAAGGGTAGACTGCATCATCCCTGGAAGCAGTCTGTAATCCTCACAGCTCAAGCTGATAGCAAATTAATTTCTCTTTACGTGCCTATCGACTCTGGGGTGCTTCAGGCACACTTTTGGCATGGTAGCTAGAGATTGGTTACGGGTCCTCTGACAAGACACCTGGGCAGTGCCAAATGCCCACAGCGTATGCCATGGGGGGTCCCTAGGGTTTCTCTCACACCCGCAGTGAGGATGCCTACAACCACCCAGGGGAATGTTACCAACCTCAGCAGCAGGAGACCTTTCTGATGTGAAAGGTATCAGAAGCCCTTGGGGTGTTCCCTCACCTCCCTCTCTCAGCCTACCTCTATCTATATAAAACACCTACATACTTTGTGAGGAGGGGCACTGGGCTCAGTCTAGGCATACACATCTGTTTAATTGTCAAGGAACAGAAGAAATCAGGAACACTATACAATCACTTTGGAAGCAGGAGGGCTGGGCTTTGGTGCTTTTTTGGATAGGGTGAGAAGTGAGGAGGAGGCTATGACAGTAGCCCCCTTCAAGGGCAGATGGTCTGAGATAACAAGAGCACCTTGACTGTGACCCAGAGCATGAATTTGGAGCATATTTCCAGGAAACCCTGTAACAATGAAGTGTCCCTAAAAATTTGCTTTTCCCACTAAAATGGCTTCTGCCACTAAGCGGTTTAGAAATGCAGTGTCATTTAAGCTAAATAGATTTATGCCCTTATCACAAACCATTTGCAGGGAGCAATGCCTCTTGTACTTTGAACTTAGAGACTGCATTGTAAGCAAAAAAAAGAGAAGAGCCCTCATATACTAGAGACATGCTGACAGTGGCATTTGGTTTTGCCAAGCCCTCATTTGAATTTGGGAGCCTTCATCCTCAATGTGGGGTGTTTTCACCTGTGTGGCTTTCTTCATGAAGAGCTCAGCAGAGCCTTTTCAGAAAACCTGGATTCTTGGGAAACAGCATTGATAAAACCTAAGGGAGGCCTTACTTTGAGCTGTCAGTACAGACTCAGCTTTGGCCAGCTCTCTGTAAGATGAGTAATTGCAGCCACCTTGCTATGTGCAACCACCATTGCTTCCAAAGCAGGGCAAGCTCTTGTGGCTGTCACTCAGCATCTCAACAACATGTAAACACCCAAATCCTGAGCTCCCACTTTACTTTTAATTAATTCTCTTTTCTCGCTCTGACATCCTCGGGACTTGATCAGTTCACAACAGTCAAGCACTGGAGCCTGAGAGGACAGCATATCCCCATGCCTGCCTGACTGTGGCAGCTCCTGATGGAGACTGCCATGTACAAGATCCCAGCCTAGTTCAGATCCTCGTGGGAGATTATTTTGCAATGTCTTTTACACATACTGGGTCTGATTGTATATGTTTCTGTGCGTGTGTGTGTTTGCACTGTAAATATTTACATCCAAAGGCAATGAGTCAGTGTGCCCAACATTGCACATGGGTAATGATTCCAGTCTTCTGCTCAGGAGTCAGTGCCTTGGAGAAGCCAGATAGCAGCATCACTTTAAGACACTGGTGGTTATCTGGTCTTGTGGGATATCTTCTCTGCGCAATAATCCAAGGACAGGATAGATGATGCTTCAATAAACAGAACTGGCTGTTTAATAATTTTATTATTAAACTGGGGTTCTGGCTGTGAAGCTCAGGTGGTTCAGGGACTCGTGTTATTTCCTGCAGCTCATGTCTTCATTATTCTCTGTAAAGGAGGCTGCCATAGTGAGTCAACATCACCTAAATATTTCCACAGAAATCCTCTGCACAATGCTGACTGGGAGCTCAGGGATCTTTTTATTAAGCTAATTGTTTTATTATTATGATAGCATCTGTGATCCCAAAGCATATTGATGAATTCTGATGGCAATTATCATAAAGGCAGTGGAAAGTATAGAGATAATCTCAGTTCTGGAGAAATTCCAGTGTAAATCATGTTCTCTCTGTACTGATGCCAGTTGCAGACATCTTTAGCTTAGTGTTCATGTTTTCTCTAAAGTCATAAATTCACTTGTACTGTTCATTTGTGGACAATATGTTCAAATCCGCGTACCCCTGTGAAACAGCATGGTTTATCTCTCAGAGAACAGTCTTTTCCCCAATATGCTGACTTATCTTAATGCATTTTTGAAACACCCAAGAGACAGTGAAGCACTGTATAATCACAGTCCCAGATAAATATCAGCTGCCCAGAATTTGCCAATGGGACTATGAGAAAGGGCACAAGCATCCCACTGTCCTGCAGAACAAAAAGAAGCATTCTAAATGAAAAGAAAAAGGAGGAGGAAAAAAAAATGAAAGCCTCTATGTATAGTTTGGCTGCCATTAGCTCTCTTACCAGTCTTTTGTTTATCTGTGTGAATAGTCCCTGCAGCCCTGTGTCTCTGAAGTGCGGTGTTCCTCCATATACATTTAGAAATGCCCCAGACCATTGACCTTGTTTTGGTGGATTTACCTGAGGCATTGTTGAATGTTGCTCTTTTTTTTTCTCCCTCTTTGAAGACTGACTGTTTATAATGACACCCTGGATATTAAATGAAGGGCACAAAACCTGAATCCTTTACTCCTGCCCTTCAAACATAAAAGTCTCACTGATACAAGTAAGCACTGAATAAAGCAAAGCTGTCAGCAGTTGGGGGACTATCATAAATTTCATTTGTGTTGTTTCTTCATGGTTTCGGGGTTTGGACTTTTATTTAGTTAAAGCAAATGTTAGCATTCAATGCTTTCCTCAAGCAGTCCCTTCTTTCCTGGAAATTTTGGATCCACAGGGTACCTTATACAGGACTCAGAGGTTAATTTGTTCCTGCTGGTCAAATCTGTGTAACGTGACCACTTGTAAAGCTGATGGCACATCTTGATAAGTTTATTTCAAAGGTCTTAATGAGTACTTGGCTTCTCTTAAATTGTCCTAGAACTTTTCATTACATCCCCGGGATATGGTACGTTTAATTACTGTTCTTTGAAATTGAGGGCAGGTGTTCTGCTTACTGTATTAGCAAGCCCTTTATGTTTAAAAGGAAAACAGCAGAAACTACATACCAAAATAATGATGGAGTTATACTTTCTTGGAGAGAGTACAGACTCTGAGGCAGGGATGTAAATAAGCATGCCTGATTGATGTCTAGATGCTTGCAGGTAAAAAAAACCCCAAAAGAGCAGGAATAAAGTAGAAAACAGGCTCTATGTGAAACCTGCAATAAGCTCAGCTTTCTCTCTGGGTAAATGGCTGGTTTCTCACAAAGGTGTTGGACCAGACAGTGAAGGAAGAGTAGTGGGGAACCTGTTTTCCTTGTTGAGAACCATTATTGGTTTAGTCTGGCCACTGCTTTTAAGATGAAGTTTAACTATGGCTAAACACTCACTGAAAGTACGTGTCAAGTTGGAGATTTAGCAGAATGCGAAATGTTCACATTTATGTACTCCAAATCTACTTTGGCCTGAAGGAGTTTATGAAGGTGGAGGCTCTTCAGCCTAGGTACAGACCTGATGGTTGGACTCAATGATCTTAGAGGCCTTTTCCAACCTTAACAATTCTATGATTCTCTGATATTCAGGTGGTGGAAACTGACACACTGTCAGCTGAGGCCCCTCAAACCGTGGCCTGCATGCTTCATCCTTCAGATATTCTGCTGACCACTGGCCGTGCCAGAGTTATGCACAACACCATTTCAGGCAGCAGCACTTGTAAACACTGTCATCACTTTGCTGGCAGGTGAGAAAGGTTAAATTCACCAGGGGCTCAGGCTCATGGTGAGCACGATCCTCCACAACAAACTGTTCGCACGAATGGTTTCATACATACTGTCTACTCCTTGCCAGCTCCTCTGACAAGCAGACTAAGAAACTCCCCTGGCCACCACTGTACAGCTTGCCTAAACAGGTTTCTGGCCTGATATTTTTAGTATTCCTGCTCACGCTACCTGAAGTCTGTACCTCTCTGCATTTCAGTCTTGCTGTCAAGTGATTAAGGCACTGCACTCAGCACCAAGGTGGAAGCAACTTTCTGTCAAGGAGTTGTGGACTGAAGGGAGGAAGTCAAGACTTTAAAAGTTCAAGCTGTGCTTCCCTGTCTTAACTTTGGCAATGCCTGAACAGTCAGCAGCTGGATGCTAAATGCTGCGTTTCACTAGCAGGAGGCTTTATCTGGAGCACATTGTTCCTATCCAATTAGGATCAGTCTCACTGGCTATGCCAGTGCTTCTCAACAAAGGCTGAAAAACCACTTTAATAAAGATTAGCCACACTGCAATACTCCCACCTAAATATTGCAGCACAGGCTCTTTTGAAAGCCATAAGCCACCTCTTTAACTAAGAGAGGGAATGCCATGGGCACGTCTCTGTACACAACCACATTTTGTCCTGATACCATCATCACTGTGTAATAACCCTTTGATAGAGTTGCAACTGTGGGGTTTTTTTTCTGTGGGGCTGTCCGTCATGGGCAGAACGTCACCACAAGAGAACCACATTCAGAAAAGCCATGAGAAGGAACTGGCTGGGAGACCCATATGTCTAATTGAGAAGAAGAGAGAGGAACATCTTTTTAAAAGGCAAGGGGGAGAAAACAAAACTTAACCAGATATAATGAGGCTCTTTTTCAACACACTTCTGAGAAACAAGTGATATAGTCAACTTTGTTACACAGGCAAAAATGTATTTCTAAGGATATGCAGCTAAAGCCACTTGCTTGCTTATGTAACTGCTTTCTCCTTGTCAAAGAAGAAGCAAAATCTTTGGATCTGGCTATTGCATACCGTGAGAGAGGACCTGTCCAGAAATGACAAAGAGGATTGCAGGAAGATAAACTGATCCTACCAGTTTTCATCTACCTAGATTACCTCCTCCAAAGCAAATATGTGCCAGTACTGACTTCCAGCCTTTCTGCTGGGTTTTTAATTCCTTATCCCTCCAGTGTATGCAACCACTTAATGAGACCAAGTAGGTTTGAAACAGTCTTTGCCTGCTAAAGGGGTAAGTGCAAATGGTGAATGCAATTGCAGAGATCTGCCTGAGACAGCATTTTTCTAGCTGGTTCAAATATGCAGGGCAGCTCAGGAACAGCAGTGCAAGGTGTACCATAGGCTATTTTCCTACTACAGATCATAGCCCAGAAGAAATTTGCCCAAGTATGGCATTGTTGCAGCTGAACAACTTCTACTTTGCAAACTGTAAATGCTAGCAAACATATACAAGCATTAGTATTCAGTATTGATTTGCTTATACTTCTGATATCTTGAAACTGTGTTAAACAGGACAGTGAAAATAAGCCATTATATGCTAAGCTAAAACTGTGTATACAAGCAATTGCAAATTAGACCCTTTGAGCTGCGCATAGCATGAAAGACCTAAACTCCCCTACTTTTTTAGGGAAGAAATGATGGGGTGGCTTTACTCCACATGGGTATTTGTAGGTCAGAGATCACATAAAAAAGTAAGTTGGGTGAGACCTCTGGAGGCCACCTTGTCCAACCCCAAATCTATGCAGAGCCAGCTTAAATCAGATTGCTTAGGCCTTTGTCCAGTCAAGTCTGGAATATCTCCAAGGACTGAGACTTCACAGCTTCTCCAGGCCCACATCAGACTACCTTCATGATGAAAATATTTTTTTTCCTAATATGTAATCAGAATTTTCCTTGCTGCAACTTCCAGCCTTTGACCTCTTCGTTCCATTCTGCACCTTCAAGACAAATCTCTGTTTCTACAGAGTTCAAATGTCCCAACTTCCTCCGAGTCTGACCTAGTAATAAAGCAGATCTGCAGAGGACAAATGATCCTGCTACTGAATTTAAAGGAGCTATACTGCTTTATCAGCTTGGAGGATCTGGCCCTTCCAATGTCAACAGCAAGGCAATGTATAGACAGCTGTATCTCTAAGCATCTGAAAATGCTGACATATTTAGCTGCCTGGTATTTTCAGGCTTGGTTTCAGCAGTCAGCTAACCTGCAAATGACTTTCACAGAGCATAAAAGCACACTTGAATATCCCCAGCTTTTACATAAAAAATAGCTCAGGAAACTCAGACAGAGTCTTATTTCCCCAGAGACTCTATAGCCACATTTGAAAAGCCAATGTTACACTTTCAACACTTTCTAGTCTTATATCCTCTGCCCACATTCTTTATTAGACTGTAATTCTGAATGCTGTTGTTTGCTACGGGATCTCTAAGCTAAGGTCCCAAGGCAAAGGGAAGTATCACAGCTACAGTCAGAGAAGGTTTCAGCTTGCAAGAGAAAATGTTAGCAGAGAATTCCAGATTTTTTGTATTTCTTAATAGTTAAAAAAAAATTAAAATAGAATGACTGATTACTAATAGAAAAAAATGCACTTTTCCAGATTTCCTACTGGCAAAAGCTTTGATTAGTTCACAGGGTTTTATTTTGTTAGCAATTTAATTTCATTTCTAGATGAAATCAAAGCTTGTCCTTCAATCTCTACTGGCTCATAACTGACCTCATGTTCCTATATTTTGTTCAATCTGATGAATTTTGGCTTTGAAAAATCTGGTTTCAGTAGGATTGACACTTCTGAGCTCTGTGTAGACCCTTCCCTTGCGTAAGAGTCTTGTCTGTAAAACAGTTCACCTTTCAAGAAGGAAAAATGTGAAGAATATGAGAGTGAACTGATAGGGAGTTTCTTTTGCCCATCACCAAGTTATCTGGGTCATTTTCATACTGATTTGAGACACCAGAAACTCATGAGCCACTTCCTTCTCAAGCCATGCTCTCTAGTCCTGGATGCTTCTTAGGTGGTAGTGTCAGAGAATATAGTAAGCCATTATCTGACAGATGCCTTGCCCAACCCATTTCCAGCAGCTTAAAATGCTTTGTGGTCCAAGGCAATGGGTATGCCTCTCAAGTACCATAAGGTGTTCCAGCTCAGCTAAAGTTTCTTTCCAGATTTACACCAGCTGTGCACAGCCTTTGTCTTCTCATTCTCATATACTCTTTGTAGCTTAGATTTTGCAGCTCCTTCTAAACTCGTGATCTTCACTACCGAGTTTATTCCGCACCTGAGCCCTGCAGACATGGTATTGCATTGTTTGTGACAGCTGATTTCTTGAATCTGTCTAGGTCAATTAATCCAATAAACTCTGTACCAAGTGTCCTGCCAGCACCCACCTCTTCCTAAGCTGATAGCCAAGGATAGATACCCACATTATCATCTCTGTCTCTGTTGTGTGTGAGCATATCTGTAGGGAGAAGTCCTGCAGCTAGCATGGTCTAATAATGTAAACCACTGCTTTCCATCTCAGGTAGTAGTCTCTGGCTCGGGCACTAAAAAGTCTTGCCTTGGCTTTGATTCCCCATTATGAAGAGGAGGTGATAGCTGTCATCATATGTGCTTACAGCCAAGAACTAATGGTTGCTGTTTGCATGGTGCCTGTCACGATGAGGTCTGATCCAGCTAGTCTTTGGCATTTACTTCAATTCCATCATGGTTCAGTTCAGTCATCCCAATTCTTTTAACCAAGTCTGGTTAACGTATGAGACAGAAGGGTTTATACTGGACTAAATCATTATTTTTTGTATTCTGATAGAATACTAAAATACACCTTATTATTTGATGTGACATCTTATGTTTTAAAATGCAGACAGTTTCTTTCTTGCTTTGCACAGTCATGAAATTATAATCCAGTTCATTAATCTAGTATGAGGGGGTGGGTGTAATTTTTTTCTCATTCAGAAACATTCCAGAGTGTAGGCAGGTTTGTTCTCTTTCTTCCAAAGGCTTTATGATTGCTAGAACATACACAGATTGCCTGGGCATACAAAACCTGGCAGGACAAGAACTCTGCCAGCATCCCAGATGTTTTTGCACACTTGGGACCACAGGGACAAGGAGCTTGGACACAGTTTGAGCTTAGATTTCTTGCTTCATTCTGGGAATGCTGGAGATAGACTGCAGCTTCTCCCAGATTTGTAGAGCCAGTCTTCTGCCCTGGATAGAGGCAGGAACTGAGCTCAGTGTTCAGAGAAACATACGGGACATCTCAGGGAGGCATCAAATTTCTTAGACTGTGACAAGGTTAGGGCAACCTTCACTTGTTGTGGGGATCTACTACATGAATTGCCCTGTAGTAGAGCAGTGTAGATACCATAAATTGTATTGATACAAATATGGCAGAGAGATTCACTGCTGTATGATAGAACATAACATGCTTGACAAAATACCATCTTGGTACTCAGTCTTACCTCTCTGGAGTGTCTCCCTGGAGGATGTGGAGGCCAGTCCCCACATAGATGTGTGAGGTGAAAATCTTCCAGACAAGAAACACCATCATGAACCATGAACCCTATCATATCTACAGGGGATGTAGTGTCCTGAGATTCATATTGTCAGCACTGATATTTCCCTTTTATTGGATGTAGCAATAAACCCCCCTTACAGACATCTTTTGGGAAGGCTGAAGTAGATGTAATCAGGGCTTCTTAGGAGACAGTGCCCATTCATACCTTCAGCATAAACACACAAAAATATTTCTCATTTCAAATCTCTGCTCCAGTAGTGCCAACATGATTCAATGTAAATAACATTTTTCTCTTGGGACTGAAGCAAGTGTTGCGGTTTAATGAGTAGTACTTTGATAGTCTGGTGGAAAGTCTAATGATATAGATTTAACCGTGTTGGATATCAGCTTTATTAGGCTGTTTCTGAGACAAGGTAGTATTGACAGTGTTTATGATAAATGACAGTCCTCAGTTATTCTTGCATGACTGGTTTCCTTTCAACGTACCCAAAAGGTTTAGAAAAGATGAAATATTCATAGTGGTATCCTGTCCCAGACTCTTTCCTACCAAGTCAGTGGACAGAATTTTTATTCCTTGTTTTCTGTGTCAACAGAGTCACAATGAGGTTTTGATTAGAGATGAAAAATGCCATTTTCTGATTGGCACAGAGCCCAGTTTATATTGGCCAAGGCATTTAGTTACCTTTTCACAGTTTTAGCCCTCAAAAGGAAAAGCATATGCTAATAGATGAACAAAAAGGGAGGGAAAAAAAGCACAAAGTCTCTTCGAGGGACTGCTGTTTAACTGTTCCCATTAGGAAGGGTATGCATCTAGTTACATAGTGTGAATTGGTAGTTGTCATCAGACCATGGAAGACCAAAAGCAGTTATTCAAAGTAGTCATTTTTTCAAGCAACATGTTTTCATTGACAATTACTTCAGCTCACTGAATAGCAAACTCATCATAGCCACTAATGATATTAGAATTTTTGTGCTCCTATTAGGCTGCTGTTTTCCAAGCTCAGTAGAAAAAAACCTGTGCCCTGTGACTCACTGCTCTTGGGGCATGGCTTTTTGTGCTGGTCATTCAATGTCAGTTGGAGGATACTCCACTTATGCATCAGAGAGGATTCCAGCCTTGGGACAAGACTGAACTCCACATTCTGCAGATCGGCTGCCTTAGAGCTCACTTCTGCTGCTTTTTTCCCCTCCTCCTTAAAAGACATCAGCCCTTCAGCATCATTTCAGAGCAACTCAGACCTTATTCTAACTTACACCAAGTGTCACACAGAGTTCATGATCTAAATAAAATACCTGATGTAGGAGGGCATTTTCAAAACAGTATAGGAGTCCAGAGGGAAGTCTTCAGTGTGGTCACACCACAGCAGGTGAAGGAATGGAGCAGTCCATGAATCCCCTTAGGAATTCACAGCACCCAAACTTCCCCGTGGGTTTTAAGGCCTTGTTCTTAAGGTTAAGTTGTTAAGGTTAAGCTGGTTTAGAAAGTCCACACACCACAATGGTACAATCAGAAAAATACCTTTTCTTTTTAATTGCAAAGTTAAACTGCTGGCTATCCCTACTGCTGAAGGAATGGTATGGGAAGAGAACAGCAGTCAGTCAGTCTGTAATGGTTGACTTCCCTCCACAGCATTCACACATTTTGGCAACTCTTTGATCTTGTTGGGAGGAGAAAATTCATCCAAATTGGTAGAGTGATAATGGAATAAAATAATACCTCAGAGCTGGAGGAAAGATTGGTAAGATCAGTATGACAGGAAGAAATAGAGATGGGTGATTGAGCACTGGAACAGGTTGCCCAGAGAGATTGTGGAGTCTCCCTCACTGGAGATATTCAAGAACCATCATGTAATCCTGTGCGATGTGCTCTAGGATGACCCTGCTTGAGCAGGGAGGTTGGACCAGATGACCCACTGTGGTCTCTTCCTACTTTGCCCATTCTATGAATATTTCTGAATTAGGTGAAACAAAGATGGGTATTGGCTACACACATGAGAACAGCACCAAGGCAAAGTACGGTATCTATTCTTTTATTCCATTCACATTAACGGTTTCTTCACAAATAGTTACTAAGGGATTATAAATTAGCAACAGATGTGTACATGTGACAGAAATGAGCGAAAAGGAGTGAATGGTTGGTCTAACACTAAAGGACTTTGGTAACAAACCCATTGCAGGGCTGATGTGGTTAAAATACATAGGGGTTTGCAGCTGTTGGCATGCGATGGATCCATGAGTCTTTTGACTCATTGCTTTAATGATAAAGGAGTTCATTCACATTCACTGCTGGGTCGGGAGGCAGTCACCTGTTGTAAGTACATCTCTTGAAGGTGTTGAAGGTGCCATCCCAGCTGCAGATCAGTTTACAGAAATTGCTGGATCTTTGAATCTTCTTGTAGTCCTGTAGGCTGTTCCTGTAAAAAGCAATACACCTTTCCTTGTTTTCACAGTTGAGAGGAAAGGGAAACGGAGAATCCGGACAACATTCACAGCTGAGCAGCTCCAGGAACTGGAGAGGATTTTCCAAGTGACTCACTACCCGGATGTCCATATTCGCAATCAACTGGCAGCAAAGATAAACCTCCCAGAAGCCAGAGTTCAGGTATATTGTGTCTCCAAAAGGCTATGTTCACTGCAGCAATTCATTATTCAGAGTACATTCTTAATAGTTTATGCCTGGGTGACAATGCTAATGAATTATGTGACCTCTCTCTTACCTTACAGACAAGGCCAGTATCACTGTTCTCCTTTTACAAATAGGGAAGAAGTATTTGTCACCCAGCTGTGACTAACCAAATGGGATTAATCAAAGGGTTAACAGGAGCTCTAAGCATACTAAATGCATAGCAAATAGGAGTTACAGATGGTTATGAGCAACCTGTTGGACTCTGTAGCAACAGAGCGGCCATTTATGAAAATATTTATTAATCATTTATCAACTGTTTATGGGCTAATATTCATCCAGTACAAACTGTCACCCACATCCATCTTCCCTGTGGTCTCAAAAAATGTGAAAATAGCTGCCCAAATGAAAATGCTTTCTTAGTGTTCTGTATTTTGATATCACAGGCTATAAATGCCCTGGTAGTAATTTCAGTGCACAGAAAGTAATCCAGTTTCCCTCAGTTGTAATACAGTCTTGCTGACTGAGCTAAAAATTTACCCCAGATGTTTACTGCATATGAGATCTGCTACATTAAAATATACATACCCCTGTGTATTGGCATTTGGTGTTGTTTATCAGGCACCGTTGAGATGATTTTTGCACGAGGCAGTTTCTTGCCATAATTGTAGAATCATTGGTGCACATATCCCACTCTAACAATCAAAGTTCAACATGAAGCAGTTTATTGACTATGACATGCCTGGGGCTGTTGACTAACCATGATGATATTGCTTCATAGTTAGGTGACAGGGAAAACAGGAACTGCATAGCCACAATATGATTATCAGTGATATTAATGCATTTCCAATGGCATAAAGCACAAGCTGGGCTACTAGACAGTGTTCCCAACAGAACAACAAATCACATGAAAGAACAGGGCACTGTTCTGTTTAAAAAAGTTATTTATAATCTGTATAGGGAAAACCAAAAATGAGTTGTTATGGGAAACATCAACCTGAGATGTAAATGAAGGAAGTAAAAAGCCCCTGATGTGTGAATTGCAGATGACAAATATCCAGTTCAGATAGGGTTACACATGACACAGGAAATCGTGTATTTGACTTCATCTTAGCTGCTAAAGGGAAATCAGCAACAGAACTGAAAATTAGCAGTAACTTCGGTGCAAGTTACAAGATGTTATAATTTTGATTGATTGCATTTGTCACATATAAACCAAATAGCATGCTGAGAATTCACACGTGCTCTTGGTACTTTGAAATAATAGTTTTGACAAAGCTAAAGCAATATAAGTCAAATCACCTCAGAAAGATAAATTAACTGAGGGAAAAAAATGTGAACAACAATCAGGTAACCAAATAAAACATTTTATAACAGTGAAAAAGCTTGTGTCCTCCAGCCAATAAAAAAGATACGATTGCTGTGAAACAGCTTAAGTGAATAGATGAAATTATATCACTGCATGTGTGCATGCGTACATGCAAGACAAAATGAAGAATGCTGGATGAGTAAACATTAGAAACAAGAAATTAAAAAAAAAAAATGAATAGGCAAAGCAGGAGGTTACAGGCCAAAGTTTTGGTCAGAAGAATTCTAGATCAAAAACTCAATATAAGTCGATTAAGAACAAAAACACAAACCCAAAAGTAATCAATTATATTGATCTCTTACTTTATCGAAACACTAGGACTGTCAAGGATATAGCATAAATAGGAAACATGTTCAGTCATAATTTCTGCTCTATCCTTGGAAATATGTCAGGTAAGGTGGTAACACTTTCCATAAGGACGATGTTGAACAGCAGCTGCTACAGACAGATATTTTTAAATCTAGACATCTAAGTGACTTACCTCCAGTAGTTCTTAAGAAGCTACATGAGAAGCACTTTGGATCATCAGTGTTGATAATAAATCAGCCCTGGAGCACAAGGGACACTCCAAGGGCCTTGAAGAAATATAATGTTGTGTCAGTACTTAAAAGGTAAACAGGACAACTAGTCAGCCAAACACCGATTTTTTGCCAAACTGTATGAAAGATGATATGAGTCTTTGGTGATGAAGAATTAAAGAAAGGGTAACATATTTAATGCTTATCAGCACTGGCTTATGGAAAAAAAATACTGTCAAACTCATCATTTTATGATGAGATTATTAGTGACAATTTTAAACTGAAAGCAGGTAGATTTAGTTTGTGTATAAGGAAGAAATTCTTTATAGTGAGATTGGCAAGACACTGGAATGGGTTGCCCAGAGAAGCTGTGGGTGTCCCATCACTGGAAGTGTTCAAAGTCAGGTTGGATGGGGCCTTCAGCAGCATGGCCTAGTGCAAGATGTCCCTGCCCAAAGCAAAGAGGTTGGAACTAGATCATCTTTAGAAGGTCCTTTCCAATTCAAACCAGTCGAAGGTTCTCTGATTCTATGTATTTGGTTTATAAAGGTAATTCATGTCATTGATGACATGGCACTGTAAAGACCTTGCCTTGGTCCTACAACCTACTTGGATTAAGAAAACAGAGCAGATCAAATGGCATGTGCTAGTAGACAAAAAAATAGGTCTGCAACAGGTGTCTCATTTCAAAGGTGATATGTCATAGGAATCATTTACTGACACAAAGGTGAATTTGAACTACATAATCAGAAAAACAAATGGGGGCCATTCCTACAACATGGGGCACACCACCCTCCCTCTGCACTCTGTTTTAGTCCTTGTTTCCTAGGAGAATCTGCTGACCGCTTAGAGGGTAAATGAGTCTTTTGTGAAATTTCTGTCAGGATTAAGGAGGCACTTGCCCCTGGTGTGACTTTTGTGAAGACACATGGGAATATTGTGCTCCATCTCAGTGACATAGCTCAGGAACACTGGAAAAGTGGGCATTGAGAAAGCATTTTAGGGATAAGTGTGTTGCAGAGCCGATTGGGCAGAAAAGAGCAGTTTGGTCTGAGAACTGCTAAAAGCTTTGCCTTTAATAAAAAAATGTAAGTCCATGAAGTGAGAACTTTATCCTGTGTGCAGACTTTAGAAGGAGCACTTCAGAGGCTGAACGTTGTCTCCAGCCCCTCATTTCCCTGAATCACTTTATCAGTGTTAAATGGTGCTATTCCACCACATCACTCCTGCATGGCAGAAAGGGAATGGAGGAGTTTGTTCAGACTAAGCAGTTCTCAAACACATGCAAACCCAGATAAATAAAACTGTCATTTCAGTGACCTCAGGTGTTGCTAACTATCAGCAGTACAGCAGAGGGCTCCTGACATTCCCATTACTTCCTGGGCAAGAGATGCAGAAATAATTGAGCTGCTCATTATTTAGTTTAAAATACATATATATTTACATCCAGTTGCATCTGACTTTGATCACTAATGCTTTGTGTTCATGTGAACCACATGCTTACATTCAAACAGGCAGTCCCTCAGCCAGATAGAAACTACAGTGGAAGTGGGATTCAACTTTTCAGAACAATTCAGAAAGGTACATTACTGCCATTTCACAATAAGTACATGTATGTCTCTGCCAGAAGTCAGACTGGTCAAATCAGTTAATAGATGAAAAAAACTCTCCTGAGAAAATTATTTGTCTGTTTTTCAGGCAAAAGAGATGGCAGATAACATACTCAGATCACTGAGTGATCCCCTTGGGTTTTTTGCTTAGTTCCCTTATGTGAATTTCAAAATGCTACAAGTTAAATATAGGAAGAATCCTGTTAATGCATCTCTACTGGTGGCACATTTTTACTGCAGCCCAGTAAAGCATCTTTTCTCAGTCTATTCATGCAGAAACAGGGCAAAATAGCCCTGTCATGCATCATATCACACCTCTTGGGGAAAACAGGAAAAACAGAATGCCATGGGCCTTGACTGCTGCACAGCTTTGACCACAGAAGGATCTGCTTTCCCAGGAGAGCCCTGTAAGAGCTGCAACACTGTCTTTCCTTGATTAGGGTGATTCTAGATCTTCTGTGAGCTGTGATAGAAAAGAGTCTGTCATGATAGTCCAGAGATCCCACATGCTCTGCAGAGTGTGAAAGGTGCTGCGTCAAACCCACTGTATTCCTTTAGATTCAACCCCTGATTCTGCTGAGCTGGATGTCAATGTTTCCTGACACTCAGAGAATAGAGAAAGTAGTTGCAGTTTCTCCTTCATATTCTGTTAATTTCTATGCCTTTTCTTTCTTACCTCTATCCAGATTTGGTTCCAGAATCAGCGAGCAAAGTGGAGAAAACATGAAAAATTTGGCAACTTTGGTGGCCTTCAGCATCTGGCAGAAATTGATTTCATTCCTGCTCCCACATCAAATTTCACAGTAAGTATTGAACACTATGTATAAAGCCATTGAGGGAGATAAAGCTATCCTTCACCAGGTAACCACTTCACATGGGGCTATCCCAGAGGAGGAGGACTGGAAAAAATGAAAATGGCAATATGATGACAAGAAATCCCAGCAAATCTGGTCAAATAACACATTTCTTCATAATATTAAACCTGTTTTGTATCTCCCAGGGGAGGTGTCTCTTGCAGGGTCGTCCTTCCTCATTTTGCTAGTAACTCACTTCTCCAGAAATCATACTTTAATTCAAAATGTCTTTACCATCAGAAATTTCCTGAACAGGAGAAAATAAGACATTTGCAGCCACAAAGCCATGTTTCTTAACAGACAATATCTTTACAACATCCAGCCTTGTTAGGCTGACCACCACTTTTTGCCCTTGACCCTTGCCACGCCCAGGACCATTAATATTGTGTGACTGGCACACAGGCTCTTTTTCTGACAGGAGCTTTTTCATGGTTAGAAAAAAGGGTTTTTTGCCTTGCTCCCTGGGTGACAACACACCACCGGGTTTTAGGAAGTCTATTCTTCTAAACTTTTTTTCTTAATTGCTCACCACCAGGGAAACAGATAAGGTTGATTGCAAATTGTATCTAAATAAAAGTCTATATTGATTCACCTGAAACTACATTTTTATTCTTGAAAGGCTCCTAGCTTGATGCCAAGAAAGCTCTCTTCTTCCTTTCCTGCTATGGGGTACTACTCACCGCTGCAAGGACAGCTGACAACTGCCTGGCTGCCCACCACACTCTCCTTCTCTCCCCACCACATGGAGCTGCTGCCCTTCCCAAAACCGTACTTGGTCTTCAATGTCCTCCCCCCTTACGGTTTGCCACTACCCCACAAGTTGGAAAGGAGCAGGATCTGCGCCAGCTCCACATAGAGGAGGACGTGGGGGAGTGAGGGACTTTGGGGGCGTGCCTTCCTCCCCCACGTCCATTTTGGAGGTGTGCGATTCCTCTCCTCGAACAAACCTGCTGGCTATAGTGCAAGGAGTGCTACCAAGAGTTGCTGCAATCTAGAGAATGTGTGGGCAAGAGCCACCAAAGACCAGTAAGGAGCTCCTCATCTGCCTGAGGAGCAGCACGCTCCGTAGAAACCCAACCATTCAACTGAGTGCCTCTCCCAGGGGCAAACAGTGCACCAAGCAGCCCTGCAAAAGGACTGGGGTTTTACTCAGCTATGAGACAATGATGGATGACCCTGTTGCACTGATGATGCCTTGGGGAAGGAAAGATGCCTGTGATAAAGTGTGCATAGCCCCAGGGTCCAGCCAAAAGGGCTTTTCTCTGCAGATTTGGGTCGCTTTCCTCATACATTCTGGTCCTCATGCACTGGAGGTTGCAAAAAAAATGTTTAGGTCAAAAATCAAACTTTTAAGGTACTTTTTTTTTTTTTTCCAGGTAGTCAATGAGGGAGGGGGGTGGGTTTGATTTGCTGTCTATGTTTTTGACTTGAATAAAAGGGCACAAACACAATTTGAGCTGAAATATGACACTCTGAGCTCTGGATTTGGTACTGTGAGCCTCTGGGGGCAAGAGAATTCTTCAGCTGGTTAATTAAAATGCTTATGAGGAAGCCTCTCATTTTTTGACCTGAATTAAGAAAGCTCCAAAACCCCATCAGAAACAATAACAAAAAGAGACAGCCTGAGTTTAATCTGCTAGCCCTAATAGGATGATATGACCCTCCAGTTTAGTTTAATTGTAGATTAATAATGAGATCAGCCTGCCCACTTACAAAATGTCTCTATGCCTTATTATTTACATAATACTCATCTCCTTCCAGCATACAGTGCTTTTTTCTCCCCTGCTTATTCAGGGGCCAATCCTGCTTCTGCTAATACCTCCACCATTAGGAAATTTGCAGATGACACCAAGCTGGGGGGGAGTGTCGATCAGTTGGAAGACAGGAGGGCTCTGCAAAGGGACCTGGACAGACTGGAGAGTTGGGGCTGATTCCAATGGGATGAGGTTCAACAAGGCCAAGTGCCGGGTCCTGCACTTTGGCCACAACAACCCCGTGCAGCGCTACAGGCTGGGCACAGAGTGGCTGGAGAGCAGCCAGGCAGAAAGGGACCAGGAAGCTGAACAAGAGTCAGCAGTGTGCCCAGGTGGCCAAGAAGGCCAGTGGCATCCTGGCCTGTATCAGGAACAGTGTGGCCAGCAGATCCAGGGAAGTGATTCTGCCCCTGTACTCAGCACTGGTGAGGCCACACCTGGAGTACTGTGTCCAGTTCTGGGCCCCTCAGTTCAGGAGGGATATTGAGGTGCTGGAGCGGGTCCAGAGAAGAGCAACCAGCATGGTGAAGGGACTTGAACACAAGTCCTGTGAGGAGGCGCTGAGGGAGCTGGGGTTGTTTAGCCTGAAGAAGAGGAGGCTCAGGGGAGACCTCATCACTCTCTACAACTACCTGAAGGGAGGTTGTAGCCAGGTGGGGGTTGGTCTCTTCTCCCAGGCACCCAGCAGTAAGACAAGGGGGCATGGTCTTAAGCTCTGCCAGGGGAGGTTTAGATTGGATGTTAGGAAGAAATTCTTTGCAGAGAGGGTAATCAGGCATTGGAATGGGCTGCCCGGGGAAGTGGTGGATTCTCTGCCCTGGAGGTATTTAGGAAGAAACTGGATGTGGCACTTCGTGCCATAGTCTAATAACTGGTAGTAGTGGATCAAGGGTTAGACTTGATGATCTCAGAGGTCCCTTCCAACCCGTATGATTCTATGATTCTATGACTTTCACAGGAAGCACTGTTCGAAAGTATTGCTTGCACCATGTTCTGTACTGCAACCACAGCACAAACTGCACACTTACAGGGAAGGCTACTGAACAAAGCTATTAAAATGTGGTCTTCTTCCCAGGAATATCACTTGTAAGGGTGGCCATTCATGACAAGTGCAAGAGAAAAGCAAACCGTGACCCAGTGACCTGCTGGGCAAGCTGTCCTGTGCACATGGGAGCGCAGGTTGGTTAATGACTGAATAGGTTGCTTACTTTAGAAATCCCTCCAGCTGGACTGCAGCTGTCAGGTCTAATGCCTTCCTATAGCCACTAATTGTTAGTTACATAGTGGGTCACAGCTTTCTTCTTGTCTCGATGGTACCAGCCTCCCAAGTACTTCAGGTTTGGAAGACCTGTAAGCTAGGAAGTAGCTGATCATTGCAGGGGAAAAGATAACTCCTACCCTGTATGAGTTTCATTTTTTCAGGCCACAGCTGCTCAGCAGAACTCAGATATATTGTGTCCTTCCTTTTATACATCTTATACAAGACCTTTTTCCCATACTTGCTTAGGTCTGGACTCTATATCATCTTCATCCCTGTCATCTTATGTGTCATCTGAAGGACAGTCAAGTCAGATACAGGGCTAAACTTTAGCTCCAACGAAGGGCTTAAGCATCTTACTGATTAAAATCAACACAAATCAGTTGTGGTGTTCACCTCACGCAGCTTTCGATGACTGCGTTGTAGCTACACACACCTGAATCAAGGACCTTGGCCTCGCTTTTAAGAAGAAAAAGTGATCACACTATGGTTTCTAAGTTAGGTACAGCCCACACATTAGTGCAGTTTCTGGGATGTGAATTGGCCCTATGCAGTAATTATCTGGAAACAGACACGGGCATCATAATCATCTAAAGCTAAGGGGGCATGACTCTTTGCACAATAGACCAGGGATGCAAGCCAGCACCTGCATTGCAACAGCTTATCCCATGGGAATATTTGTGTAGCCTGAAGGAGGATTCTGAGATGATCACCTGAGCATTTTCCTTCGTCAGGATATGGAGTGTTTTAATGTCACCAGACTTTTAATAGAAACCAAGCAGCTTTCCAGAGTTATTGCCTACTTTCTGTCCACTCCCATATCTGTCTGACAATTCCACGGCCAGGGTTCCTGCACATCATGACACCTGCCCAGAATATGATGCTTCATGCCTCTGAAGTCCTCTAGAAGCCCTGTTTTGGATGAGAGAGGTGAGAAGCAGAGCTGAATTAACTTCATATTGAAAAATCAAAGTCTTAAAATTCCTTTTTTGGTAGCAGATTCAATATTTGGAGAGTTTGTTTAGATGCAGAACAATTTTGCTGGGGCTTTCTTGTTTGTTTATGAAATTTCAAAGTTTCCCACTGGAAAGCAAATCTAGGTTTCAGAATTGTAACGGTTTGGATCGGACTTTTCTGCCGAATGTTCAAACTTTACAGTTTGTAGCCTTTCCTCCCCCCACCCCCTCTATGAATACAAGGGAAAGGGAGAAGGGAAAAGTTATTGAAATGTTGAAATGAGCAGACCAAAGTTGTACAATAATATACACATGTATTTATATTTATATATAATTAGAATAGTATGTACACAGGAGAAGGGACTCCGAACACCCCCCCCGCCCCGAAGGGAAAAGGGAGAGGGAAGGAAAAAAAATCCAAAATAGATATACACAGTAAAAAAAATCTAGGAGTAACCAATAAAAAACTAATAAGAGAAAATCTTACTACTCTCCTCGAGATAGCAGAACTGCACTAAGCGACCACCGGCACTCTCTGCTTTTCAAAGCCCACAAGGCCTCACTGAGCCTTACTCCTCCACACGAGCAGAGCCGATAGCAGAGAACCTGCTCCCGGGTCCACCGGAAAGGAAAGAGAGCAAGAGGCTTCTCCCCCTTCTTATTTATACCCTGGTTTACGTAGAAAATCGTATAGAATACTGGGAGGATGACTACTTCCTCAGTTACAACCTGGTTACTAAGGAGGGTCTAAAATCAAAACTACTACAAGGATTCATGTAGCACTTTCTTCCATATGCAGCTGGTCAAATCCTAGGGAAACTTAATACTATTGCCATGTTTTTCACCAATTTCATAATTTTATTCTGAGGTGCAACCAGAACAAATTAACATGGAGTGGGGCAGTTTCTGGCATTGGCACCTTGTTATACCCCAACACCTTCTAGTCTTTAGGTTTTCATCATATCTCATCTAATAGTGGCATCTTTGTCTTACTCTGCACTCCCTAGATGTCTTCCAAAAAGCAGTAAGAAAGTTCAATTCTTTCATGGCTGTGTTTGTCCTTAGGATGTTATTTCACATTGTTTTATCCTCTGATGTTTCCAGAAAATGCCAGGTTGGGCACACCAGTCTTTGGGACATCCTAAACTCTACAGCCCTTCAGATATATAGGATTGCTTTGGGAAAATGTATCTTAAAACCGACATAGGTTTGCTTGAGGGACAGGTCATCTAAGAAAGCTGACCACACACTAGCCAGTCCCAAGTATAGAAATGTAGTCATAGTTTCATCCTAACTTCAAAGTAATAATCTGTGCTTTTCCCTGAGCACAAGGCTGGAATTAAAACCAAATCAGATTTCTCACTGCTGGCATATGACTCCAGCTGTACTGCCTTGGAGTGAACTGGTCTATCCAATCTCCCACCATGTGGTACACTTGTCCCAGCCAGAAACACCCTGACCACCTCTTAGCAGACTCATCCTACTTCTGAAGCAAAAATGTGGGGTTATCATCTCTATCCAAAGGGCTTGGCAGAGAATTCAGTTTAGGCTCAAATCCAATCATGATAACAGTTTTTTCGCTTGGCGGACCTGAATCATTTCCCAAAAGAAGTGGCAGTGAAAAGTGACAGCATGGAGCTATGTGGTCCCCATCAACGGACATCCTGGAAGGCTGTTGCCACAGTCTGCTGGACCGGGCCATATTAGCTTAAGAGCTTCTTGGAAACAAGTGACGGGAGAGCCCCGTCTTGTCCCAGTAACTGACAAAAATGAGAGGCCGTTATTTGTGGCAGATGCTTAGAGGTTTTTCCTCACCTGATTTCAAATGACATGCTTTACAGCCCCCTTGGGGGAGACCACTTTGCAGTTCCACAGCTTCTCATGACATTCCATTTACATTTTCCATATGACAGTTTCAACCTTTAATCTTCCCTAAAACCCCCTGTGACCTGAACAATTTCTCCCCCGGCTTACAGTCCTGATTTCCATTTTCTCACTGACTTTTCAGTAAAAGACAGTAAGAGAGCCCAGGGGCATCTAGAAAGCTTTTCTATTATGATTGCTGCTGTTATTCTGTTGGGGATGGCTAGAAAAAAGAGCTGGAGTTTGGAGGAGGTTGTTTACTTTTAGAGGTTTCTTTTTTTTTTTCTTTTTTTTTTTTTTAACCCCTGTGATTGCCATGTGTTCTGATCACAGTCAGAAAGAGCATGCAAAGAAGGTGGTGCCTGCTCTGCAATTCCAAACAGATATACACTAGACCTTGGGTCAAAAAAAGCTGTGATTTAAAGCAGCCAAACATCTAGTTCTTCATGCTTTTTGACCAAGCTCTCCATGCTCTTCCCTCTCTGTGCTCTGACCTGACTCTACTAAGTGACTGCAAAATGTCCTTCCTCTGTTACCTCACATCTCCGCTCAGCCTGGACTATAGGACTCACCTAAGGATCTACTTTTATTTTCTTGCTCTGCTCACTTTTTGCCCCTGGGTAGTTTGGTTTACTTTCATTACAAGAAAATGCTATCAATTCTAGCTCAGGGACCAAATGAGCCCATGTCTGTGCATCTCAGGGAGATCAAAGCAAAAGACTGGGTGTAAATAAGAGTTTAATGCAAAATATAATTGTCCATTAATTATTTCAGGTGGGCTTTTATCCAACCAGGAGAGTTTGGCTCTTCCAAGAAGGACTCTTGTGACACTTCCTCCCTTCTTGTGTCCTCATGCAAACCTATTCTCTTCCTGGGACAGCTTTACCCCTCTTTCAGGACGTGTTCTTGCTTTTGCTGAAATCCGTCATTTACAGTGTCTATCCAAAGATACCTGCACATAATAATTTTGTTTTCAAGTGGCTAACAATAAAAACTCACCTCCTGATCTCCTGAAGCTCAACAGAATGGAAAGGGTGGGAAGGAAAAATGCCTTTAATTTCAGCTCTTCGGAGCTGGAGATTCTGAAAGGACTCTGGAGTTCAATCAAAAACGAACTTGGTGTCAAAGTCACAAGGTGGGTTTAGATTAAACGCTTCAAAAGGAAACTCAAACAGATTTTTTTTTTTAATCAGCTCCAGAAAAAAAATAATCTCTGTTGCAAAGCAGCAAAGCAGCAAATTCACTACTCCAACAGCCATTTTATATATATATATTTATATAAAATAATGTCATGGGCATTTCAAGGAGAGAATGTCCCCACAATGCATTGACACTGCAATCCTTTCTGGAACCAGCATATCAAGCATTACATGTCAGCCACCTGAACAATCTGCCGCCTCTTTAAGAATTAAAGAGTACCAGCCAGCAACCACGTGCCAGGAATTTGTAGTAGTTGCCCCTTTTTTCTGCATTTTGAAACTCTCGTAGTCACGTTCTTCACCATTGAATTCTTCGTCCTTTTCACACAGCTGATGCTGAGCTTACAGGACAGAAATTCACTGAAGCCTTCATCATCTTTGATTAAATATAGATGCTGCTATTTACAGCCTTACAGACCCCAGGCCTTGTCAGCTTTTAATGGTTTTGAATGCTTCCATAGCAGAAAAGAACCATTTTGTCTGTTCTCAACAATAGGAAAAGACAATTTTACACTTTTTTTTCTTCTCTGCAAGGAAGCACATTCCTGACTCTAGGATGGTAGCCTTTGATTTGTTTGTGACAACTGAAGCTAGGAAAACTTTTAGGACTCTCAGCAATATCAACCTTGTCTGTCACTAATTTTCCACTCTCTGAAGCCTTGCTGTTCCCTACCTCTTTTCTTTTGTCTCCCCCATGCATTAACAGGACTAATGCCACTGCTACTTTTGCTTTATTCCCTTGCCTACTCTCTTTTTACTGCTCTGAACTTAAGGCTGTCCCATACCATGCTGTCAGGATTTCCCAAGCAGGAATAGCTGCACCCTCTTTCTAGGGGCACCTGGCAGGGCAAAACACCTGCTCACTGCCATGAAATGCTTGCTGATGTAGAGACCTACCCAGGAGGGGCTTTCTCCTTCATTTGCCTGCAGGAGGAGCAGATGAGTGTCTGATGTTCAGAGTCTATCATATGAATCTCAAGATTATCTTTGTTATAGTTAAGGAAAAGCAGGTCCCCACCAAGGGGTCTTAAGTTTGAGCCTGCATTGCCAGTGTTTGAGCGATCTTTTATTGACGGCATTTTACAGCACTCCTCAGTGCAATCCCCCTGCTCTCAGGCACTTTGTATTTTAACAAATTTTAACTTTCAGAATTTGACATTTCCCTGTGTTATCTCTCTGCCTTAGGCCAATGCCTTAAATCTAAGCTATTCAGTCCCTGAGGCTGGGGAAATGGCACTTTTTATTCACAGTGACAAAATTTTGGTACCCTTTTGAGAACAGCACTTGGAGCAGGAGCTTGAAATCTGGCATAGAGGTGGCCTTTCGTGTTGATGTTGCTTTTTGCCATAATTGTCACCAACTACTGTCATCTGGCCAAAGTATAAGTCTTTGAAAAGTATTGGTTTGCACAGGTTTATTCTGTGTCCTTCAGATTATAGCAATTACATTCCTTGTGGAGTCGATGCTCCCTAGGGGTGCTTATTCTGATGGTTCAACACGAATTCCTGCCACAAGTTCAGTTCTTGGCTTGCTGTGAACAACACGTGGCCCATACTCTCATGAAAGCCACCAAGGCGCTTTTTCCCTGATTTCTGAATGCCCCACCACCTCAATCACAGGATCAGGTCACTGGAGCAAGCCTAATAGTGGAGGAACATTCCCTAGTGAAGGTGGGATGGCAGGGAAGGGTTGTGCTGGAGAGGGAAAACAGGACAAGGACTAGCACAGGCCGAAGAGGCTGGTTGGGTGAGGAGACTCAGCTGGGGAGCCAGAGAGGTGTGACTGGAGTAGATGCCGGTGGGTTCATGGAGCCGGGATGGGTGGATAGCATTGAATTGCACAGGAACAAGGAACTGATCTGAGGTGAGGTGAGGGGCAGATTTGGCTCAGCTAGTGGCTTAAACTGCAGGTTTCACTTATGCAAGGTGCCTTTTCCACATGTCTGGCTTGGCTGGATCACACTATAGCACTAGTTGGCACTGCCTGCCTGCAAAAATAAGATTCCTAAAATCTGACAATGATGTGCCAAGCTCAGGAGTGCTCCCAGCTTTTGCCAGCCTGTGCCTCAGTTCTTGTCTGCAAAATAGGGAATGCTTACCTTGCAGGATGTGAGTTTATGAGGCTCAGACATCCCCAAGGTGGAGCACTGCAGAGAGCCCGGTAGGCTGGGAATAATTTTACCACCAGAACAGGCAGTAGCTAAGGGGGCCTGAAAGCTCACAGTTAATAAAAAAGAGAATAAACAAGTTCTACCGAAGGCTGTTTTTCAGTGAGTCCTTCCATCCTGTGCATCCAATGAAATTTGATCCTGCAGGTTAAAAAGCATGATGCAATCATTAAATTAAGGACACTGACACAAGGCAAGCATGAAAGGAGGCAGAGCTGAGAATTCACTCCACTCTTTCAAGGTTTCCTACCCTATTCAGTGCCCAATTTAGCTACCTTGATGGCTTTTTATTTACTCAGCTTTTGCCTCTGGTGTTGTGTGGAGGTTCACTGGAGAGGGGATGTATGGTGAGGACAGCAAGAATCCTTTGTGCCATGCAGAACAGAAAGCTATAAACTCACATTAACTGATGAAAAAAACATGACCAGATTAGGAGGCATTTTATTACCTATTCATATGTTACTAAGAAGCAGCAATAGAATATAAAGATAGCCATATCTGGCGAGTGTATGTGTTTGTAAATGTGGGTGTATATGTGTGTGTGCATTTCTTGAATTAAACCGACCAAAAGATAAATTCCACTGATAAAACTGCTTATTTCATAGAAAGCAGGAGCAAAAGAACACAAAAACAGCCGCACTGGATCAAACTCCAAATGAACACCCAGCCCAGTACCAGTGAGTACTCAGATGATTAGCACTGGATGTTCTGAGCATATGCTATTCCACATTGATGTTGTGTCGTGTTTATCAGGTTATTCCTGTGCATTCATCCAGTTAAAGAAAATAACCCAACATCCTGCCATTTCTCAATAGCAGTCTCTCTGTCCTTGGCATCATCTTGTGGTGTGAAGTTGTGAGGGCTGTGTCAAGTGAGAGTTGTGGTGTCTCCCCAGCCACCAGAAACCCTTCAGGACCAAGACTTTCCTTTTCCTCCTCTGTGCAAAATATTTAGCCCCAGTCTCCTTGCTGTGCCTATTTCAGAACAAAAAAACCATAATATCACCTCACGCTGTACAAGCACCTGCCTTCCTGAGTACTCACAAGCCTACTCAATTTCACCCAGACTGTGAGAACTGACTGACTGAGGTGGATGCAAGGTGTCTTACGCAAAAAGCAGATCCACTTTCAACCTCCAAATACCCAAAATGGTCCCCAGGCATCATGAGTCTTTGCTGATTCTTGAAACCCACAAACTACACATGAAACAAGCAATTTTCTATGAACAATCACTAAATATGTACAACGCTATGTGGCAAACACTGCCTTCTGATCTATATCTTATAGGAATCCACTGTTCAGCTCTCTGTTACTGGGGGCTAGGAATGGCTCCAGGAAGGATGGTGAGTCTGGCTGTGGGAGTCTGGTGCAGTCCCTGTTGTTATCAATAGGAAAATATCAATCATCTTTGACAGAATAAGAGATCGGTGTATGCTGGAAAAAAACACCTTTAATGCACCTACTCACCGAAGAAAAGTGCAGCCAGAGGCCTGTTGATGTTGCACAGGGAGTTGCTCAAGTGCAGACCAGCATTAGCACAGCATTCCAGGACTTATTATCATTCCAGGCAATTTATTGCTTTGCAATATTAAAGCTGCTGTCCTTACGAAAACAACAGCATGTGGTAGAGTCTCATATTTTCTGTGTCTAGCTGAGCTACCTTAGAAAAGCTGCTTAATAAAGTTAAATTTGTACTCAAGTTACAATGAACAATAGTGCTGAAGGAGCTATGAAAATTCATACCTCCTCTTCTGGGAAGCCAAATCTTCCCAGCACACAGCACTAGCCCAGGAAATGTCTTATTGCACTGTCACACAATAACTGCTTCTTACTCACTATAAGTGTTTACTAGAGCCAAAATTCTTCTTGTGTCTTCATTTTCCATGGGGAGGATGTGATCAGGGAGAATAAACCCAGTCTTGCTTCTCCCGGCAGACCACTAGATCCTACTTGGGCTCTTTGATTTTATGCTCTCCTTCTAGCTCCACAACCTATGCATTCCTGTCTGCACCATGCCCCAGTCTGAAAAGGAATCACCCTCTTCCCCCATATCAGAGCCGTGCATCCCATCTTCTTCAAGGCAGAGAAAACTTAGGGTGCCCATCATGGTGAACAGAAGCTGTGATCAACAGATGTCAGGTCCAGCTGTGTCTTTTCACCTGGGAATTGCAGGAGTGGCAAAGATCACACTCTCAGAGCTGCTGGTGGCAAATACTCTCGTCACTGTTGACTGCTCGCACCTCTGAGAAGGATTATGTTTAAGTGGCAGGGCTTTTGGACTTCAGGTATACCTCAACAGTGTGCCCTGGCAGCCAGAAGGGCCAGCTGTGTCCTGGGGGGCATCAGGCACAGCATCGCCAGACAGTCGAGGGAGGGGATTGTCCTTCTCTGCTTTGCACTGGGGCAGCCTCACCTTGAATATTGTGTGAAGTTTTGGGCACCACAATATAGGACAGATATTAAGCTTTTAGAGAATGTCCAAAGGAGGGCAACGAAGATGGTGAAGGGTCTTGAGGTGAAGCCATATGAGGAGGGGCTGAGGGCACTTGGTCTGTTCATCCTGGAGAAGAGAAGACTGCGGGGAGACCTCAGCACAGTCTACAACTTCCTTGTGCGGGGAAGCGCAGGGGCAGGCACTGATCTCTTCTCTGTGGTGAGCAGTGACAGGACTTGAGGGAATGGCCTGAAGCTGTATCAGGGGAGGTTTAGGTTGGATATTAGAAAAAGGTTCTTCACCCAGAGGGTGGTTGGGCCCTGGAACAGCACACCAGGAAAGTGGTTACAGCACCAAGCCTGACAGAGTTCAAGAAGCATTTGGACAAAACTCTAAGGCACGTGGTGTGATTCTTGGGGATAGTCCTGTGCAGGGCTATGGGTTGGACACGATGATGTTCGTGGGTCCCTTCCAACTCAGCATGTTCTGTGACTCTATAAATCTCTCCAGAGAGTCTGTAGGGAGATTGACTAATTCAGGCAGCCAAGATGTGGCCACAAAACTATGGCTTCACAATGCCTATCTGTATCGGGCATGATCTGGATACTGTCCTCAATATACATATCTTAACAATATTTATCATCTTAGAAGGCTGTCTTCACCATCCAGCATGGTAAATAAGGGATATAGCACCATGTATTTTCATTCAGTCACAGAACACCTGGTCCTGAATCACATGTAAAAAAAGAGGGGGAAAAATATTTTTAAAAAGATTAAAAATCAGATGAGGATAGCTTAATTAAAAGATAAACGCAAATGAAATCACAACAATCAATGTTAGTTCAACTCTAATTGAATTTTACTGTCAGCAAAGCTGCTGTTGTTTTTCCCTTCCTCCCAGAATGCGAAGGCCTGGAAAGGAAACTTCCCTCATCAAATTTCACATTCAGTTGAATTAGTCTGGGAATCTTTTTAATAAAATAAAATAAGAATAAAAGAAAAGCAACCTTGACAGAAAATTTTAATTCCAGCCAAGACCCTTAAACCAACCACTCTGTGCCAGACAGTTCAGTGACAGAACTGGAGGGTGTCAGCACTAATCATCTGCCTGTTTTCTGAGGGTAAATTTGGCATCTGTCTCCAAGCTGGAGAGAAGAGGCCCTGGAGTCCTCCAAGGAATTGGATTGTAATTCTGATGTGATGGCATCAGCTAATTAGCAGCTCTAACAAACCTCACCTCCAGCCCCTCTCTAGATTTTTCTCCAATTATGGCTAAGAGTGAAGCCTGCAAGAAGGGGAGGTGAGGTGGGGGGAGTTGTCCATGGTTATCGAAGGTTACACAGCTGCAAAGAATAAAAATGACTGCAGTATTTAATGACATTCCTGTTTAATTCTGACAAACAGGAGCATTAACATCCTGCAAATAGGGACAAATTAACATGGAGGATACTGAGCAGAGACAAGCCCCAAAGCCCCTTCTCTGGCCCTTTGCACAGAACTAAATTTTACCATTATCGGCATTAGGGACTTGGCAGCCTTTGAACATGATTACTCCTTTACATATAGGTGTGACTATAAAGATGTAATTTCCTTGAGGTTCTCCTTTATTAAAATTCTTAACTACAGAGGTTTTCTTGCTGCACTCTTTTCTCATATATATCATACAAAGTAGCAAATACTATTTACCACTTACATGCTAAAGGCAGAAAACATTTTAATTGCTGCTGTCCTCCAAAGAGTTTTCTGTTATGCTCAGAAAGTTTGGGTGTGTTTTTTATCCCTCAGTGGCATTAGAAAATTCTCCCACTGAAACCAGTGTAGTCCATTTTTCATTGAAATCACAGCAACTGCCATAAAATGACGTTATTTTAGAAACACCATAAAATCACACAGAATTTTACAAACACCATAAATGTGGCTATGCAAAGACTGAAAAATGTTCGAAGTGTGGTTCCATCTCTCCCAAATAACTTTGGCATCCCTGTCACAGTACAAAGCTTTGGAACAGTTATATTGCCACACATAGCAGTGCAAAGCACAGATGATGACACAAAAAAAATGCTCAGCGCAGACACTTAAAAGAGCAACTGTAAAAAATAGCAGTCCATGATAAAAAGCACAGCATCAGCCAGTGACTTTATGCAAAATATTATTTACTGTACAAACATACTGGGCGGCAAAATATAGCTAATAAAGTAAGTGATTTCCCTGCCTGCTGCTTCCAGAATCACTCACAGTCTCCAGTAGGCACAGTTCCCTAGGGCTGATGGAAAGTATTTTCTAGCAGGTGACAAGAAACTCTTGACGAAATTGTTTTCTGTTTTGCTGGCAGTGAAGAGCCACCCTTGACCCCTTGATTTTAACTCACTAAACTCATTACAAGGTCCCAGTGTAAAAAAAAAAAAATTAAAAGCAGGCGCTCAGTCACTAAATAAATCAAACAGATTACATCTCCCTGGGACAGGACCTGTTCTTCCAGCTCCAAAATAGCCAAATGGCATGCCAACATTTTTATGCAGCACGAAGCACTGGCACTACTCATGCTAAATGTCACCTCAGAGTAAGCTGGCGTGATAGTCAAGGTATGCTTAGTTTTGGCCAATGTAGAGCAATAACCTGGTGAGATGCCACCAGGTTTGGCCTGCAAGCTACTTGGGCACACTAGCCCAGGAGCTGCACCTCACTAAAGGCACACTACCACTGGTGGGGAGGACCGGGGCGAGAATTTCCAGGTAGCCCACAGGCAGATGGAGAACTCCCAGGCAGCCCACAGAGGGCTACCTGGACACTGCCTGTGCATGCCTGTATCACACACACATCCTTTCTTACTCCCCTCCCACCCGTTCTTGGACTGAATAAAATCTCTCCCTGCATGGGCCATCAATTTTGAGACACATGCGCCAATAAAGTTCAACTTGAAAAAACTTTGGGAAGGTTAGGCAGGCCCCAGAGTTTCTCTATTGACAGTGATGAGTTTTTCTACCAAAATAGAAGACAAGAAGAAAACCTTCTGGTGGTGTCCAGATCACTGTAACTTCTGACCAGAAATCAAGTCCTTTTCCTTGGTTGATCCCCAAGGGATCTTGCTTCTTCTTGACAGGTTTGTATTCACTTTAAAGGGACATCATCACCCTGTTCAAGGAAGCCTTCCACCAGAGAGTCAAGCTCCAGACTGGAAGAGGAGGTGGTGGGCATATTAGATAGAGTTTCTCCTCACCAGCTCTTTGCTACAGAAAGGCAGTGTGCATCCACCAAGAGAGTCAATCAGCTACACAAACCTGGAAGCATTTTACACAGTTTGGACTCTGAGTTCCTTTCACAGTGATCTCAGTCTAATACCACTATATGGCAAGAATCCCTGAAAATGGGGGACAGCATTTATCAAGTGCCTGGGCTCCCCAGAGAGGCACAGGAGGTCGGGACATGGACTACCACCCACTGCTCTGTGCCTTCTTACACAGCACTGCTTCAGCTCAGCTTTTCTCCACAGAGAACTGCCACACCTTAGAAAATAATCAAAGAATCATAGAATGGCTTGTGTTTGAAGAGATCTTAAAAGATCATCTAGTCCCAACCCCTCTGCCACGGGCAAGCACACCTTCCACTAGACCAGGTTGCTCAGAGCCCCATCCAGCCTAGCCTTGAACACTTCCAGGGATGGGGCATCCACTATTTCTCTGGGTAATAGTCAAAGTATCTGAAACAGGTTGAGGTGCTTTCAGGGTCTCCTGCAAAGGTCACAGAATTTCTCTGCTGCAAATTAGCATTTCAGGCCGAGTCTCCTGGGAGCACTGAGAAGTTAACATAGAACAAGGGGACATTAAAGCAAGTTTATGGCTTGAGAAATACAAGCAAAAGCAAAGCAATGTCCTTTCTGGATAGTCCTTCTTAAACAAACTCCATTTTGTCCACTTGGGAGTTTCTTTGTTGGCTGTTTTTTTTATTTTTCCCTCTCCTCATTTTAAAACGCTGACACATTGACAGATGCTTCCCATATATTTCCACCCTATGGTATATTAAATCTTGCCACTGAAACAGCTACAAGTCCTTTCAAGGGATTATTTTTTTCACTGTTACACCTGGGTCATATAGAAATCTAAGGGAAAAAGAAACATTCTCTACTGGCTCTGTGATTAAAATGATTTATCTTGCCACATCACAATGAGCAGAATGCCACCACCCTGTGTGCATGCAAACTCCCACACAAATCTCTACTAATGGCTTCTTTTTCCCAAGGAGGAATGGCTTCAAAGTGCCAGAGTTCTCTTCTGAGGCTGGAAAAATACCCCACACTCAAAGCCAAACTCAGATGGAAGCAACACATTAGGTGGAGACTATATTAAAAACTCAAAGCAACACTGTTCTCTCTTATTAGTTGGGCAGTGTAAAGGCAGCGCCTGGGCTGATGACAGCAGGAATGTGTTCATTAACCGAAGGCATCACGGCGGCCTTCCTATTGCTGAGCTGTGCAACTTCCACCCAGAATCAATGCTGCTTCAGTAACAGAGTTTAATCTAAGCGTTGTCCCATTTATCCTACTATAGCCTAAAGATTTATCTTACCTTTTACATCACTTTTTTTTTCCTTTGTGGCAAAATTGAACTAAAAAAACCTAATAACTTTTAACACTTGCTCTAAGCAATGGTTGCATTGCCCACTGTAGTGGCAATGCTCACATGCCAGTCAAAAATGTCATGGAGAAATAAAACCAGTGATGGAATTTTCCTTTGCAAAAAAATATTTTACCGTGTGTTGCCCCACATCTTGAGTTTCCTGCCACGTGAAGGGCTGTTCAGTCTGGAATTTGCCCCTCAGTGTAAGCAGAAATTTTATGCAATACATCTGTGTCTCCTCACACACCAAGAAACACATGCCAAACATGGAGTCATCCTAGCTCTTGACATATGCTGTTCCTAAATACCTCATATGGTGAGGGAAAATGCTTAAACAGGACTGACAGTCATCAGGGAAGTTTGGTGCAAGGTCACACACCTTAAGCACTGCCAGGAACAGCATTATGCATGACACACACCCCACCAGTCCTTGCTTTTACATTCGCTGAGCAGCACCACTTACAAGATGTGACCTTTCCTTAGAGCCTTGCTTTGCTCCTGCCACTTCTTGCCATTTCCCTATAGTGAAAGAGATCACACACAGGTCAGTGCATGGAACTGGACAGCTAGTTGACTCTCTGCTTCCTCGGGAGATATCTGCTCCTGTAGCTGACAGCACTACCCTGCTTTGCCCATTAGGTGAGAAAATGGGGAACAGGAAGCTCATTTCATCAAATTTCTCATGGCACAGGTTTTACTACCTGGGACCAGCTCAGGAAAATCCCAGCTCCCCCATCAGCCCAGCTGACAGAGCAGGTGCTAAGGAGAAAGTGTAATTTAGCAATGACCTACACATACCACACACTCCACACGAAGCTGCGCTTAAAGATCCTCAGCAGTGCCAAGGTATGGGGAAATAAAGGTTGCAAAATATAAACAGTGTAGATTTCCACAGAGGCTGAGGTCGGTGGCTGAGCTGGAGGGAGTGCCTGGTGTCCATGTCCTGCTCCTGAAGCAAAGGGCCTCCCAAACCCTCTGAGAAGCACTAACCTATTAAAAAGCTGAAGAAGGCCAGTTAGGCACATATACTGGAAACAGGTATCTGATTGTCTAGGCAGGCCAGCAGCCTTTGCATTGACTTTTTTTAATCAGCCACCTCTACATGACCCCAGTTCTGCACTGTACACGTGGGATGGGAACAGAGAGACCTTCCTGCTGTCTGTATGAGACAATCAAGTCATTTAGCAGCAATTAGCCTCCCAACCAGCTTATCTCATTTACTATTACGAACTACAGTTCCTAACAGCTCCGGAGTTCCAAGACATTATTTGAGGGAGGTCATAACCTGGTCTGGATGTTGGTGGTGCTAGAATGGAGCATGGAGCTCCATAAGGGGAAATAAGGTGGCCCATAAAAAGGTTTAACCCTCAAGTGCCACAATGGAATCTACTGCTATGCCATTTCAGGAACAAGTATGAAACATTACCACTCTTTCCAGACCAAGTAACAACTTGGTTAGTTCAACTTAGTGTGAACAACTAACCAACTTTTCCAACTTCTGCTTCTGTGTCTACACAATAAGAAAAGTTTTGTTGCCTTCCTTGATAAAGAAAGGAGTAACTTTTTCAATTACCTTAGAGACAGCACTATATTCTTAGCATTTGCTATAAATGTGATGTTATTTGCATTCATCTACCTGGTATTTTTAAACTATCAGTATACCAGGACCCCTGAAGGTGCTGTGGCTGGCTCTTAATTTCACATATTAGATACAACTTCAGGCTCTTTCAACGGGTCAGGCAAAGACATGGGCTCCATTTTAGTTGTTCTAAACCACCCCATGCAGAGTCTTTCCTGCTTACTAATTTTCGTAGGTTAAACTGACCCATTGCAAATTGCTTCCTTGGGAATCAACCACAAAGAGCCCTGAAGGTCAGGGGATTAGGTATCTGCTCTCCCACCCATAATGCTTTCTTGTTTTCTCCTGGCTAGTCTGTTGTCCCCTTCTTTGACACCTGTCAGGCTAGGAATTAAAGCCCCACCACGTCCTAACACCAACGTCAGTAGCCCCAGTGTGCATCGCTGACCTCCACCTGCAGGTTCTGACGTCCACTGTGATAAGAGTTACTGCTGGGCTGTTAATGTCTGATCTCTTGTGCTGTCAACAGCTTGCTCACCGACTCATGATGTCCTTGGGGACAATGAGGATGTGGAAAAAAATTCTGCAACCAATTGTTAATCTGCTTCAGTCGTTGATAAATTTGTTCTATAAACATGTGCCCTGACTGCATGAGCCATTGTGCTTGTGGTGCTTCTTCTTGCCTATTTGTAAGCTGGAGGAACTGTTTTGTCCCAGTTACCTCATGCAGTGGGGTTAAAAAGTGAAGCTCTTCGCCTGGGGAAATGAGGCTACCTAGAGATCCCAGGGGGATGAACATTTTGGATGGTTTTGCTTGTCTTCTCCCAGGGTCCAGTCTCAGGGCACCTGACTGCACTGACAAATCAGCTGCAAGACTTTACTGAAGGAGCGTAAAGGCATGCATGAGAAGAGGGCAAAGCCACAGGTGGATAATTAATGTCAGGAAGCAAGTAATTATGGGGTTAACCAGATCCCTGACAAATGCAGGGCCAGGTACTCTGTTGCTTTGCAAAGACACAGTTCTGTCGGTACCAGCGTGGTTCAGTCCACTTGAGCCCTGAAAAATGGGCTTGGGAACTTTTCCCAGTAAACTGTCTAGATTAACCCTGCTGCACCAGAAGCCCAACCCATCATCCTCACATCCCAGTCAGGCAGTGATTCTTGATCTGTGAGTCTCTCAGCTGGTGATCCTCTTCAAACAAGGTTCAAAGGTGTTGCAGCCAGGAGCACTGGCGTGTAATGGAGGACGGCAGATGGAGGGAGGGATCAAGGCCTTTCAGGTAGGCAAAAAGCTGACTTTCCCTGCCTTCCAAAGAACTGGCCTTTCAAGCTTGCTCTGAGTCTAGCACCATTTCTTTGCAGATAAGACTGCATAAACTCTCAGAAGAGGTCTCTGCTGGGTGCAGCACAGGGGCAATCCACAGAGATGCCCTTTTTTTCCAGACAGTGACCCTGTGCTTATTTTCTGTGACCTGTCCTTGGGGAAATAGCTGGGCAGAGAAAAAGCAAATCACACCAGGAGTTAGGACTAAAGGAAGAAAGAAACAGCACAGAGCATAAGAAAGAAAGATAAAAGACAGAGGGAGTGAAGCAGGCAAAAGAAAGTAAAACTGCTAATGTGTTTAATGCCACCATAACTAAAGCTTTCTCGGATATTTGTTCAAATAAAACCCTGAAAGAACAGCCTGGCCACATGAGAAAGCAAGAAAAACAGGGATACCATCCTCATTTTGGCCAGTGAAAGGTTTCAGCACTTTTCTAAGCCTCTGTCTAACCATGGTGTCCCCTCAACCCCCTTGGTAGCCCATCAGAAAGCTTCTCTGAGTGATGTTAGTGCTGCCATGTTAGTGCAGAGGACGACATGGGAAACGATGATGCATTTGTATGCACTGAAGGACTAATTGGCTGTTTGCTGAGGGATTAGCTGTTTGGCTGCCTGCTTCAGCACGCCAGGCATCCCAGTTTGTGGAAACATCACAACAACAAAATGGCAGCCTGTTTCAATAAGAGCATGGGACGTTTAGATATGTTATATGCACACTATTATGACAGGGAACCTCTTAAATTCTCAGGAAAAACATGAGTGTTTGATTGGTCTGGAGGAAGTGACGATATTTCTTCAGACATGCCAGTAACAGGGGCTTGTTTGGGAGCACGGCCTTGATTCTCTGGAAGTAGTCTAGATTGCCAAGGTTAATGAAGTTAAAAAGTGACAAAGACCATGAAATGCTAAAGTTCTTGTGTTGCACGTATCATAGCTATCTCCTTTCTGCTAGCTTGCTGAAGAAATTGAGTCCTTTTTTATTGAGAGAAGGTACAATCTGTTTAGTACATCTCACACCTTCTAATAATTTGTTTTAGAAAAAAATAATTACGAAATGAAGCATAGGGCAAAGTTATCTTCTTATCCAGTGAGCAACCTTATAGCATATTATCTGCCACCATCATTAGGGCAAAGTTCAGGTGGGATGTTAAGTATTGCAGCAGCAGAAGCAGAGCTAACAATGCCTATGGGTTTCCTACCTCATTCCTGTCTCAGTGCTTTGGGCTGGCATGACACAGCAAGAGGGACCTGAAGTTTAGAGTCAGCCGCCTGAAATGCTTCATGTGATTCCTGGGGCATAGATTTTAGTTGCTTTCATTCTTACACCAATAAACAACAGACTCGATCTCTTCAGGACGGAGCATGTGTCTTATGCTTTGGCATGGTAAAGACATTTAGCAAAGTTGTTGCCCAACCTAGAATAGCTACTTATATTAAGCAGTAGTCACTAGAAAGTGCTGCTTGCTAGAAATGGCAGAAACTGCAATGTAAGCAATACACGTGTAAGCATTTTAATGACAATAGCATCTAAGTCTTCTTGGAGGGGCCAATAAAAATTGTGCCCAGGCCTGCTTGTACCAGGAATTTTTCTCCAGGTAATTCCAGTGGTTTCCACCTGTGTTTTATCATGTGTATTATGTTTCAAGTACAAAGTTTATTCCCTCTTCATGGGGCTGGAGTGGCACTGTAAAGAAATTGGATTCTTGTTGACTATGCAGTGACCTTTTCAGCCTATCCTCACTTCTATCCACTGAATAACTTGACCAGTAGAAAGTATGATCAAAAAGTAATAAAGCTGAACAAGCCATCTACTCAAAAATACAAGTGGAGGTCTGAGAGTAGTTCTGGGCTTTTGTTACTGGTACCATGTCAATAGGGGATTTGCTGTTTGTCATAGGAAACTGCCAGGATACATATTTAGACGCTGAACTTCTGAACTTCTCCTTTCACCTGTATTTGAACCCTGCTAAATGATTTTACAACTATTATTGCTTTATAACCCATGACTGTAAATTCTTCCATTAGGTTTTATTACTTAAGGATAAAAATGTGTGCCTGGGGTTTGTATTTATATTTAATAATATGTGTATGAGCTCACACACGAAGTGACTGATAGATAAGATAGAAGGGACAAAACGGCGGTTTGCATCTGAGAACTGCAGCATTCCTCACTGGGAGCCTGTGAAAGGGCTGCAATGGGAAGATGTGAGACACCCATCCTCTAGCCACCTCCTCAAAAGGACCGCGGAGACCTGGAATCCTTAATCCTGGTAAAGGAAGGAAATACCAGGAAGGAAATGCCAACCTCAAGCAGTAAGAAAATTATTATTATGGCCCTATAAAATCTCTGGAATGTTTGAAAGTATCATTTATAACATGAGTCTCTTGGGTTTTTTCCCTTTTCTGAGGCTGTAGGGCTAATAATTTTTAGCTTTCCTCCGTCATCTGAAGGGCTAGGCTCTCTCTTCATTTTTAACAAACCCTAGGATTATGCTACAATAGAAGGACTCAAAGAGTTTTATGATGAAAAGAAAGAAATAACGGCTGTAAACAACTGTGATAAAAATTATGGGAACTGATGTCATCAAGTCCTCAATGCCTGTATCTTCTATATGCACTCACTGTCTCTTATACGATGAACACTGGAGGGACAAATCTGTTTCCTTCCTTTGCTTTCTTTATTCCAGCTCACTTTTTGTGGGTTGTTTCCAATCAGAAATATCAAGAAAAGGTAAAGTGTTCTAGCAGGCCCTGGCTAGAGAGTCCACAGAGTGCTGAAGTGCAAGCAGGAATTCTCTTTCTCCTGCTCCATCACTCAGCAGGGAGGCAAAACCTTGCAGGGTACAGATGGGAAGCCCAGGCAGGAGAAGCAAATGTGGCTGCCTGGAGCACACTGCATGTTGGAGCTGCAGACAAACAAGCAGGGTTTGCAGGGAGAGCACAAGTGACAGACAGTCTAAGAGGCAGCCAGCCAGACACACAACAGGCTGAGCCTTCGGTCATCTGACAGTGATTTTGCTGCTGCTGGGACAGGGCTAGTTTTGTATCAGGACAGCTTAACATCTTTCAAAGGCCTCCACTTTGCCTCCTTTAAAAGTTGTCTGCAGGGGCTCCAGCCAAAAATACCCACTTCCACTGACTGAAGACCAGCTGCCCTCCAAAAGTCTCAAAGGGCTCACTTGGGAGGGAGGTCTAAAGCACAGAGAAGCTCAGCTTCAGCCTGAGAAATAGGTAGCTGTGAAAGGTGAGGGAGGAGGGTTTCTGCTCTTCCCAGAATAGTTCACTTATTTCTGCCATCACTTCTTTAAGATAAAATCAAGTTGAACAAAAGAAAAGCGTTTTCATACAAGGCTTAAAAGAGAAGCACGACTCCAAGAGAGTAGGGAAACTCCACTCCCTGCTGGACAAAACACTTAAGAAAGGACAGGAGTCTGGATGGACACTGAAAGTTTGGAGAGTGATTCAGGGTATTTCAAATTCATCAGCATGGCTCCTGTTTCAGACGATACAGAACTTGTATTTCACAGTTGTGCTCCCTGTTTCTCCACCTCATCTGTCTCCATTACTCAGTTGTTCCAAGTAAAACTCTAAAGGTTTGGCTCTGTAAAATGAAGAATTGGTTTGCAAGGTCCCAAAAGACAAGAAATGTGCATTGATAGCATTTTTTAAATGGTATTATCACTCTGCTTTAACAAAGTTTAAGGCAATTAACTCCCTAAGAGCCTCAGGTGGCTGATTTCCCCGATTACTCAGCCAGAGGGAATGTCATTGCAACTGCAGCAATTAATTAATTAACTCACACCAATTGATTGGAAGAGTCACTCCATTATTAAGCCCTTGCTTCAGTCTTGTCACTTTTCTGACACTGCTGGGAGTTTTTCAAAGGATTTCTTAGGGTTTTGCTTGAGTCAAAAGGCAGATTCCTTTTAACAGTTACAGTCAAAGCAGTATGTCAAATATTTCCTTTTACAAGCATGGAAAAGCCTGTGCGCACATATAAGATGGCCACAAGGTATGCTCAGAAAATGTGACTAAGTACTTAGAAATTGGGAAAAGATGACTGTTGGGCTGCTTGTACAGCTGGGACTGATGGAAGCCACTCATGATTTCTCACCATCACATAGCAGCACAGGGAACAAAGCAATGGCATCGTGGTCAGATTCAGCCCTGTTACTGGAGGCATTGCCTCCTGCCAACGGTGATTTCATCTGAGATAGCAGGGTGGAGAGACAGAGCTTTCCATCCACTGCCGAGGCGGTTTGGAAAGCATGGAGAGACAAGCTGGTCAGATGTGCCAGTTTGGGTGGCAAGGACATCAGTTTTCCCTCAGGGATCAGCAGAAGGATGGGGCCTTTGCCTCCAAGCTCCTCGCTCCTCTCCCCTGAGCTCTGGTTGCACTTTCTTTCTCTGGGAAGTTATCTGAGATGCACAGGCACTCCTCTCCTGCCAAGAAATAGTGGTGTCAGGACTCAGTGCCATAATTTCTCTCTTTCACCCTTTCCTACACTGATGGTGGGTTTCAACTTTTTGGGCTCTTTTCCAGTTTATTTCAGTTGATTTCAGTTGATTCCAGTCAAATTTCTTTGGTGTATAAACATATTTCTTTGGTTTTTCCCCCACAGAAAAGGACAGCACAGGGAGCACATGCATGAGGGGTCTCTAAAATTGATGCAAGCACTGTCCCAGGGGCATCCCTACAGTGCCAAGCAGAGATGTACCCAAGCTGGGCAAGGATTATGGGGGACAAAAATATGGTGCATTTTCACTGGCTTTGGGTTTGGGGATTTTTTTGCAAGGATGCAAACAAAACTGTATACCTCCAAATTTTCTGCAGACAGGCATACTTTGTACATGGATGGCATGACTGGAGAACCCATTCAGTCTTGTAGCACCTGCTCCTTCTCATCTGGCATCTGCCTCAGGATCAGGCAGCACTGCAGGAAATCTGAGCAATCGCTGCTCACCATCTCTCCTTCTTCCCTACACAGCCTTACACTTCGCTTCCACCCCCACACCCTGCTGCTGACAGTGAAAGACACTGACAGGGTCCATCATGCTCTCATGGAGGCCATGTTCTGCTGCAGTGACCAGGCTGTCCACAGTGACCCTGGCAACAAGAAGATCCTGTGGGCTGACCCAGCATTGGGATGCAGCTGTGATGCTGACAGTGGTTGTGATGTTGAGGATTTCCCACACTCCTTCACGATCTGTGCATCCCACAACAGTCTGCCTTAATGGTACTGGTTACCTCTGTCTCTTTGTTTTCTTTTCCCTAGCCAAGAAGTGCTGATGGTGTATAGCCTATTACCACAAGGCTGGCCAACGGAGCTTTGGCTGTCTATCAGAAAAACACCAAGGACTGTCCTACCAGTCTCACAACGGCTCACAATCCAGGGGTGATCACATTCAGACTGCGTGAGGCTTAACCAGTACTCCATGAGGTCCCATCTGGTTGGTGATTCTCTCACAAACCCAGCTGTTCATATCATCCCTGGTGACTTTGGCAGGGAAGGCAGAGGGCCCATCCTCCAGTATGTGAACCTTCCTTAAACCCTCTGGAAAGCCAAACTGAGAAGGGTCCCTACAACTCATGGAAATTATGACACAGCTCAATCAGGAAAATGACAGAAATTTTCCTCTCCAAAGGCAAGGGAGGGTGACAAAGTGGCCTAGACCCGAGAGCAGCAATTCTCTGTGGGTTCTGCTCTTGGCACAGCCAGGAGCTAGGAACCACTTCTGTGTCCCATAGCACAGACATAGCCTCAATCTACCTCTGCTGTAGTTCTCTGTCCATAAACTAGGAACCTTGTTTACTCTCTCTGTACCAGTCCAAGAAGTCATGCATGAGTACAAAGGACTGAGCCAGTCATAAGGGGGATGTCTCAGGAAGATGCCTAATGATGTTAGCCCCAGACTTCACACAGAGTATTTGTGATCAGCCTGATGCTAAAGCTGTGGCAGTAATGATTCACAGCAGGGTTTAATCCAGGCTGCTTCACTGCCATTCCATGAAACTGTGTTAAGTTACTTGCAGCTTAAGTCTTTCCTTGTAGACAGCACCAGGGACTAATTAGTCCTCCTAAATGTAATATGTCAGTAAGTGCTGAGCTCCTTACTTACGACTGACTCAGTCCTGACTGATGCATGAAAGTCTCTTCCATAGCAACAGCATTGGGCACTAGCCAAGGTTGCACTGACTGTTGCTGGTGATGGTCCCCACTCCAAAAGCCAGTTCAAACTTTCTTGATTCCCTCCTTCCTCAGTTGTCTGCATGGTCACTAAGTCTCCAGATTGGCCAGTCTGTGTTTTTGTGTCTGTTCCTAGTAAGAATACCAAGCCTGTGTGAACAAAGCTGACATGCAGCATAGGAACAGCGCATGAGCCATGGTCACGTGGAAGCAGTGACATAAATGACTTAAAACAATGTCAGCCTGGGAATTCCCATCTCTGGTAGTTGTTATGTGTCCTTAAACATACATATCTCTACTTCTCTTGACATGGTTTGTCTCAAGTTCACGCTATGTCTCTTTTATCCTCAAGCTCTTTAGCGTGAAGACTGTCTCCAACTTTGGACTCCTAAAGCTCCTAATACAACTTCATCTTGTCCAAATTCTTGAAGCGCTCTAGGTAATAATAATCTATTCATGGATCTGTATAAACATTAATCATTTTTCTCTGTCCTTTACAGAAGAGTGGCTGCCAGAGGAGGGTTACACTGCCCACTTTGAAGTAGGGTTATATTTCAGTATACTATCATTATACTTAATTGATCATTCCTTCAGCACCAAAAAAAAGGAGCCCCTGCTCTTTTAATATAACTCATTGTATTTGTCATACTTGCAAACCCTGTTTGCTGCATTGTCAAAAGCTATATTTAATTTTTATCTTTCTATATCATAATAGAACTTAGGAAGATCCATTACAGAGCATGACTCCTGTGCTGCTGCATGAGCACAGGGAAAAAAAAAAAAAAAAAGAGCAGTCTTTGCCCCAGAGTTAGATATAAATGGTTATAAAAACAGTGATAATTCATTCTTCTAACACTTTTGTGAAGTAAGCAAATATGATTATCAACCTCATTTTACAGATGGGGAAGTATGTCACAGAAAGGTTAAGTGATTTATCTAATACCATGAAGCATGCCAGTGACAAGAAGAGACTAGAATTCCTGATCCCAGACCCAGACACAGTTTTCTAGTCTATAAAGCAGATCTTTAGCAGCAAAACCAGAAATGAGGATCAGAGTTACTGAAACAACTTTTTAAAAAATGCCCATCTATTTTTGAGAGAGATAACCATGAAAGAAGAATTTCCCAAGATTATTTTAATCTTTTGTCCAGAATTTAAGTACCTGAGCTGAGAAATCTTGATTTACAAAAACTGTTCTCAAACAAACCCACATTCCCCCAATGTGCTGCTTCTCTTTCATTACTTTGTTTTCCTCGTTTCAAAACATCACTTCTAGAAGTATTTACCTAAAGTAGCTAGTGTTAAACCAGATTTGTGTTTCTTTTTTTTTCTGGACAGACCCAAGCAGCCAGGTGTTCTCTGAGAAGCATTTCTGAGATTTGTCCCCAGATGGGACCATCCAGAGTCAGTACCCAGGGCAAGCCTGGTCCCTTCCTTGTGTCCATTGTGATGTCCTGCATGGAGGAGGGAGACCCTTTCCCACTGCTGCCACAGGTAGCCTGGGAAAGGGACAAGCTGGTGCTGAGCTCTGCACTAGCATGCCTTTGGTGGGACAGCTTGAGGATCCTGTTTGAGGTTTAGAGCCTGTGAGCAGTGGGCTCCAGAGCAGCATGGCCACACCTGTTCAGGCAGCCATGTCCTTTCCAGCTTGGTGCTGAGCTGTGCAGTAGCTCCTGTCCCTGCGAACAGGCTGTGCATCCTCAGCCTGAGGTGTACCACCCCACCTGGGAGGGTTATTTATGCCTCCCTTTTCTTTGAAGCTGGCTGTCATCCTACATTCTGCTGGCAGCAAAGCTGCAGATGCTCTCCTCCAGCTTCAGGCCACAAAGAAATGTTTGTCTGTTTTCTGAAACATTATTAATATTTAACTTGCCTAAAGTAAGATTCCACTCCAGCTGGCAGATGTGAAACCTCAGGTGTGGCCATGGCAAGGCACTCCATCCAGCTGCCCAGCAGAATGAGGGCAGGCACTAGCCTTGAGGCACCAGCATGCCCATCCTGCAAGTCCACAGCTCCCAGTCCAGCTGGAGGAATTTCTCTGGGAAATGGAGTCCAGAAAAGTCTCCTCTGCCACGTCCCTCAGAGGGCATCATAGCTTATTCCCTCTTTACCTTTTCACCTCTGCTTGCCCTGTTTGTAATGTGGAGTTTATGATGTAATTATATCTCACACAGCTGAAATTGTCCCCTTATCACCAGACTGATTACACTTAACAAGGCATAAACTCCCTCTCTCGTTCTCTGTCAGGAGTCCAATTTTAAGCTCTAATTGTTTTATAGGCCTTTTGCACTCAGGAGGAAAAAAAAAAAAGAGAAAAAAAAGAAAAATTGGTTGCCATTTACACATGTTGTGTAAGGCACATTTTTCACCCTCCCATCCACACAAAAGCCTCTTGGGGACTGCCCAAATGACCAACAACCCAACAGCTTATATGCCTCAGTGCTTTCCTAATGATTGCTAGAAGCCTCAGCTTTTCTCCATCTCAAGGGCAAACTGTTTCTTAGAGGTGAGCAGCAAAGGCCCCTTTCCAGGGCAAATGTTTCTACTCAGGGTCACCAGCAGCTGCCTGATGGCACACGGGGCTGGTGGCAAGCTGGAGGGCACCGAGATCTGCTCAGACCTCTGCCTGCAAGGGCCCAGCAAGGTCACTTTGTCTTGAGCTAAGGGAAGGTATGCAGTGAGTTATTGTGGCCCAGCTGGGACAACCTGAGTGATTTATGGATCACTAGGAGAGGGGCAATGGGATTTCACAAATAGCAGCTAGGTTATGCACTGGGCAGCCCTGATATCTTCTCAGAGCATTCTCCCTTTGGTGCATTTTCCTGCTTCCTGTTTTCCTCTTTGGAAAGGAGAGGCCCACAGAGGCAACTTTCCCAGCATTTAAGGACCAGGATCACAGCCTATCAAGCTGCCCATGCTCTTTTTGGATAGTAGTATTCTGCTCCCAGACTGCATCCACTGGTGGCAAGCGGTGTGCAGACTTCTAGGATAAGTTTTTGGTCTTTTTGTGCATGTACAGCACCTTGTACAGTAAGAGTCTTGCTACATGAGGAGAGATACTAACGAAACACAAGAGAATGGGAGTTGACCCAACACTAAGAAAAAGAACTTGTATAAGAATTAGGTGGACCATCAGAATAAGGAGCTGAGAGACATCTGCGGGGAGTACATTAATGGCATTTTCAGAGTACAGAAGTCTATGCTGATGGCTTTCTCTGTCTCATCTGGCTCTCCTCCAGGTCTTTTGGCTGCTAGAGCTGACTTATTCCACAGCATCTCCTTTTTTTTTTTTACCCTCCCACATCCCCCAAGCTCACTTGGCCCTAGGGATCTTTAGTGCCCTATTTGCAGTCCAGGCAAATGGTCTTCCATAAAATCCCAGCCAGATGTCCAGCTGACGAACAAATCACATAGCTCAATTGATTTCTCTGGAGCTATAACAATTTATAGCAGCTGAGGCTCTGGTCCTATAAACTGCAATGAGCTTGGAAGGGAACTGCAAACGGTTGCATACACCACAGGTTAAGAATGTATATTGGTCTGTGGGGAACCGGGAAAGGTTTTGGAGATAAATGCTCCGAAGCAAAGCTAAGGAGCACAAGCAAAGCAAGTGGACTGCCAAACAAGGAATACAGGAGCACTGTTGTCTAGGAGTGATGGGAAATGATTGAGCACATCATGCTGGCTTGCTTTCCTGATGCACTTGCTGAAATTATTGTGATGGAGAAAGGAAATGCACCAGATGTAGTTCTTCCCACCTTGGTAAGGTGGGAATTTTGTAGAGCAACTTGTGAATTTTTAGAGTGGCAAAACAGATTCACAAGGGCAAAGATGTGGACATGACTAAGCATGAATGCTGGCTTCAAGCCATGCCTGGTGGTATGTGCCCAGTAAGGGGAGCATCAGGAGGGGTGCTGTAGCAAGACTGTTATTGTGCCATTGTTTATTCTGGTTTTATTAATATCTTCATTAAAGATCTGGAACAGTTTGGAGGAAAGACCAGAGAGGATGCAAGAGTTTGCTTTCAAAGGCAGCCAAGGAGGAGAAATAGCAAACTGGGAACTGGAGATATTGAAACAACAGGAAGAAATTACCCAAATGAAACATTAGGCTTGGCCAAAAAAAAAAAAAAAAAAAAAAATAGGCTTGAAAAAAAAAAAAAAAAAAAAAAAAAAAGTTATCTGAGAAGATCAAGGAGGGAGGAGGAAAATAACCCAAACCACAGGTGCTTAATAGGAACAAGAGCGCTGCAATGCTGGAACACTAAGGGCTGTAATAGAGGGCAAACTGCATATGACTTTGGCAAGACAGTGCAACCCCCTTGTTTGTGCACGGAAGCACTGTATACATTATGCAGCAGCAAGCCATGTTCTTCTTTCTCTACGGACGTCACACCTAAACTATTGTTTTCTGTTCTGGACACTTCAGTACTCAAAAGTTATTGACACAGTAATATATAACTGATTACCAGAATAGAGACATCTAACTACAAGAAAAGGTGGAAAGAGCAAAGTTTGTATCAGTTCACTAAGCAATGAATAAAAAAAAGTAGGATAATTGCTGACAAGTAGACAGAAAGAGGGACAGCAAAATTATTGAAAGCAGGAGAAACGTAAGAAAGGATAAAGAAATAAATTAATTTGTAAAGCCTTAGAAAACTTTACCAGGCAATGATAGTGTGCTGCTTGGTGTGACAGGTTTCCCTGAGGGAAGACAGTGGATCTTTATGACCTGGGACACTGTGAGGTGTCATAAATCACTGAACGGGTTTTGTAGGCAGCAGAGCATACGGAAACGGACAGTTGCTTTTGCTAAGTTTTCCTGACATTTTGGAGACATTTATCTAGTCTTGTGGCGTTTTTTCTTTGATGCAAACCATCCACACTGTCTTCAAATGTTTCTCAGGAGGTGGCATAAGCTTTTTCTTGTTAGACATTCTGCAAGTGGCATCTTGCAAACCCCAAACCCAGGCTTACCAGGTTTGCCCTTTCCCCGTTAGCCTTGAACCTGCTGAACTGCTATCTTCTTCAGGATCATTACAGTTTCCTAACCCATCAATTAGAGGAAAAGGGGCAGAACATCCCACTTTTCTTTCAATTGCACAAGACAGCAGAGGGTTAAAGTGAAAGTGGAATGAATGTGAGAAGAAGCTGGCTTTATTCTTCCCTTCCTACTCTCTGCTCTCCTCTTCATTTTGCTATTACAAGAGGCCAGAAGGACAGAAAAGCCTAAATATTTCTTTCACTTCAGTTAATATGATCTGTCCCCAAGGGATTCCCCCACTTTGTATTACCACAATTCCCAGGCTCTTCTTCCTCTGAGCTTTCCTTTTCCATTATTCCTCAATTATTGTGTCTGATAAAAAAATCAATTATTCTATTCAGTCTTCCCCAGACAGCTGCAATTCTGAAAGGAAAGGACATGCCTAACCTGTTACCAATGTGTGCTAGGCACTGATGCTAAAGGGAAATCTTTTAAACCAACCCAGGAGCCTGGAGCCACACACATACATACCCCATTTCACAGGGGAGTGCATGCTTTTGTAGCAGGTAGATTTATTTTTTCAAATGCAGCGATCTGAACTTCATGCAGGAAATATGAGCTACATTTCCTTTTCTCTTCACCTTTTCTCCCCCCATCCACCACTTTTTTTCCTTCTTTTTCTGGAGATTCAGTAGCAACTGGGTGCTTTGTCACAGGCAGAGAGGGGAACTCGGCATTAACTTAGCATTAACTCTGGCTCTCTGGTAGCTCTGACTTGCAGCCAAAAGAAACAAAAATTAAGCCCCATTCTGTAAATAGGACTGTGGGTACAGCGCGCGATCTAATATGCAGTAGTACTGTCATCAGAGAAATGTGGGAATCCTCAGGGCCATTTTAAGGATGTGCTGGTGCTTCAATGGCCAGGTCCCATCTTTGATGTTGTCTTTGAAGAATACCTGGGACGACAGCAAACATATCCACAGCCAGCACTGCAGATAAGTAGCAAATAACTAGTGTATAGCCACAAAACACAAAATGTAGCTCAATAAGTGCCTTGATTAAATGTTAAAAGTCTCATGTTGCATTTCTAAAAATGTACAGAACGCTTAGAGCACCAGAAAATGTAACATGTGTTGTTCCACTCAGCCTCTGTGGCCCAGAACTATCTTCCCCATGAAGCCTGCCCTGCACTCTGTCACTCACTGAGGCAAGTGGCTTAATGTGACCCAAATCGTTGAGGTCACAGAAGAGTATCAAGTCACCCAAGTATTGCAGACACCTCTTTGCTGTGTCATGGAAATAGTGGAACAGAGACCTCTACTTTCCATCAACAGTCTGATCAGTCATGCAGTGCCTCACATACATGGCTCATAGTTTTGCAAGTGTGTAATGTTGGGTGTGTGCATTGCCTGCTGCACATGTCCATTTACATTGCCAGTGAGGGCCCATCAGGGTACTGAGGGTCCTGCAAGAGGACACCAGTTAGAAGATAAACTACCTCACCTTACTTCAGCACTAGTCTAGTCTGTGGAGCTCAGTCCTGTGTACGACACCTGACAGCTGTTGTGACTGCCAATAAGCAATTCCTCCTGCTTTTCCCACCGTACCACTTTTTTAGGCACTGTTCATCTCTTATTTCATCAGCCTATTGACCATGACACTGACTTGGAGACATCCTGTACTATTCCTTCTCCAAAGGACAGTGTCCTGGTTTCAGCTGGGATAGAGTTAATTTTCCTCCTAATAAGTGGTACAGTGCTGTATTTTGGATTTTGTGAGAGTAATGTTGATAACACACTGATGTTCTAGTTGTTGCTAAGTAGTGCTTACTCTAAGACAAAGATTTTTCAGTTTCCCAAGATCAGACAGTGAGGAGCTGCACTAGCAGCTCAGAGGGAGCCTGACCAGGACAGCCGATCAGAACTGGCCAAAGAAGTATTCCATACCACAGAACATCATGCTCAGTATATCAACTGGGGCAAGTTGGCCAAGAGGGGCTGATCGCTGCTCAGGGAAGGTCTACGCTTTGATCAGCAGGTGGTGAGCAACTGGGTTGTGCATCACTTGTTTCTCTTGCAGTTTATTCCTCTCTTCTTTTCATTACAATTATTAGTATTTATTAGTAGTATTATTATTTTCCCCCCAATTATTAAATTGTTCTTATCTCAACCGACTAGGTTTATCTTTTCTTTCTGATTCTCCACCCCACCTGGGAAGGGGTAAGCAAGGGGCTGTGTGGTGTCTAGTTGCCAGCTGGGGTTAAATCACTACACCAGCCGTGTCTCAGGTGTGGTGTCACCTGCCAGACAGCACAACCAAAACCCTCTGAAGGCAGCAGACATGATATTTTTTAGATTGGCTGGGAGACCTTGGGCCCAGGAGGCACTGGTGGGGGTTTGCTGGTGTTAGCTGGAATGCAGCTATAACGTGAGATCAGAAACTTAGCAGAAGACTCAGGGACAAACATTTGAACTACAAAATGAATCATTTCAAATTTCCGGGGAGAAAGACTTGAAAGAGCCCCACCTACCCACCACTTTTTATTGGGAGCATGAGTTTCACAAATCAGCAATCATTTGCAACCATAACCTGCAGGGAATATCTCCTTCAGATACAGCCATCCATAAAGATTTTGCATTAAGAGACAAGGATATTTGCAAGCGCCATCTTATTTTGAAAGCTGTCAAAATATCAGTGGCAGATGCATTTAATCAGGAAACTAAGCTTTCAAACAGCTGCCCAGCATCTCCAGCCCCTTGCACTGGATTTCTCTAAAGATATGGTTCAAACTGTGCAGCTGTAGGCCTGACTTTGCAGACTTTCCATGTCCTCTCACAACAGCCTTTAACTAGAAACATTTATTTTTATGAAGAAAAGCATTTCACAGAGCTTAAGCAGACAAGCTACAGTTGAGCAGCCCCACAGAAAGAGACATCGTTACAATCACATCATCAACAGACCGTGATGGTACCTCAGCAGCCAAGGCTGCACCCTCTGCTAATGCTGCCCAGTGTAAAAAGCCAGCCTTTTAGCTTCATTACTTTGGCCATGTCTTACTGCTCTCCTGGGGATTCTCCCTTACTTGTGTTTCTGCCCTTTAGGTCCCAAAGTGGCAGCTGCTGCAAGTAGCAAAAAAGCAGGAGAGGGAAGGAAGACCAACAGACACAGAGAGACTGTGTTCAAAAATAAAAAAGAAATCAGTTCTCCCCCTTGGATGAAAAATGCAAGGGAGTGCGGAATGGGGAAAAAATAAGTGATTTGCAACATGTATATAAAAAAAAAAGAGAGGGAGGAAAATTCAGGAAACAGTGAAACTGAAGGAGGCTTGGCAGTGACAGATAATAAATTCATATGCAAACAGGCCATGAACTATGACAATGACAAAAAGCTGGAGGAACCTTGCCTCCACAGCCAGCACATGGCTGTTACAAAGGCAAGGAGTCACTGCCATCAAATGCAGGCTTGTTCTCTCCTCCTGCAGGCTCCCTTGCCAGTGCTGGCAGTGGGACAGGGCTGAGCACTAGTGCTGGGACAGGCTCTGGTGAAAACCTTGTGCAGCAGCAGTGGGCAAAGCAGTTTTGCTCTGTCCGTAGTGATCTGCCTCAGCTGGAGAAAGGAGATCTCTTAGGCTGAGAGCATTGGCTAGCCCAGGAGGATGAAGGTAGCTGCCTGGCTCGCAACAGCCAGAGCTGACCAACCAGCAGTTTGCAGCTCCTGCATGAGGAGGTCACCTTCTTCATGTCCCTGAGGTGTTGTAGGAGGTAATAGCCCTTTCCAGCCAGGCAACACCCAGAGCTGAGGGGTTATATTCTGCTTTTAGCATCTTACAGACAGAAACATGTGCCCAAAGTGAACAGAGTTCAGAGGAGAGCAGTAAAACATGATGAAAGGGGCAGAAGAGTTGATTTACAAGGGAAAAATTAAAGAATATATGTTTATCTTGGCTCAGTAGTGACTGTGAGGAGATTAGCAGACAAGTGAAAAAGGTTGAAAGGATGCAGTCAACAAAGAGGGATATGAGGAGTGGAGAGGGAAGGGAAGAGGCACCGCTGCTTGACCAAGAGGCTTTCACTGGTAGTAGCAGACAGAGAATAACCCAGACTGAGAATCTTCACTAGAGATGGCTACAAACCCAGACAAGGCAACCTGCCTGACACAAATGAACTGCAGCTGCTGTCATCCCCATCTGGTGTGGGAGGTTGCCATGTCCCTACCACCTCTAAATAAGAGTGTCCCCTCCCAACAGAGGAAGAGGGTCATTCCTCCTCTGAATTGACACTATGGACAATTCCTGTAAAGCCACTGATTTCACCAGAACTTCATCAGGGATTCATCCTGCAAGGCAAAGGCAGTTACATAATGTTGCAGCAGTAAAATGCATCCCTCTTCTGACTGTGTCAATACTAGCAACCTTACAGTTGTCATCTCACTGCAGAAATGGCTTGTTGAGACTCCTGGACTCCAGGAAAAGTTGCATCATGTGGCATTCTGGGTTAGCTGGCCCCAGTGCAAGGTGCTACCACTGATGCCATGTGTCTACAAGCCTGCTCTTAGCATATGATAAAGCAGTATGCCCAAATGTAAGAATAATGATACAAAAGCTGTTCCACGGATTTGCTTACCCTGCTGCATATTCAACTGTTGTATATGCCAGAGGACATGCAGATATATTCCACTTTTTCCCAGTCCCCTCTATTGCTGGACCTGCTAACTGGCAACGAGAAGCAATTCAGAATGCAAATACTGCTCGTTTCAACTTGCTGCTTGTTGGCAAGAACAAGCAAGCAAGCAGGCAAAAGCATGCTAGATACCACTTTCCACAGGTGCTTCTCCACAGGCTGATGCCCAGTGAAGCATGGAAGTAACATTCGTGACACTTGAACCCTCCTCTGCTTGATGATGCTCCCAGATTTCAGTCCAGCTGAACAGCAAACAAAAATATAACAGCAGGAGAGGACTGTTATCCTCACTTTGTACACAATTTCCAGTCACATCACAGCTCTCAGAGAACAGCAGAGGTATTTGTGATTCTGCCCATTGTGTCATATATCCTCTCTCCTTTTGAAAAAGCATGTGGTTGTTTGAGAACACTGAGCTGGAAACACGAGATTTATGGATAGTGGGGCCAATATATAATAGCTATAACCCAGGTTATCCCTCACCCATCTCAGGCACCCAGTAGCCTGCTCTGGTCTCTGCCACTGCAGACATCCAGTTCTGGATGAGGAAGGACCTTTTGGCAGATCCCTTCTGTTGTACACAAAGATATGTCCAGGCAGCTATAGCTTGCGATGTCCTTTCCCAGCCCAAGTACTGTGGCATCATTCAGCGTTGAGGGAAGTGGAGAAGTTAACCATAGCAATGACTCTGGAAGCCATCCAGAAGGCCATAAGAGGCAAGAGCTCATGTTTCACTGAAATTGTAGTATCTATCTGCCCATCAAAAGGGCTTTAAGAAGCAAGAACACCTCCACAGGAAATGCAACATATGTACAGTGCAAAGCACATAATATATGAGAAACTCTGAGGAATACTGGCAGCTAGTCCTACACTCAGGAAAAGTATTAGTACTTATTCACTGAACAGGAGACACAGAGAGAGAGATAAAGAATGAGCATCAGAAGATCAGACAAGATTTTTTTCCCACATAATATATCCCCAAAACACTGTGCATGCATCAAAGCACTAGGCAAAGTGTCTCTTCTCTGGACATATGACTGATTCGTTCCTCCAGAGCACAACACAAAATCCAGAGAACATATACTTCCATAAAAACCAAGGGCATTACTTCAAAAACCTATAGTATCCATCCAGCTCAAGCATAGTCCAAGCATGCCACTTCATATCCCCTATATGACTGGCCTTGGCATAGAAGATATGTGGGACTGGTCAGAAGTCCTTCAAACACCCTGAGACCAAGTGCTCCTCAGTTTCTGAGGAATACCTCATTCTGTATCTATGGCATTCCTTGAGCAAACCTGATGTTCGATCCATCTCTGGACGCATTTCCTCTCTCAGTGTTGATAACAGCAGGCAAAGTTACAAATTTTGCTGAACTTCCTACTCTTTCTCCCACCTGTGGGAGCCTGGCATGAAAATTTATTCCTGCACCTCTGTTTGGAGGGGTGGATGAGACAGGCAAAGGCATCTCCTCCTCCCAGTCTGAGCTCCAGCCAGAGCCCTTGGTGGCAATGGTGAGCATCACTGGTTGCCTGGCCCTGCAGGGCTCAGCACAAGTAAATCCCTGCACCAGGAGGGAGTAAGGCAGCTGCTCAGAAAAGCCTGCAGACAGCAAACCTTCGCCTAATGTCCAAAGGGCAAACAGAGCACAGAATGAAAGAACAAGATTTTCAAATAAGATGGCCATTGCCTGCCTGTTCAGTGGATAAGCCTAAGAAGGTCTCTCTTACCTGTCATCTGTCTCTCAATCCTAAGCAAAGATGTGCTATGAAAACCAAGGTCCCTTAGTCCCTGTACTTTGATTTGCTGCCTAAAATCCCTGTGTGTGCTCTGTGGAGAGTTGGAGCCAGATGCTGAAATAATGCCATGCCATAAGCGTGCCTGCCTCTGTTTCACCTCGTCTCTCCAGGCAGTGCTGGTCCAAATGGGCTTGGCGTGACCACGCTGTAAAACAGCCCCATAACCAGGTCAACTCACAGCAGCCACCAAAGCCCACTTACAGCTCCAAACCCAGCCCACACAGCTCCCGATACCCCGGCAGCACTGAGCAAACAGCCTTGTGTTTTAATCTGATTTGGGCTTAGAAAGAGCACTGCAGGGAGACGGAACCCTCAGCCAGTGCCTCCCTGGAGCAGGTGGTTTGAGCAGTTTGGGTTGCACTGCTGGGAGTGGTTCTGTCCAGAGCAGTGAGCAGAGAGAGAGATGCGCTGCAAAACACCGTGGGCAGCTGCACCTTCTCTGTTGCCTAATAGCGGTTTCACAGTATCCAAAGCAAAGCCAGTGAGGGGACCCACAGCCTTCACCCTTCAGTGTCTGCACCAAATTACCAATCCCCAGGTATTAGAAATCTCAGCAGCACCTGGATGCCAGAGGATTCAAGAGGTGAGCAAGCCTTTGGTGAGTTCCCCTCCTCCACCAGCTTGGCATCCCCCCAAGGAAGAGCTGAGGAACATTGCCAGAGAGCTCGTATTTCCTTTCCTGTATTGCGCCTACACACTAGAAACAAAAAAAGGTCAAAACAGGGAAAAGAGGGATCCCACAGCATCAGACAGACAGAGGGAGAGAGATGCTCCCTAAAGCCAGGCAGAAGCTCAGGAATTGGCTCTTTCATTTCTAGCAGAAGAGGAACAGCTGTCTCCCCACCTGTTCCTCTTAAGCGTAACTCCTGGATTTCAGTTTCTGAAGCTGTCAGCCTGCTATTAGTTAAAATGCATTCCTGTTGCAACTGCACAAATACCAGCATTTTAAGTCAGCATTGGTTTAAGACAGTCATTTTAACCACGTTAATTTATACCTGGAAGGAAAGCAGTCAGCTTCTAAAACCTAAATTTCTCTGGAAGTAAGGCTTTGATAATAAGGGAAATTAAACTGATGCAAACTCTCAGAGATTGCTGCACTAAGAGGGGTCAGATCAGTTCTCACTACCTGTGAATCCAGCACATCAGATTCTTTTTTGTTAATTTGTATTTGTCAATTACCGGTAAAACAGCATCATGTGTCCAAACAAACTCACATCTTCCCAGCCTGTCTTTGCATCTTATTAGATCTAGCAGTGAAGTCATCATGCTAAATTTGTGCCTTCCTGTTTATTTCCACTGCACCAGATTGCAAGGAGCTTTAGACTGTGTGTTCCTTACAAATAATGATAGCACTTTGCATTTATATAACCTTCCATCTGTGGATCAAAGAACTCCACAAAGCAAGGTTTGATGTTCACATTTTATTATCATCTTCACTTCTCATATGAGGAGAGACGAAGCACAGAGTGAAAGGCTCCCATTCACAAGCCAGCTTCATTGACTAGGGAACAGCTCCCTTTGAGTCCCTGATTTTATAAGCCCAGGATGATTTTAAAGCCCCTAAGGCCACACCTTAGAGAAGGGGTAGCTGCAGGTACCAAGGCCTCTCTTGACTCCAGGTTTACCAACAGCCCAACGTGGTGCTGCCTATATGGTTTATCCTACTTGGAGAAGACAAAGGAGTGTCCACATTGCTTCTGTGGGCTGACACCAGGAAAGCAGGAGCAAGACAACTGTGCTAGTCAGGATGCTGGCCACAGTGTGTAGGGCTGTGTCTCAGAGGGGCTTGGTGAGATGGGTAACTGCTTAGTTTTAGCCTACTCAGGGCATGAACCCTCAGAGAAAGGAGCAAAGAAGACAGGACAGAGGCTCATTAAACGGCTTTACTCCAGGAAGACTTTCAGTGAGAATAAGCAGTGGAGGAGTCTCTACAGAATTAGGTGCTAAAAGTCAAATACCAAGAACAAGAACAGACAGACACAGCAAAACCACACTCCTCAAGAGCAGGCCTGGTGTGACCACTCAGTCAAGTTCATGTAGCACTTCTGGCTGTCACCTCTGTCCCTGCATGCACAAAATCATTTCTGAGTCAGCAATCACCCTCTATTTCAATGGCTTTTCATCACTGCCGAGTTGTTTCCTCTCTCCAGTACACACAGCTTAAAGTCACCATCTCAGGATACAGCCTCTGAAGTGCCTGGAAACTCCTCAAGGTGCTATTTTTTTTGTGTCAGTTTAATTCTTACATGTCCTAATGCACAAGAGATGGCCAGGGTGGGCAAGAAGGGGACTGGAGATGATCTGCAAAATATGGGCAGTGATTTTTAAGTCTTTGAATGGAATTTCAAGGAGAAAAGAGCAACCCAGTTGGCAGAGGAAACTGCTTTTAGTTTAAGTACTTGCTTTCATGCTGGTTGCTTTAAGTTCCCTTTAAAGAAATCTTGTGTTGCTCTCCCTCCCTGCACTTTCAGACATTGCTTTTCCCTTTGAAAATCTACAATACAGTGATTCTGAGCAGCTCTTCCTTTATCTGCTGTTTGGAGACACATGCCAAACAAATACTCTGTATCCCCTGATGTGTTCTTATCCATCAGAGAACAAGTTTGGCTTTAGGCAGCATGAAATTGATTCTGAATTTAGTATTGTTTCTTCTTCCTCGCCTTCTTACCACCTGGCCCTGAGCAGCCCCACTCTCATACACATGCACATTGAGACACATACTTTCTCTTCATGGCATGGAGTTACCTCATAAGAGTCAAAGTTTAAATATGGCTCAGGGAAATGCAGAGATGAAGAGCTTTCAGGTAGCTAATCTGTGCATGGGACCTCCATGCAATAGCCTTAAATAAGAAGAATGGCACTTCTGGGCAAGGCTGTATTAAGAATACACTTCCAACTAACTTTCTCAGAATGTGTAAAACCACTAGATATGTTACATACATGTCAGCACACTGATCCACATTTTCTTAAGTATCCCGCACTCCATAGATGGGATACCAAATCCCATATGCTCCTAAGCCAGCCAACCCTGGTCAGAAGTTTTAAGGGACATGCCCAGCTATTAGTTTTTCAGAAATTTCTGCTCCAGAACTTTGAATGTTCTATGTATTTTTTTAAATCAATTATTCTTGCTGTTCAATCAAAACCGGTCACTAACCCTCTTTCACTCAATTAAGCCAAAATGCATTTGTGACTGTGTTCTTGTATTCTCCACTTAATAAGCAGTCATCTTCTTGTGATCTTTTATGAAGGTATTGAATTATTATTCACTGAAAACAGAGGAAATTTTCCTTTCTGTGGCTTATATGGACATTGTTAAGGTCCAGCATTAGACACGCATGCTGGGGCCCTCATGTCTCTCTTCAGTGCTGTACTGCCTTCACCTTTCTGACACCCCTCACACCAGCCCTCTCTAAAAGTACCCTGATGCTGAGCACATTGGCCTTAGCAGTCCAGGAAAGGGCTGAGGACACCATGTCAGCACAGAGCAAGCTTATTCTTTCTCCTCTCCTCCAAGGATTTTCCCAAAATGCTTCAATTCTACCTGGGAGAGATGCAAAAGAAACAGTGAGAGAGCAGACACTGCTAGCCTACATGACAGGCCTCAGTATTCTTTGGCATCACAAATCCTTTTTATTAATCATTTTTAATTGATTTTGTTCTTACGAATGGAAACCTTGGCTGGTGAAATGCAGGTGTTAGGTACGTAATAAATAAAAAAGACAAGAAATACCCTAAAGGCTGTAGCTAGACCACTCTTCCAGAGCAGTTCTGGGACTGGCCAGAAGCCACCTACGCAGGGGTGGCTCATAAGCAACACTGATGTCTGTGGAGGGTCTTCCTTCCCCTTCTATGCACCACAATCAGTCCAAGGACATTCTCTCTGCTTGTAAAATCCCCCTGTCCTAACTCAAGACAGCAACTGAGACAAGATGCCATGCCAATGGTGATGAAGGCTGGGCACTTCTATACTGCTCTCAGTCAGCAGTGCCAGGCAGCAGCACATCACAGCCCCGCAGCTCAGCCCCTGGTCAGATACACCTCAACAAAGGCAACAAAACAATTACAAAGAACAACAAAGAAAGGAAGAGGGAGGGAGGAAGGAGAGCTGGCAGGCAGCTCCCCGAGGACAATGTGATTCTGTAAGTCTCAACAACACCAATTAAGAACCGCAGATTTTAATTTTCACTGTAATTAACTTTATCCAAACGAGCAGCGAGATGACTGGCTTTCTTTGGGAGTCTTCTGGCAATTTAATGTGTCTTTAAAATGACTTGGCACTCCTAGAGAAAGAGGAGAGGGAGCAGAAGATTGATGCAGTGTCAAGCATTTACTCCCACTAATGAAAAGGGATTGCCAAGGCTGTTTGATCATATATTGTACCCTATTCACTAGGTGCTACTCAAACAGGAGCACTGCTGTAACCACAGCGTTCTCAAAACTGTCAGCAAAACAACCTACTTTCCAACATGTGTGTAGTATGTAGTGCAAAGCAAATGGCACAGGTATTTAAAATTACATCTGCAGCATGTAGAAAGGTAATGCAGCATGAAATTAGTCTCACTCAGACTGAAGTAATGAAATGACAGTCTCTGCATTTCTGGGCAGGCTTTGGCTCTGAGATTTGCATGATGCCCTCACAAACAGTGCATGTTGGAACACAGGGGCTGGTGCAACAAAGGCCTCTCTGTTCATTCAGTCCTTTTTCTTGAGAAGGGGATGTGTTGCACCCCTTGCTAAATAACTTGCTGTGACTGCCTTAGTCCTCTCAGAGGTCCTTCCAGAGCCTGGAGTGGAGCTGAGAGCTCCAGAACCGAGTGTGAATTGGTGCCTGATACAACTTTGTGGCAACAATTGGCTGTAGGCACATGAGTTAGAAGACGTATTTCTTGGCAGTTCTTAATTTCTTAGTGGTTTTCAGAGATACTTAACCCTTCCTTGTGAGTAGCATGGGAACTTTGACCACCTAAGTGCAATAAATTTTCTGAAGTTATTTAAAAACACTGGTTTTTTTCCTGCACGTTTCTTTACTGCTCTAGCAGACTTCACAGAAGAAAAACATGATGAATACCTGTGGACAAGCATGTTTATTTATTCTGGGAGCTCTGCATGGAACTAGCAGGCCAGGGTTAGGTTTCTACTTCTATCAGCTTTGTAGGTGCTACTACCAGCAAGGTGTCATGAGGCTGCACATCTCAACAGTGGCATAGGTGGAGCAGGACTGGCAGTTCGGGAGGAGCAGGCATGGGGTGGCCAAGAAACACCAATGCCTTGGTGTGCAATAACACCCTTCAACATAGTCACGATTTGTTTCTTAATACTCCTGCAACAGCCTTAGAGCTGCTGGATCACACAGTCCGGTACTGTCTGATGCATTTCTCCCCTGGAGATACCCCAGTGTTGTCTGCTTTTTAAAGGGGACTACATCATGGAAGACGCTGTCTTTTGAATGAAATTTAGTGTACTTGAGGTCAAGATCTTAAAGATGATCCTGCAGTACCTCCTTCTGGTACCGAAACATCATCCCAAGCATAATGACCCTGCACCAGCTGCCTGAGCTCTTGATGCTTCTGTTGAATTTGGTATTAATTCTTCTATGATGATGGCGTTCAGGTCAACCCTCATGGCGTTTCAGCACAAGCAAGCCCAGTGTCAGTGCATGACCTGACTACAGCAAGCCCAGCCCTCAGGGGCAAGGTTTGTGTTGGAAACATAAGCTGCTCTTTTTTCCAGGGCTGGAATGAGACTTTCCACAAACGTGATGCTTTCCTACAACAGTCCAAACAGAAGGGAAATGGAGTGACCAGGAGAGTGAAAGGGTCACTGGATACAGCTATACTGGCAAATCAGGGTTTGGGAATATCATATAATCATAGAACCATTGAGTTGGAAAAAACCTCTAAGCTTATCAAGTCCAATTGTCAACCTGGCATCACCACTGGGTTCACCCCTAAATCATGTCCTCAAGTGACATATCCACACGTGTTTTGAACACTCACAGGGATGATCTCTTTATCACTTCCCTGGGGAGCCTGTTCCAGTGCTTAACAACCCTTTCTGTGAAGAAATTTTGCTTAATGTCTAATCCAAACCTTCCCTGGAGCAACTTGAGAACATTTCTTCTTTTTCTGTCACTTGTTAACTGGGAGAAAAGACTGATCTCCACCTCACTGCGACTTCCTTTCAGGTAATTGTAGAGAGTGATAATGTCCCCACGAGCCTCCTTTTCCCCAGGCTACACAACCTCAGCTCCCTCAGATGCTCCTCGTAAGACTTGTGCTCCAGACCCTTCCTCAGTTTCATAGCCCCTGTTTGTACACAGTCCCTATGCCAAGTGCCATGGAGCAGCCTGCAGCTGCCTAGTGCTCTGCCCACATTCGGAGAAGGGCAGCTGTATGCAAACTGCGTCAGGGGAATTGTCTGTGGGACAGACAATTGTCAGGGGAACTGATCCAGTTTGGGAACTGATCCAGTTCCCAAACCATGCCCAGTAATCCCATAGGCAAACACGGAGCTGGCACAGGCCAGCAGTGTGCCTGAGAAGTCTCCAACAGGATAGCCAATAATAGCCAATATCCAAGAGTATTTCTGCGCACTGTTTGGTTTACTACTCTAAATGTAGGCACTATGTCCGACCCTGATGAAACCTTATTTCATCATAAATATCTGTACTGATTATTCCACCTTCTCCCAAAGCTTTAGGAATAAACAAGCCAATTCACCACCTGTTATGAGGACTGCTAGACCTTCAATGATTAACATTTAAAAAATGTAATGGAGTGTGGCTAAGATGAAGTAATGCATGATCAAATACACCAGAAAAGCGGGAATTGAGGAGGAGAGAGAAGCTACCAGGACATTAAACTCGCCATGTACTAGGTTGCATCAATCATGATACAGTTGGGTGGGCGGTGCTGTATTCCCATGTTTCAATGCAAATTGCCCAAGAGCACAACTGCTGCCGAGCACCAAGGGGGAGGAGAAATCCTAATCCCACTGAAGTCAGTGGCAAGCCTCTAGGTGCATTGTGTCAGGTGTCTCTGCCTGCCCTGTTTGGCTCCTTCCTTCCAGCCAGCTGCCTAAAACATGACTCTTAGCACCTGCACTGGGCTCCTTCAGCTGCTTGGAGAGAGTTTCTAGGATGCTCAAATGGCTTAAACCTGGAAAAATTAATCTTTGAAGCTGGTGTGCTCCTGAGGGCTTCAGGTTTAAAAAGAGAGTATTCTTTTGGATGGACCTACGTACCACTCACTCTCCCTAAATCCACATTCCTCATTCCCTAATGCGAGCAGCCAAGGGACACATATGCTCATCTGTACTGAGAGCTTCACGGTGGGAAGTCAGGCCTCTTTATTGCTCAGTAACATCTTATTTAGCAGCAAGCTCTGCTGAGTTCAGGGGCTTTATCCCAGGGTAAATCACTAATTAAAAACAACATGAATATAGGGAAATCTAGCCCCATTGCTCCACTCTATTTTACAGTTTATTAACTTAGCTTTGTTTTGTAGTCAAATCTAAGGATTAACTCTTCTTGGTTTTCTGCTTTTAGGTGGTTTTTTTTGCTTAAAAATAGAGCATTTATTGAGAAATCATTGACTGAACATAGCCTTGTGCTCCTGTGAGAATCTGATAACAAGATGAATGCCTCGGCTGCTTTGAAATGGACAGATCAATATTACAATATGAAAGTGAGAAAATGATTTAGGATTAGAGGTGGCATGCTTGGTTCTGTTCTCACACAGGACGTAAATCAGGCATTATACCACTAGAGTCAATGCCAGTGCCCTGGAGTAAATCTATTAACACAATCCTGAATCAAACCAAATAATTTTCTGGGTTGTGGAAAGTGAGGAATGATGGTTAAGTGGGACAAAATAGCAAATGAAATAATGTATGGGTCTATTAAGGACTGTTGAAAGAAAAAGTCCAGCTTCCACTTGCTTGAAATACAAATGCTCTGGATTTCTTCTGCAAGAAGGGGAGAGGGTGGTGGAATGGATTTGTGCATTTATTGCTCAAATGAGCTGAAGTGTGGCACCACTGTAAGTGCATCTAAAACAACTAAAGTTCCATGGGGAAAAAATGTAATTTCTGTTTCATTAGAAATTCTCCAATTCACCCCAGCAGTAGAAAGAGCAGGTATCAAAGTCTAGATACCCTGAAGGAGTAATTTGGATGAATCCTGTCTTTGGCCTGAGGAGCTGGCAGATTGTCTTGGGCAATAGCTTCTGTTGTTTCTGAATAACTCTCTCCACAACAGCCTTAATTGTTACTTCCAGGAGGAAAAGGTTGGTGACCCCTCAACATTACCCAAGCCTGCAACTGTGCCATCTGCTGTGGCACCAGTAACACACTCTCTGATTTCCAAAGCACTTGTTCAGTCCATCCTACTTACAGTACAACCTTTTTTTAACCTTCCTGGCACCAGATTTTTACCTAGCATCATTGCCCTCCCTCAGTTATTATGTTTTTACCCTCCAGTATGCAACATGGGCTCCAGTGCCTCAGCATCTGGAAGCCTGTCTGTAAAGACAATCCCCTTTCCTTCTGTAGACAAGCAAGAGCCGTGCCAGGATTAAACTGTTCATTTAAGAGCGATCAAGTTTACATGTGTTGTGCTTTCTTTTATTTTACTAAAGGAAACACATGAGTGAGTGATTAAAGCAGACACTTGGGTTGCTGCAATTCATTGAGATTGCTGTTGTTTGCTTTGATGAGATTCCAGTCTGCAGCAAATTTCCTCCCCATGATTAGCCTGGTGTGGAATACACAATGCTTGCTCCACCGGAATAGGACCTGGGAAGAGCGAAGGCAGCATGTTTATGCACTGATGTGCTTGATTATTTATTGCAGTATCACCTCTGTGGGATAGCACAGGTTAACAGAGGGGCTGCAGCTAATCCACGCCAGAGCTACTACCATGTCCTTCATCAGGCATTACAGAATGATCCCTAGTCGGGAGACACTGTTGGCCTTAACCAAACTGATCCCCCCTCTGCACCCCACATACAGCCTGTGGCAATTTTTAACACTATGTGATAGACACAAATTCTCACTAAAAATGAGAAAAACTGCAAGGGATTAACTGTGATAAGATGTGGCTGCCCTCTGTGCTTCTCTCCCTCAGTCAACATTTTTTTGTCTGCTGTCACAGTTCCAATAATCATGCAGCGCTTTTGTTGAGGAAAAAGCTCACAGGGAGAAAGCTCACATCCCAGGTGAGAGAGAGGATATAGTCTTCCTCTTTTTGTCCCTGTACCTGCAGGCTTGGGTGGCAACCTGAGTTCAGACACCTTCCCCGCCATGCAACATTTGTTGATAGGAAGCCACACAAAGATGCTAGCAGAGTTACTGGAGGCACATGTGAGGGGGCTTACACTGCTAGCACCTTCACCCCTTTCTACATCTCCCAGGAACATTGCCACTGTGTCTTTATCAGCACAGCAGGAAATCTGACCAAACCCAAGGAACATGGGGATATCCAAGCCCTGAATGGGGTTTGGTCTGCTCCAAGAATCAGGGCAGCCCCACTAACATAGGCTCCTTTTCAGGTTACTCTCACTCTTTTTCTCTGAAGGTGACTTTGGGATGTAGCTGGACCTCTTCTGCTTTTGGAATAGATCCAGTTGGCACTGTCTCCTGCTGCCTGCACCAGCCATGCCTGGAGTGCCCCAGGGATGAAGGCTCACCACTCACCACAGCTGTCAGCACACCCTGCAGAGGAGGAAGCTGTCCAGGGCTTGTCTGCCTGCTTCCCCTGCTTTCTACTTGTCACCTGTTTCTCAGCAATATCTTAGACTGGGCTTTGCAAGAGTAAATTTTTGGGTCACTTCCTTAGCACTAGTTGCTTATACTCCCGTTTGATCACACTCAGCATTCTCTTTATCTTCCATCCTGGAGTTTTTCCTCTTAACATTATTTCTGTCATAGACTGAATTAATATCGTTGCCCTCCTCCAACCACCTGCGTCCTTCTTCCACCTTTGTGGCTAACGTTGCCTACCACATGCCCAGTCTGCTGATGTACTCTCTCGCTCACCATAAAACAGCTGCTACCACAGAGTCACAGGTCTTTAGAAGCTCTGGCAAGTGGAAGTCACACCAACCCTCAGCATCCCAGAAAGCCCTGGCTCTCCTGGGATACTTGGAACATAGCAGAGCAGTTTTCTGGCTATCCAGATGGTTGGCTGGAGCCAGGTACTTTCTTTCTCGTGTCCTGCGCTAAGCAGAGCCTGGCCCAACTGGCCTTTTGGGGCTGCTTTATTTTCAAGGAACTCACAGTTTTGCTGCTCTGGTGAAATGAGTTTGCAGCCTATCCCCATGTTTCACATGCAGGGTACCTCAGAGCAAATACTCTACTCTGGCAACATCAATTTGGCCCCTCCTGCTCTGTGCTAACAGAGCAATCCTTGTGTCAAGAGGAGAGCTTCAGAAGAGCTTTATTCCTGGCAAACAATGTAGGAGAGATAAGGAAGAAATTCCCTTTGGAAAGCAGTTTCATAACCCCTCAGAGTCAGATGTTGTCTTTATGACAGGACATAACATGGAGCAGGCTGTAAGAGGGTGATCCCATGTTACAGTCTGTCCTTTCCTCTCATGCACCATCTTCACTCCCCCTCTCACACCTTGCTCCCTTGCCCCAGCCTGGAGAGCAGCAGACAGGGGGGTCTCTGCAAACACAAGCTGCTTTGGTCACCTCTCATGGGTGGGCGCTGCAGGAGGCTGCCACCAGGCCACCACACACAGCAGCAACTCGGGTGTCTGAGTGCCCTGATCCACACTTCCCTGCATCAAAACCCTAGCATCCACCTTTCCAGGGCTGTTATGAGGCCAAGGAGCTACAGGGCCAGGTACTGCAGAGGTGCATACCCCACGGTGGGTCCTGGAGGGAGGGCAGTGGGCAGTCCAATGCTTAGAATGTGAGCAGGGAGCCAAGGAGACCGTATGCTGGGATGGACCTGTGCTATGCTTAGTAAGCGAATCCTCCCTGGGGATCAGGATTAGGGGAAGGATTACTCTTTGCTGCCTGCATTTAGTTTGGGTTCCTTCAGAGAGAAATGGGAAAGTCAGGCTGGACTATACTCAGACTGGTGATGATGTCTCAGGAACTTGGAAAAACGACAGCATTGAAAAGACCCTCTCAGGAAAAAAAAAAAAAAAAAAAAATCACGGGATTTGGAATCTGCTCATCTTCTGAACTAATTTCCTCACAAGTCCTGGCCTTCAGAAAACTGTGCTGGATTCTCCAGTCATCTTGGATACAGGGAAGGCGAAGAAAAGGAACCATAAAACTGTCAATCGTTCTCACTCTTAGATCTATTAGTCTTTTTTTCCCCTATCTTTGTAATTACAGTATTGTATAAAGTGTAAGATAACATTCAATCACTGTAAAATAAGATTTAATTATGTCATGATGAGATTCATTAGTTAATATTTGTATAGCACACTGAACATGTAAAGTGGCTAGCAAGCACTAAGTATTAATCTTGCTGTTTCAGAAAATGAGGGAATTTGCTTTTGGGGACCAGAAAAAGCACACTAAACTCATGCATTTGGGGTGGATCTTCAGCTGAAAAAAAATCTGTGGCTGGGCCAAAAGTGCACGTTTAGCAGGAGCCTTTCCCTCCTTTTGGGCCAAAGTCATATCCACAAGGCCCTCAGTGGTCAGGCTCTGATGAAGCCACTACAGGAGCAGGACCTATTTTCCTGGATCACTACATAATGGTCTCTCACATTATTTAGTGTGCCCAGTGTTCGGATGCCTTAGCCTTTGTTTCAGCTTCCAGGATTTCCACAGCTCCAAAGGTATCATGTGAATATATATCCTCAGCCAATAATCTGAAGCTTGCAGTAGCTGGGATTTAATTTTTTCTGTAGAGGTCTGGGGCATCACAACCTCAACTGCGTGGACAGATTCAGGGATACATGCTCTCAGCTTTGCAAATTTTTCACTAGCTCTGCTCACACTGTGGCACATTTGTCAAGACAGGGCACTTCACAACACAGCAAAGGAAGGACAGGGTGGCTGAGGGTTGATGTCTTTCACTGTGCTCTGAAGCTGTTCCCTGCTTACAGCAGTTGCTGCTCTGCTGGCAGCAGCTATCACTTTCTCAGTGACTACAGCACCACATAAAATAAAACCAACACTAGGGAGGTATTGCAGGCCGCCATTTCTGGCGCCCCAGCAACCTTCTTTCCTGGGGACTCTGAGTCGTACAGAATGGGAAAAATAAGAGGTACTTTGTTCTGCCATCATGAAGCAGATCACGATGGTCCCAGGAGCAACATCTTACAACATGCAAGGAAAGCAGTAAGTCTGGTACCTGACACTTCTGTGCTTCAACAGATGGTCTACGGAGAAGCATAGAAGATGTTGTGGAGAGACAGGCATTTCTTTTGTGCTCCCTCCAGCCACTGGCTGCTATGCGTGACCCCTAAGAAGTAATGAATGTGTTATAAGATCTACTGAGGACCATATTACAAAAATACAAAGAACATCAGGAAAATAAATTTTTGGGAAGGGGTATATTAATATGTTCTAAGGAATGTCTCCTAACACTAGAGGGGCTGAAGAAGTGAAGGGGCTAACCTAAGGTTTTCTTTGACTTACAGAAGCATGTAGGGGGCAAAAAAAAAAGGCACTAATCCAAAATACTCCCTGGCTGTGTCACTACTAGCTAGCTAGCTGCATCCCAACCCATCACCTCTCTGTTGCATGAAATAGCATAGTTCATCTGCTCTGAGAAGCAGCCCAGAGGCTCCAAACTCCAAAAACTGGATGCCCTGACCTCCTGGCTTAGCTTCAGTGCCTGGAAGGCTGGGACATTGCAGTGGCAAGGCCAGCCCAGTTCCCTGAAAGACTCTCTTTTGAAAGAGCTACCCAAAAGACAACAACCCTTAAGGCAATAAAAGCAGAGAAGTTGTCCCTGTCTGCCACAGAGGAACCTGGTAATTCCTACTTGAATGAGTCCTCCTAAGGTTTATATGATTGAGACTGCATAGTTTGTCTTCTTAACTTCTTCCTTAGAGCTCCAAGAAGAGTGCTATTAAGGGCATTCATTTATTTTCATCATCCCCATCTTCTCTCAAGCGTGCAATGATGCCCTCTTACCAGAAAGCCATTGTTTAACTCTCAGCATCCTGTCCTCCACTTTAGTGGGTTTCACGGGAGGATTTACAGAGCTGTCACACTGCAGTATCCATACCCATGTACACTGGAGATGTCCTACATTCTCCAAATTAATCCCCCATCCTTTGGAGATTCACTTTTACCCCCCTTAGGCACAAGCTCATCATGCATAGGCACACTAAAAAGGCAATGAAGAGAAGCTGTGGATATGGCGAGTGCCAGGCAGCCACCGCAGAGCACAGAAATGCAGCAGCCCTGTGAACCCTGCTGTGTAAGGCAGCTCATGGCGAGATCGCACACCAAAAGTATTTATTGTTGCTGGAGCGCTTTAATTAAGTGGGAACTGTTGGGAGAGTAAACACAGAGGTAAAGCAGCAGCTTTCCATGAAGGAACACCTCCCTCCACTGGTAAATCTGCCCTCTCTGTTAAGAAACTCCCGCTGCCCCGCTCCTTCGCACTTTAAGAGAAGCAAAAAGACTCAATCATCCTGAGAGACATCCCAGAGGAAGAAATCGTCATGGGACACAGGTTTAGCAGCACTTTTTGGCGGCTGAGGGGGGAGCAGTCAAGCTGCCACATCACCGACGAGTCTGTGCCTGGACAAGCCCCCAACACTCACACAGGATGACCCCTCCCTGTTCTGACCAGTCCTCCTTTTACCACCAAAGGCAGAGTTCTCCCCCAGGTCACCCCCTTTATCTCAAGAAGGCTGGGGGGTCAGGGAGGCAACATACTTCTGCAGCTCTTCCGATTGATCAGTGTGCCAGCTCTTCTCCAGCCAAAACTGTCTGATCATTGGAGAAAAGATCATTTTCCCCAGAATTTTGAACTTGCAGCAAAATAGGGCATAAGGAGGGGCCAGGATTGCCACAGGCTGGTCCCTAGAGCCAAGGGGTTGGGTTGGTTGCTTTTATATTTTTAAGGAACTCAAAGGAACAGCTGTATTTTTTCACAACTGCTGAACTCAGCAGGAACTCTGCGAAATTAGCCTCCCTAGTATGGGGCTGCCTCAATCAGGTGTTTAGCCACCTCAATTCAAGTTGTAACTTCTGTATTATTTATTTTTTTATTCAACAGTAAGTCATAAAACAATGCATCATCAAAATGACAGAGTGCCTTCACCAACTGTGGCTTTCACCAAGCGTGAGGCAGGGCTGCTAGTACAGATGTTCCTAAACAGAAAGCAAGCCAGGAACCCAGGGCTTTCTTCTGTCTTACTTAGCTTGTCATCTCCTTCGCTTGCTCAGCCAACACTTCCATCTAGTGGCCTGCTCCACGCATGCTGGGGTGATGGATGTCCTCGGATGTAACAGAAGGATGTGAACTTTCTGCAGAGGAAAAACAACAATCTTACGGAATAATCAGATTATTTCTCACTGGCAAGATTGTGTCAAGCTAGTTAGCTTTCCCCTCTGAAGGGCAGGGCTGATTATCATGTAATGCTGTGCAGCGGCATACGACTAGCATGCACATTAGAGAAGTAATCAGTAGTAAATTACTTCTGAGACAATACTCAGTTGCATGTAAATGATTACTTTGGGTAGTCATTTGGAATAGATGAGTTTTGCAAAGTTTAAACAATCCTAGCGGGGGATTCTGGTCCCCTTAAGGGAATAAACTGCATTCCTAAACAGCCAGCGCAGAGGAGTGCACACACACAGGACCATCCAAGTGCTGCTCCCGCTCTGCTCCTAGTCCATGTGCTTTCTGGGATAAATTGCTTAAGCTATTTGCCTTGCTTTCCCTACCTGAACCATGCAGACAGTATTCTGTGGGGGGTCTGAGAGCTATCTACCATGTTACTGGCTTGTATAAATAATAATACCAGCACAGAATTCCCTTAAAAATAATCTTTGTGCTGGCTCTTTGATGGTTCACTTGGATTTTGGCATTACAGGACTTGTAGAGGATGATAAAGGAGAGGGCTGCCGTCAGGTATCCTCTCTCTCAGAGCATACCTAAGCTGGTCTGAGACAGGTGAGAGGCATTGGGGTTTTTTTCACTTTCAGAGCTTAGTTTTATTTTTATGACAGCATTGGAACATTGTCTTAGAGACTGGTAACAGCCATCATCAACTGAAAAATGTCTAGATACAACCCACCTCCCCCCAAATACAGTTACATCTGGTCTCCAGACTCTATCATCTCAGTGCTCCTTTACATTACTATATGTATTTCAACAGAAGTTAAAATTCCCCATGTGACACCAATCCCCTGGACCACTGTCATCTATGCAGTCAGAAGCAAGAAAATTAAAGCCTCTAAAGAAAGCACACACCAGGGAAATACATCTTATTCTGCACCACAGGCCGCAAGGAAGTAAAGGTGACAGTGGAGACCTGTGGTACAGTCAAGAAGAGCAGTGAGGCTCCTGAAGCCTCTATCCAATGCCTTGTTTGTTAGGTTATTCTTGCTCCTTCAAACATCTTTCTGTGGGATAAAGACTTCAGGCAGCTACAAGACAAAATTTTATATTTTTCTTTCTTTCGTGGCAGAACATCTCTGCTTAATACATTTTTAAAGACTATTTTCATCTAGGAAGACTATTAATAATTAAGGAGAAAACAATATTATTATGAAAATTAAGGCACCTCTGGGTCTCTGAGAACATGGTATTTCCCGATGACTTCCTGATATCCCTTCCAGCTCCCAGACAAACAGCACGGAGAGCAAGAGGCATTTGTACCCCAGAGGGACCACCCTGTTTAGTCCAGGTCAATGCACAGGGCTGATGCTCTGTAATTAAAGACAAGCTGTCAAATGATTTTTCACAATTTTTCAGTCTTTCCTTGCTGTTTGATTTAGGGCAGTGAGAAATCTTTCCTCCTTCCTTGCCCTGTCATTTTACCAGGTCACTGCGATGGACCAGCAGGTATCACTCCTGCACTTCCATGGTGGGGCAGCAAGAACTTCCAGGGCTCTGCAAACCTCAGCATGCAGAACTACATTGTCAGCCATAGTTGTAGAAATGAACATCTTGCTGGACTTCATGTTTTGAACACACTCTGCAAGTGTTAAATTGCCTGCACTGGACCTGAGAAATGAAGGACTGGCCCTTGCCTGTGCATTTTACAAGAACCACTTGCACAATTAGGGTTATACACAGTCATTCATGCAGATACTGCAGCATATGTGGCTGTTACTCCAACAGGAGTTAATCCTGACATAAAGGAGTCCTTGACATAAAATTGCCATGGGCAAGATAGGCCTTATCCTTCTGGAGATGTCTGTGCTGCAGAGACCACTGGCTAGCAGGCAGACTTGGGCTGTTTTGGACACCAGTAGCTGTGTAGCCTTGGCAACATGCGAATATCCCAGGGCCTGCCTGGAGAGTGCTTATTGCTGATTTTCCTTTCATTGAGGGCCAAAGTAGTCCCTGGACATGCTGGGATGTGCTACGGACAGAAAAAAGCCATTGCTGCTTTGATGCCCATAAGTGGAGGTTAAATATAGGGAATGGAGCAGTGCCATAGAAGGAAGTGGCTTACGTCTCTGAAATTCTTAAAAAAAGATAATTTTCTTTGGACTGAGCAGTGCTCATCTAATCTGCATAGGCACAAGCCTGCTCCTCTGCAGTGAAGAACCACTGATGAGCCAGTACCCCACTGCCTGCAGGGAGTGCAGGTGCCAACAAAATCTCCTTCTTCCCTTCTTTCTTTGACATGTCCTGATTCCCACTCCTTTAAATCAGTGCTGGGATGAACAATATATCTGCTGTACACCTGTGGCAGAGCAGCCACCAGAAATGAAATTATTACTCATCGGGTGAGCTGCCATAACAGACTGGACTCAGGTGTTCCTTGCTGAGTCCAGAAAGAAAATAAAATTTCTTGTCCCAGTTGACCTCCACAAAGTCACTGAGCTACACAAACTCGCTTGCCTGTGCTCCTGGATTTTGCACAGATAAAGTATTTTGGCCTTGTCATCTATCTCTGCACCTACAGAAATTTTCCTGCTCTACAAGGGGAACTACAAATAAGTTCAACAAGTTTTAGGTTGAGCTTTAAGTGTGGTTACTTCCTCTCTAAGCAATGCTAATAAGGACGGGTATGTCAGGTGTATCAGGTGTGCCAAGTCTAAAGACTTTGCTACCTTCCAATGTCTTCATTAAATACCAATGCTCTCAGTTCAGACTGGGAGTGAAGTTACTAAGTGACTCCAGTTTCAGCTCAGGCTTATTTTCCTGCGAGTGAGTAAGAGTTAATCCTACAATACCGCCTTATCTGGGCTGTACTGTGTCATTATCCCAATGCTCTGCACTGTGTGCCAGAGTGGGTGCTTCATGGTCAATGAGTGGCTTCAGCACTAGTCTCGGTGCTGCTTCATTTATTTGCTATCAGAAAGACAGAGAAACAAATTGTGTGTCAGTGCCTACCTATTCTTTAGGATTCATCCTGGAGAGGGAAATCAATGACTCAGTCTCTTCTTGAATCATCTACATTAAAACATGGGGAGTGAAGTCTGACATTTTGTGTGTGTATGTGTGTGAGTGGTTCAGCATTGCCATTTATCTTCACCCTCTAAATCAACAATTATCTGGAGTCCTCCAGGAGGGAAATGTGCTGCTCTCATAAGCTGGGAGTAATGACTGGGAAGCAGTGGTGTGTAACAGGATCCCCAGTGCTAGGCTTTACCTGATAACCACATACACTAATAAAATAACCCTGAGCTGGTTCCAGTCCTTAATGTTTCCTTATTACTATTCTGTGGGGCCTGTGTTGGGACGAGAAACACCACTTCCCTGCAAACTAATATCCAAATGCAAGTCGTGCTTAGCATCTTACACGGGTCCTCATAAATCTGAGTGAGTTCTCTGTGTCTCTTCCATCTCATTGGCCTGACAGGATGATCACTCCCTGCTACTGTACTGGCCATGTCCCTTGTCAGTAGCCCATGAGGAAAAATTCTATGTTGATATTTCCTTCCTAATTTCTTGGTCTATAACTTTTTTTTACCCTTTCTCCTTGCCTAACTCCAACCACTTTTGGAAGCAAAAACCAGTAATGCTTGAGATTTTTTCTATGAATTCTAGATTCTTTTTTTCTCAGAAGGTCAGAGACAAAGTTGAAGGATGTTAGCATAAGGAAATCTATGACAACCTTGCAATGAAAATGTCTTGGCTTTGGGATAACTGCTGAAACATATAACTAAAAAAGATTCAGCTATTAAACTCTTCATTACATCTAGCCTAGCTTGACATAGATGCTCCTTTTCAGCACCTTCTTGCTGTGTGTGTATATGCTGACTGATATACGTGCTCACATAAATGGAGAGAGCAGGAGCTTGTGTATTTGCTCTATGATGTTATTGATATTATTGATTATGAACTCTTCCCTGTACATGTCTGCTTACCTCCTTACAGAAGTTATAGCTATTCCTGCCAATTTTTATTATATATTAAAAGATGTCTGCCTCTCACCCAAGGGACCTTGACATTGCTTAAAATTGCAGCCTACACACACAAGAACAGCTCCAGAGCATGAAAGACACAGCACTCATCATGTGGTCCAATAGGCTGTGGATTCTTGTGCTTACGTGCATATGCATTTGTTTTATACAGACCCTGCCTGGGTATGATAACAGCAGCAGAAACCTAGACAAAGAAGCAGGCAGAAGCAGAGAAGAGATTGTGGAAAAGGTGGAGGAAAAGAAGGGAAAACAAAAAGAAAAAAGAAGACAAAGAATGTATTCACGTTTACCTCCTCTCATATACAGACCACAAAGCTCCCTGCCAAGAAACAGCTACCCCCATTTTGCCTGCCAGGAGACTTAGCATCAAAAGAGGAACCATTTGTTCAGGGCTGCTCCCCAGGCAGGAGGCAGAGCTGGCAGACATACACACTGACACCTCTTGGCTCCCAGCACCCCAGTGCCCCAGCAGGCAGCCACCACAACGGGGATGTCCTTAGTTTTTGCCACCCACAGATGGGATGTGCTCGCCAGGGGCATGGCTCTGCCAGAGACCCCAGCTCTGGCCCCAAAAGTCCACATTGTGAGAACCAGGACCATGGTATGGAGCAGAAGAAAGGCATCATGTAGTGGTGCTGGGCGGAAAGTGGGTCCTCTGTGCTCATGAAAACAGGGCAAGTTGGCCAAAGTCCAACTTTCCTGACTGTGTAATGATAGCAGGGAGGCTGGGGGACACCTTCTAAGTATGGCAGGTGATAGCGAGTGAGAGAAGACAGGCTTGTCCTGTGCTGCTTTGGCTACAGCTCTCTACTACGAAGGTTAATTTTCCATAACTCATGGAGCAGCAGGGAATTTCCACCAGACTTACAGAAATCTTGTGTTGAGCTAATATTTTTAAAAGGGTAAAGGAGACGACCCAGGTAATTATAGGCCTGTCAAGCTGACATCGATCCCAGGTAAAATAATGGAGCAGCTAATAGGGGGAATATAATTCACACCCATCAGCAGGGGTTTATGGAAAACAGACCCTGTCAAATGAACTTAATATCTTTCTTTGTCTTGATTACAAGTTTACTTGATGAAGTCAATGGTGTTGACAAAAAAAAAAACATTAAGATTTTCCAAAGCATTCAACTTGGTACCACACACTAGCTGGATTTAAATCCTAGAACAATACAAAGACAGCAGAGTATGTAGTAAATGGGTTAACTGATGACTCTAAAAATATGATTGAAACCAGAAAGCTGTCATCGTACAATTGACTTATGTGTTGGGTCCTACAGCATGAGGTGGCTGGCATGACGGTATTTTACATTCATACTTGTGATCTACTCAAATCTGTAACTAAAATCTATCATACTAAGATTGGTAGGGTACAAAATTGTGAGGAGATCCCACTGATACAAACAATTTTGTGATTTCTTGATGATTTTGGAGCAACAAATATACTAGAACTATACGTGTTTCAGTTCAGTCATATGTGATGTAAACATATCTAAGAACAGAAAATGTAGATGACACCTACAGGACAGGGAACAAACAGGAATGTCTTCAAACCCCAATTAGTCAAGCACAAATATCCAGTGTGATACTATCACCAAAAGGTCTGATAAAATACCTGATCAGGGTCACCTCTGAGAGCAATAAGGAGATAATTTCATCTTTTCTTTGAAGGTGGAGCAACCACACCAGAAACCCAGACTGCTCAGCTCAAGAAACAGTTTGATGGGGTGGAAATGCTCTAGGGAAGATCCTGGGATTTTCAAACCTGCCTTTCAAGGCATGACTGCAAGAGCCAAACTGCTTGGTTTACCATCATCTTTAGGCATCCAAGAGAGAGGAAGGCATCAATAGCAAAAGTACTATTGATTTCAGTGGAGTAGCTACTTGCTGAGTGATACCTGCTCTGAAGCTGGTCCTTGATGCATAACTCTACTGCCAGTATTTATCTCCTGTACCTGTAAGTAAGGAACATTACTTGTCTGCTTGCCAGGACATTGCAGCAACAACTAAGATAACAGCTGAAATGCAGTGCCTCAGTGCCAGCTCTCTCTATAGCTACACATTCTATTACTGTGTCTGCTCAGCACTGAGCCGACTGCAAAGTTTCTCTTTTCTCCCAAATGGCTTCCTTTGCTTCAGAGGCACCAGGAAAGTCTCAAAATTGCTGGAGATGCTCTCATGAAATCTTCCTGCTGGGAATACTAATGCGCACCACGCACTGCCCAAGTGCACACCCTTTACTGTGGTCTAAGCCACGATACCAAGTTGAGCTGGTACAGATGGCTGTGTATTGCTAACAAAAATAAATGGCTCCATACAAGTGGACTTGTAGTCTTATAAAGTCCCTGGCATTTGTATTGATGGTAGGCAGCATGTGGAAATGTTCTGGAGAGAGGTGAAGTCCCAGCCCCTCTGGAATGCAAGCTGCCACTCTGCATCTTGGCCAAGCCACTATTCACTTTGTATTTCAATTAGAAAAAAGCTCATCAGATACTTTGGGGAAAAAAAAATAAAAAATAAGGCTGAATTCTAAGCCCACTCTGGGGGCTGAATTTTCTTATTTGCTTAACATTTACCAGGTCCAGAAATAGAAAGGGTGGCTGACTAACAGACTTAAGATCTCTGGGGTGAAATGGTGCTACTGACTGAAGAATATGCATTAGCTGGCATCAGCACCGCCAGAAAAAAAAGGGAGAAATCCACTTAGAGATGCTTCTCCTGTAAGATAAGCCCCAGGTTCACAGAGTGAGATGCCTCCTCCCTGCTGCAGCAGTGAATTAAGTTTGTCATTTGTTATTGTGTCTTGCTAGCGCGCAAAATAGCAGCCCTGGGCTGTAATCTCCACTCATCTGAGCCTGCACAGTAATTGCTGGCAGCCATGGAAACCAAACTTCCCACAGTCATTTATAAACTTGACCCTCCTTGCTTCCTTATTGCTGTATTCAGCCAAGCCCTTGATGGGGGTAAGTGAAGAGAGAGGAAATCGTAAACTGCAAAAAAACCCTAACGTTTGGCGGAGGAGCACAGAGAACTGGCCAAGAGCCATCGTGCAAGTCGGAGCCTTTCCAATGTCACTGCTGGCTTTGTAGCAGGCTCCTGGTGAAGAAGATGGAGCAGTGCCATCTGCTCCGATAAGCTCCAGTTAATGACTAACAAGCCTTTATCTTCATCGTGTGAGATGTGAGGATGGCTTCCTTGCCTCCAAATCCCACCACCAGCTTCCCAGGGACCCTTGGTGACGCCACCTGACTTGTCTTCTGCCTGAGATGTCCTAGTTGTAAACTGGGGATAGCCTATTTCACAGCATCATGATGAAGGGGAAATGATGAAGGCCTCCACATAGCCTTACGATTTGTACCACAGAAGGCCAAAGAACTCATGCTCTTATTTTCCTCAAGGGTACAACAAAAATTCTAAAAATGTTTCCAGCCCAGCTGAGGCTGAAGGACCTCGCCTAGGTGGCATCCCCTGGAAAACTCAATCTCTCTGCTGAGTCCTAAAAGGAGACCCAAGGAAAGCACTCTCTGAGGGAACCCTCCCACTGTGCCTGCCCCTGACCCCAAGCATCTCCTGGGATTTCTAGTGGTGAGACTGGATCTTTTTGTCCCCATCTGATCACAACCCGTTATAAGAAGCGCAGGAGCGATGCAGTGCTTTGCAGGTAGTGAAAGCAGCACAGGTAACTACCAAGCTTTCTCACTGCCGGCTGAGGAAAATCTGCAGCCAAAACCTTGACACCCCAAATTCATTGTTCCTGCAAAGCTTCGTCGCTCTGCTGTGGACACTTGGCCACCACTGTGCCTTGGACTGAGACTACCAACCTCGTGCATCAACCACCAAATACTCACCACATGCACAATCTTTGCATGGCTGAAGCCAGATGAGACCTCTGGTGTGACTGTTAATTCCACAACTTTGTGGCCATTCAAACACCTCATCATTTTACGATCACTATGAAATACCTATTACAGCAACACAGAGCAAAGAAATAGTTGTGTGGAGTTTTGAGAGGGGCTAGATTTAATCTAGTTTAATTATTTAAGCATCCTCATCTCTCACGTTTCAGGAGCACTAATGACTGAATACTGACAGGAGTTTCACCACTACTGAAAAACACATCATTGACTTTTGGGACCATCAGATTACACCATCTGACAAATAGCTGATCTAATACATCTCATTCCTACAATTCACTTGTAAGGGTTTCTTTTTTTTCCCCAGTTTTTTTCTCAATATCAATATTATTTGATCTAAAGCCCTGTCCAAAAGGATGACTATTTCTTCTGAACATGCCACAGCAGGTTATGATAGCCTGTCAAAACATGTTAAGCCAGGCTGAGTTATGTTAAAAAGTGACGCATCTATAACAGATCAGACATTCAAAGATGGTCTTTTCTGGCACAGTGAATTAAGAAGTATACCATCTCATTTAATTTTTTTTCCTTTGGGAAGGTAGCAGCTAATTAAGATATGCTAAGCTTGGTCAATTTTTCCTCAAAGACAGACCTCCATAATTATTTGGACTTTGTTTAAAACAAAAAGAATATGCTTTGGTATCATTATTTAGCCAAGAGCTGTGTGCTAGCCATAAAGTTTGGCTATAGTGGTTAACGTCACTTATGTTCAGATTCGCTTTGAGCCAAGGTTTTCATATTGAGCCTGATGCAAAGTGTTACACCTCTGAGAAGGATTTAATCTCTTTCTTCCTCTTTAAGTACTGCCTGATGGAACATGCTACTCCTGGTCATAGGATAGAACAGCAGCTGCATGACACTCCTTTTTCTTTCCCCAAACCCTTGTAGCCATTTCATCTACCTCTCCCTACGACCTCCTTATTTAAATTTCCTATCCCTCTCCATCATTAAAAAGCCTCCATGGGGCTTGTAGAAGCTTTTTTAGCTCTGTATTGTACATCACAGACTGCAAATATTGCAGGAGCAGAGTTCCAGCAGCAGAATTTGCTGTGCCTGGTTGCACCTGCTCAGATTTGGCCTATTAAAACCACTTGAATATCAACTTTTCCCATCTGTGTTTTCCTCTGCAGCTTGCTAGCAGCTGGTTACTAAACTTAGTCATGAGAAATGATGCACGAGGGCATCTGAAAAAAAATAGCATGTAATCACATAATCAATGAGAGCACCATCATGGACTGGTGTGAAGGGTTGTGATTAAGCTTGGAGAGAAATCTTAAATTCTTGTATTTTAAACATTCAGGGTGTTTGGCTTAACATGTTGAATGTGTCTTTGGCATGATTTGTTTTAAAGAGTCACAAGGATCTAATTAGGCAAGTCCACTACCCCTAAAGCTCTTGGCAGTTTAGAGTCCATGCATGAGTTAACCTGCTTAAAAGCTTGCATGCAAGTGAAGCTTCGCATGCAAGTGAAGCACATGCACCAAAAGCACTTCCATAGCTAGTTGTCTTCGAGGAGAGCAAAGGGGCAGCATATGAGCGAGAGCATCAGGTCAAGAAACATCCACGTAACACCCTTCTCGCAGGTTCCAGACCCACCCAAACACTCTCTGCTCAGCAGCAGGGCCCTGTCTGTCCCTGGAATCAGCTCCACTCCAGATCACCAACTCCTTATCTGCAGCACTGGCCACAGCTTGGGTTGGAATGACCACCTGTGCTTTGCCCTAACAAATTTTCCTGGGCTTCAGGACCAACACAGAACAAAACAGAATAAACCTACAACTTCCTCAGTACCTACTTAATTCAGTTGCTGTGATTTCTGTGTATTGACTTGACCTAAATTATTTAACAAGTGATGTTTATTAGAAGGAGCAGCACATACATTTGCCCTGTACTTATTCTTCTCCAGGCACCTGCTTATGGATGCGGTTTGGGAGGGGGCAGGGAGGGAAGAGGGGAGGAAAGCAAGCTGCTGGGTTTTGTTTGTTTCTTTGTTTGTTTTTTCCAGGCTGACTACAAAAGACATTTTATGGGTGAGGTAAAAAAGACCCATCAAAATGTCCCACTTTCTGCAGGGTGTGGGACCTAGGCAGAGAGGATTGACCCCACTCTTCTCCCCTTCCCAGCCAAGCCCATGAAGGTGCTGTCCTGCTGCTGGCTAAGCCTGTCCACAGGACAGTGGCATCACGTCGTGGGAGCTACAGCTGCACTAGCGGTCTGTGGCACAGAGGCTGGATGCAAGTGGGAGTGGGCTGCTGGGACAGAAAGGCAGCAATATCCCTTCCAGGCAGGAGGAAGGGACCTGGGGGTCAGCACCAGTGTCACAGGGTCTCAGACCTCATGATCTGGAAGAATACTGTTAGCCTCACAGCATCAGGCAGAGACCCTCACAACCACATGCAGCAAGTTAGAGATATGAAATCTTGACATTTTCTCTCAACTCTTCTAGTGACACTTCCACGCATCCCAGGTCACCAATCCCTTCCCCCAGAATCTAGCTATGGCAGGATCCTTGTACACTGGACTTAGCATAGCATTTGTTAGCTTTACTCTCTTTGGAGGATTAGATACTTTACAGCCAGTCTTTATGCTGTCAGCTGCTCTATCCAAAAGCAGTGCCTGAGATTTGACTTTTAAAAGCTGTTTCTGGGGGTGCTCAGTGCTCTGGTAGCAATGCCTCCGCGAGATTTTGCACTTGTGCTGCTTCTGAAGTCCATCTGTTCCCCTCAGACTAGCAAGGTCGATCTGGGCTACACTTTTTTTCACCCCAAAGGATCAAGAGAAGTGAAGGAAGATGTGATGACTAATCTGGACCCATTCTTCAGCAGGAGGTAGGAAAGATGCAAGTGGGAAACTGCTAGGTCTGCTTTCTCCAAAATCTAACTGCACATGGCAAAATGGGCAGGCAGAGCATTGATTGTTACATCCTGTAGAGCAAACAGGATTAACAGCTCTAGTGCTAGTCAAACACAGAATTTGAAAACAGGGATGGAAGGGCTCGAACAACATTTTGTTCACCCCATTTCCACATGGCACCGTCTGCTGTGCCTAGTATGCTCTTAAAAGCCTCCCACAATGGAGATGTTACTGCCTTCCCAGGCAATCTACTCCACTGCTTTTTCTGCCATTGCTGTCAGGAAGTTTTGTCCTCATGCCAAACTTAAATCTCTCTTTCTACAATGTAAGGCCATTATTTTTTTCCCTCACCAAAGCAGGCAGGGAAAAAAACTGTATTCCTGTTCTCTGTACTGTGGCTTTTTGTGCATTTAGAAACCATTGTCATTTCTGCCTTCAATCATCTCTTCTCTCATTTAAGCCTAGTTCTTTCACTATTTCCTCCCTCATGACGTTTCCCACTGTCTATACTCTCTATCTGTATGTCACCAGTTGGCTCAAAACTCTCTTCAAGCATGGTGATAGCGTGTCCAGAAGAGGATCCAGCAGTCTTCCACATGGTGGTTTTCCTCCTTGAACGACATACTATTTTTCAGGGTCCCATTAGCCATTTGAAATCCTGCCTTCCACATGTATGTAGAGCCCTTTCCAGCTCACCCTCATCTAATAGATTAAATAATTCCCTAGGCCATCCACCAAGCTGTTTTAAAGAAAACATGGTATTATAGGAGACAGAGAGCACCCACTCAATAAATCTTTACAGTCTGACAGCAAATCATTGAAAACTTATCTCTAGATCCGTTTATCCCTTTTCCATTTGACTATTCTCTAGTTTGCGTAGCTCGATGCCTATAGTAGACTGACATCCTTCTGTCGCCACAGTTTGTACAGTCAAAGCACTAGCAGTGCTTTCCAAGAGGGTTACTCTAGGTGCGCCCTCCAAAGAAGTGGACTTTTCCCTTGCAGGAGCTCCCAGAACAGCAATATGGCTATAGACAGTTGAGCTCCACGTCTAGTAACTGCAGTAAATGAAAGACCAGACTGCACAGTGTATTTAAGAAGGGAAAGCTTTCTGGAGCCATTAAGTTACTAATGTCCATGTACGCAAACCTGAAAGAAAGGTGCTGAATTGATGGATGTACTTGTCATATTTATGGTTTGTAGCAGAGTGATGAATGTGCTTTGTGGTTTATAATGCAATGCTCATTTAACTCTCCTTTTTAAGATCAGGCTGATTTATAGAAGCCAATGTTACTATTGTGTTTCAGTGGAGTGACAGGGATAATATTATAGTGCAGAGGTTTGTCAATTAGTTTTGTATGACAAAGGCAAGCTCCAAATGGCTGCCTCTGATTGGGAAGATTTAACCCTGGCAAAAACTGATTCCTTTTAAAGACATCTCTGGTGCTGGACTGACCCACTGATTCATGTCCTTGCCCAGCATTTTGTGGAACTCCTAATTTATGGGGCTAAAGCTCCAGCTGCCTCAGTGAGTCAATTCACAGAGGTGTGTTCCAGCACACAGCTCATCTCTGGCTGCAGCTGACCAGATGTCAGGTACAGCAACCCAGCTGTAACAGCACACCCCAGCACAGTCCCTGCACTACTTTTACAGTGATGGCTAACAGTTTGGAGTACATCTATTTTTATTACCCATGGTGAAGCACTTGATTTTCTGAAGTCAGGGGTTCGGGGTGAATGTAAAATCTCTAATCACGTGAGTCAGTGCAGGCATATAGTACTAACGAGAGCTTTGATTTACCAGACTTAACAAACACCAGCATTCATGTTTTAAACCTCTGCTTTGCCATGGACCCTCTGCTGACTTTTTTAGCAAGTTTCTTCCTCCTTCAGCCTCATGTTTCTCCTCTTTTTAAAGCTAATGGAAGTACTTAGCTCACATATGTAATTAGCACTGGGGCTGCACTCGAAAACCACCAGGCACATATGTGTTTTAAGCTTTTCCACCTCAGGAAGGAAAATGGCAGAAAAATAAGCCTGTGTGTAACACAAGATTACATCATACTATTTCTGGTAGGATCTTCCATATTCATTTAGCTCAAAATGCTTTGCAAGGTTACTGGAAATGCAGCTAGTTATCAAGCTAAATATAGCAAAACATCTGAGGTGGAGGCAAGAAATTTAGAAAAGTGAAAATGTGTGCAGACAGAGAAGCCAAGATGGTCCATTTAAATCTGCCAACATACCTAGTTATTTTTCATTTGCTTTCTCGGATCCTCTGGACTAAGTTTACTGCTGCAGATTTTTATGACAGCTGCCCCTTGGGAGTCCATTACACACTCGATTTAGTCACTGGGACAGAGACATTTTAAGCAGCTAGATGGTGTGAGAAACAAAAAGCTGGGTGCACAGCTGCCTGGTGCTGGACAGGCACCCAGAGGACAGGATGAGAACTGGGGACAGCCTCGTTCCAGGAGGGGAGGAGCAGACGTGCTGTTCGGGATGGGGGTGGAGAGGTGCCTGCTGACAGAGGGGTCCCAGGGGCAGAGCCGGTACAGGGCTGGTGGCATAAAGATGTGGTTGTGTTTGAGGAGGAACCTCACCAGGCTGTTTGAGGAGGCTCAAACAAAATCAAGCCTTCATGATGTAAGATGTTTTTGAAGGCTGCTGAGAGCACCCCAGCTCCAGCACCTCCTGAGATAGCCACAGGAAAATGCCTCCCTATTAGTGGAAAATGCTCACAGTAAACTACCTGTTAGCAGTGGTGTGGCAGTCAGGCTCTGTCACCAGAAAGGCCCCAGACAGCCTATATATTGCTCTGATGTGAGTCTCCTGCTGCTTAGTTCTCACTGCTATTTTTAGGCTGAGGCACTTTATGCCTTCAACTTTTTCTTTTTTTTTTTTCCACCATCAAATGTCCACGAACTCTCTCACAGTTGACAGAATTTGTATCCTTCAGCAGTAATAGATCCATCAAGACTAGGCTGAGGTAACTGAATGCAGAAATGCATATTTGAGATGCTGTTCATTTTAATAAACTACACTGCATGAATGGAATAGATATTGAATTTAACACATACTGGCATGAAATAATTCTTACTAAGTGGTGTCTGGAGTCAGTTTTCAATCTAATTTCCCCTTTGTAGATTTTTTTCATAAATACATTTTATAAAGATGAGCAAATTCATTTTTTTGGCACGTAGCAGGTTTTCCCTATGATGAAGAGGACAAGTACAGTTAAGCATCCACCTGTACACTTAAGGGACTGAGATTGTTTGTTGGCCCTGATAAGCCAAAACTCATCTGAATACATCTCATTAGAACAAAAATTGAATTTTTCAGAGGTCCAGCAGACTTTTGGAAAGCTAAGGCTTGTGTCAAGGTTAATTAGGAGATAACTTTGGAATGGCACCAAGGTAGCTGGCCCAACAAGGAAGACAGAGCCATCAGGCTGGCCCTCACCCAGCCCTGGGAGGCTCTGTGAGACTGGATGCAGCCGTGCAACTGGGGAGCTCCTTCCCATGCCCCGGGGTGAGCTGGTGAGAGGGATGGCTTTGCTAAGGTGAAAGGCAGCTCTCCACAGCAACCCCTCTCAAAGCTTCTGCCCTTTCCCCCTGCTGCACCCTTCAAAATCGGGCTCCAGCTGGAGGGTAAGAGTTCCATAAGAATGATTTCTTTCTCCAGACAATATTATTATTATTCAAGCCATGAACTGTACAGGTACAAAGCCAAGAGGAACATTATGATTATCCAGCCTGCCTGCAATGGGCAGTGGGAAGAGAGGTGGTGTTCATCCTCATCACCAGCCTTCAGAGAGGACAGCCTGTGCACAGATGGACAGGTTTGGTGGATGTTTCCTATTAAAACAAATAGGGGGAGGACAATATAATATATCACAGTCATTAAAAAGAGAAAGATGTTGATTTCCCCGAAGGCTTTACTACAGGACTTCAGCTCAAAGTAGCTTGCTCCTTGTGCCACATGGCCATCATCTGTCATCTGTCATTTCACCCCCTCAGTGGAGCCAACCTGTCTGAACAAACCCCTCTTTCTGGCTGCTGTTTTCACAGTGAAATCCAAGCCAGTCTTTTCCTCCATGACAACACGCTGAATCCAGCCCGGCCTCTGAGCAGCTAGAGCTGTTGCCATCTGACGTGTGGTTGGTTTCCGTTAGGTTCCTTGCTGGGGGAAAAATAAGCCTCTCCAGAGGGCTCCCCAGCTTTTGGCAGACCACCCAAGATAGCACAGCATGTGGAGCACACCACCATTCCCTGAAGGTGTACCTCTAGGTCCAGGCCACTGCCTGGAGAGGGCCAAGCACACTCCAGCTCTGCCCACCAGCAGATACCTCCAGCTGACTCTTCCTATGAAGAATATGCACACACTAGGCTTAATCCACAGGTCGTGGGACTTGGACTACACCCAACCTTTCAGTCAAGGCATAGCCTTGATCGGTCTGGGCGAACTTCAGTGGAAAAAGGACTCTGCACTCCCCCAATTTCTTGCAGCTCCAAACCAATCACATAGCTGTGGTGTGTAGCAGAGACCGAGCTGCAGGCATGTTAGCAAATAACTGCTGTACAGACTGTTTATTGTCCACTTGACGCCAGTCCTTGTCAGCATCAATATCCCAATTTCTCTTGCTACAAACAAAGGTTAAGTGAGTCCAATTACTCTAGTAAGGTAATATCAATAATGCTACTAATTACAGCAATTGCATTATGGATCATTAGTTAGTGATTATGACTTTGTCAAGTGCTTGGCAATTTTATGCAAGAATCACTCACAGTGTGTCATGGAAAAGAAATGTCTTCTTGGCATTGCTGGTTTCGAGTCTGTATAAATGATCTTAAAAGTTTGTGTGAAGTCTGCCAAAAGCTTCTCAGGAAAAGAGATGTCTGCCTCGTATTTCCAGTTGCATCGCACAAAATAGAAAGTGGGTGATGGTAAGAGAGAGGTGGAGGAGTCCTACCATACACAGATGAAAATTCATTATTTTGAATCTTGAAGAGTTTAAGAAAACAGGATCCCATACAAATAAAATGGACCGAGTTTGTGTGAGGTTTTCATATGTTTTTCTAATAAGAGGCATTATTAATCTTACAGCCTCCCTGGAGAGGCTTGGCATGTCTTATTTTACTTGAATAAATAATTAATTTAGTTTAATTAAGATCACCCAACAGCCTCGAGACAGGTTTTACTAATTCAAGATTCATGGGGGGAGCTAAGTATGTAGATGGTATCCATAGAGATTGATTTTTTTCTTTAAATTGAATTGAAGGTAGTTAAAAGCTGTCTCTGTCCTGTAAATTTTCCTCTGTAAATTTTCTGTAGCTCTGCTGTCAGAGCAGTGGAGATCAGAGACAGTATGTTCGACAAGACAACTGGTGGGAACCCTCTCTGTGACCTCTTCTTTGGTCACTAACAAGTGAGCTCCAAGTGCCTGGATCATGCTGAGAAACTTTTTGCTGATTTAACAGCTCTTCCAGGGCTTTTACAAAGACCCTCTCCACCTGATCATATCCCACATTTTCAACCCCTTCCTTAAGTGAGTACTAAAATCATCCCAACCCAAGTTTAATGGAAAATAAATGGGAAATTGAATTTAAAGTCAGAGAAGAGACCATTGAGATCCACTAATCTCACTCATGCACATGACAGACCATAAATTTCACCCTCCACTTCTTGCACCAATATGCAGTAGAATTAAAATGCCTCTTCTAGAAAAGGTCCTTGTCGAGAAGATGATGAGCTTCCTCGCCTCATCATCCCATTAACAACTTCAAGGACTCTTTTGCATTTTGAAGGATCTTACGAAGGTCTGGAAACCTTAGGAAGCTAAAGTAAACAGCTGGAAGCAAGATTTATTCACAGACAGCCCCAGGGTGCTGGAATATCCCTGGAACATGTAGGTATCTTGTTTATACAAGGCTTGACCTCTACACTGTGCTCTTCACTGTCCTGGACTTGTTGTAGGAATCAAACTGGCAAAACAACCAAGGTGAAAGTCCAACACCCAAGAATGCTATAATCTACCATTACTCATTATATTTTCAGAAATAGACAAAAATCTTTCTTGACACTTCCAGCCTTAAGAATGAAATTCATGGCTAAATATATATCAAGTTATATGGCTGGACAAGTGGTTCAAAAATCCAAGGACCTCAAAGAGCATAAGATGGTAAATACGAGATGAACATGACTGTAGAAAAATGGCACCCAGAAAATGCAGCATCCCAGACCAATTTCTGCCATGATCTGTCGAAACTAATCTGATTAGGCACCAGCACTTTGTTGTCCATAAAGATGTAATCCAAGCAATCATGTATTTACACTGTTTCTGTCAGGGTTAGAGCAAACCAATGCAGTAGGACTGTGATATATTCAACTCACACATGTTGAATATACCACAAGGAAAACTGAGAAGACAAGGACTTGACCTCATTTGCCACTGCATAACCCCTCAAACTTAGGAAGATAGCTTAGGCAAGGCTAAAAGCAATATTCAATTCATAATCATGTGAAATATTTAACAGAGAAAGCAGGTGCTTAATAAGATTTTAAATGACTCATTGGAGGAAACCTTAAGCAAGAGACAACATACACAAGCACATTAAACAGGACAGCAGCATGGTTTTTCCTATTCCCTTTTTAATGTACAAGCAAGCAACCAAAGAGAAAAAAATTCGTAAACTATTGTAATAATGCAGCTCCTGTCCACATCATAGGGATACCAGCTGGAAAAAGACAGATAATTCACCTCCATTTTCATTTGGCAAGATCAGAAGATCAGATGAATTGTGATGGTGTGCAGCTTTGGACCGCAAGAGTAAAATCTGCACTGTTTGTTCTCCGCGGTAGGCATTGATTTACCCTCACTTGAACTGAGAGGTTATTTAAGCAGTAATTTCAGCTTCCTGCAACACAGAAGCAATAAATGGATTCTCTCATGCATTTGAGACATTTTTACTAAGCACGTTCATGGGGAGACAACTGTTGATTGTACTCCAAAGGCATCTGAAATAATAATTATGATAACAAAATGTCACAGGAAAAGCATGGCTTCAAGCACACCTGCTACTTGTTTCTCCCTGATGTGCTCATAAATATCCACCTTTCTCCTCTTCTTTCTTAGGGCTTCAGGGAGAGAGGTGGCAGGGTGGGGAGAAGAGAATGAGATGCAAGCAGCAAGGCTGTTTATGGCATTCCTGGTGACTGAGGTAACTGGGCCTTATCATTCATTAGTATGTGTTGAGCAACTTCATGGGGATGGAAAGTGATGCTGTACAAAAGCATTGGGAGTTCATTTCCTTTTTGCCATAGGACCATTTGGCCTGTCCTGAAGACCCTGCATCCAGTACATCGCTTGGTTGTGCTTTAAGTGATCCAAGAAACCCAGTCCAGACTTGATGTCTCCATTTTGCCCTGTCTACAAGGGCACAGAAGGGACCATAGCCTAGTTCTGTGTGTCAGTGTGCCCAAGTCCATGACAGGTGGCTGGAACTACTGTTATCCCACCTGTTGCTTTGTGGTTTGTGCAACCTGATTTTTGCCAGTCCCATCAGCAAGGGTATGGGAAGGCTTATCTACCCAGTCCATCAGAGTGCACCGAAGAGATGTCAGCACCAACAATTCCCATCCAAACAATAAGGACTTGGTTTAGTGGTGGACTTGGTAGTGTTAAGTTAACAGTTGGACTCAGTGATCCTTAAGAGTCTTTTCCAATCTCAATGATTCTATGATTCTGTAATACAGCCTGAGGCACAAGGTGCAGCCCTTATGCAGGCAGGACCCTTGCTAGCTGGGCTGCAACATTTCCACAACCTCACCCGCAGGAGATGTGCTATATAGGATAGCCAGAAGAATATAAAGAACTCAAGTGCTGCCCCTGAGAGAGAAAAAAAGACTCTCTTCACTCCACACACAGCACACTGTATGCACACCTCATTACCACAGTCAGGCACAAGACAAAAGTGCCTGAGCACTGCATGAGTGTAGAACCCCTTCCACCTACTCCCTCTACTCCAAAATTATGCCTTTCACTAGGAAAGTCGAAATGTGCCTCATGTAGTTGGAAGAGGGCTGTGAAAATTCACAAAGCTGCCACTCCATCCCCAACTTTGGGAGCATGCACCACACTGCTAAAAAAGGAAATGCAGCTGTCTGATTCCTGCTTCCTCAGTGCATCTATTCCTAAGCAAAGCATTCCTTGCTCATACTATGCTAGGACTAGTTCCCTGGCTGAATAAAACACTGCAGGCTGCAGAGCTGTCATTTTGCCACTGCTCATCAGCACTAAATTCAGTTTTGAAAAGGAGAAAACAAAAAGGAAAAACGTATCTGTTGGTTCTTGGCACTAATCAGTGAAAATCACTTCAGTGGCACCTACTGAAGGTAACTGAAATGCAATGGCCAGCAGGTGACCACCTCTAACGGTACAGTCTGTGTGCCAATTTAAGAATTATTTGGAATTTTCTCAGGGGATTTTCATATGTATAATTACATTTCCATATAGGACCCCTATAATATGCCAAGTCAACAGCGCTAAAGATTGCCATCCTCTCTTTTTTAAATAAAACAGATTAAATCCAGGGAACAGATACTACCCTCTCAGGGAGTCTCATCCTGTTCGTCAGAGATGCAGCTACTCTAGATTGTTGTATAGTTACTGACCAGCACTGGTGCAGGTGCTAGAGTAATCAAAGACATTTAACAAAGACATTTAACAAAGACATTTAACTCCATGTCTCTACCTCTAGCCTTTAATTGGGAGCAACGACCCTGTGGTTCTTGAGCCAAGACTTGCGAACATTTCAAGTGCACGTCAGTTGTAGGATATGCCCCACAAAAGGGGCAGAGCAGTGCAGGAGCTGCAGGTAGTCCAAATCCCCAGATGTGATTGGAAAGGGATTAAACCACCATAGCCCCATCCTCATTTCTGAGTCAGACACTGTGGCAGAGTAGTGGAGAGAGGGCTCTCACCCAGGCGCAAGAAGTCGTGATGATGTGGATGATGATGATTAGATTTATTGCTAATACAGTATTTAAATATTGCCAGTGTAGTATCTAAATAACAGCTTTATCATCTGTTACAATGGATTATAGTGTAATCAGGTCATGGTCCCTCCTGTTGAGTCACGAGCTTCAGTGAGCCCCCCTTGCTGTCTAAACTCAGAAAAGTCTAGCTGCAGACAGGTCCACTTAGTGTCAGATTTGGTCAACAGTTTCAAGAGTTATACCATAAGCAGGTCTGGCTGAAACATAGAGGTTTCATAGTCTTTGGCCCTGCAGAATTCACAATTACAAAAGAACAAAGCACCTATGTAGCAACTTCAGGATTTTATCTCTGTATTTGACTGAATCTTAGTGTTTTTTACTCTTCTGTCCAAAAGTGAGTTTCCCCTACCTTTGGACTGGATGTACTTTACAGACTGCAACTTTGGGAGACCAGTATACCCAGCTTTCCCACTCTCAAGCAGCAATTTATGTCCAGTCTGGCCCAAGCTCTTGGCCAGAGTGTCCAATCTGTTCATACATGCGATGCTAGTGTTTCATTTTGTGACTAAAGAGTAAACAAAGCACAGATCCCAAAAACAGAGGCTTATGGATTGCAGAGGATTTGATATGGCTGTCTCCATGTAGCTCAGCCTGTGACGAGCAGCAATGCCAACCTCACCCAGGTCACTGGTTCCTCTCTTTGCACACATCTGAATGTGGCCTTTGGAGATATGAACCAGCACAGCTCAGTGGTTCATACAAAACCAGCCTGGGCCAAGTCACCTCTTCTCAGAACAGAGCTGGGTGCAGTACGAATGCTGTGTGTAAAATCAGGTAACAAAGACCCAACCTGACTACAAGAGAAATGGCCTCCTGAAAACTTGGTCACCCCCAGTCTCCTCTGTATCAGAGCCAGTTTCATTCCTAATTTCCCAGACCCAAACTATCTTTCAGTGAGTCTGCTTTTGAGATTTCTTGCTCTGCAGAATGAGAAAACTGGCTTATTAAAACATCCAGGTGGGGAGAGTTAACTGCATTGAGCATCTCCTCTATCTATAATTCAGGCACAGAACAGAGGGTGCAACCACAGGGCACAGCAGAGCATGCTGATTATTCTGTCAGGAACAATTTAAGATGGCAAATTTTAAGCTATTACTTCTGATCATGAAATGCCTGCAAACACATCAAGACTTTTGCACCTGCACTCGTTATTCAGAATTATTTGATAAGAGTTATGTGCAAACATGTTTAAATGCACGTGGATCATCCACAAATCATTTGGTGTGACCTTCATTGAAGAGTTCAACATTCACAGACTGCCAAGGGACCTGTCAACCACACCGTTCTTTTCAGCCCTGATTTCTGCAGGCTGAAAAAAGGGAGCCATTCCCAAAAAGAAGACAAGCAGGACATTACGCTTTTCTGTGAGAGAAATATATTCATCCTTTCCTGTCTAAAGGATCAAGAAAGGTATAAGCCTGATCAGTAGACTGTTTGAAAAATTTCACCTCACATATTCTCTTCATGGTCTCAAAAACTTATCGCATTTGCATATATGAGGGTGATCCTCTTTGCAGTGGAATCTCTCTTGCTCCTTGCCTTTCATATCTGCTAATTGCTTTAGCCCTGCAGGTCTGACTAGAGCTATTAAGTGGCCTGTAGTGTCATGCACTCCCCTTTTAACACAGGTCTCACAGATGCACCCACTCTCCTCCTTCTCTATTTGCCTGTTTTAATTTTGTTCTCTTTCTCCTGGAACTAGAAAAGTAGGAAAAAGGAAAGAACCACCTGTGACAGACACCAGTGATATTGCTTGATGAAAGGAGTTCCTACACCATGGTGATGGGTGAAAGGAACCTAGGGAAAATCAAATTTGACTGACAGCATCAGTGCTGAATCTCTCGCCTGAGGTATCGGCATTACAGTGCTAAAGGTCCCCTCTTTAACACAATAATATTTCATATACCTGCCAAGCAAGCTGATTTGAATGTATTCATCTCTCACTTTCTGTCACCACCTATCATGGTTCATCACAGTCACTGTTGCATTATTAATAATCCTTCCTCTGTGTATATGTGTATGTTTGTAGCCCAGATGGAAAAGAGCTCCACCTGATCAACAGCCATCTCAGTGGAGGGCACCGTCTGGGGATTTGGAAAAAATTCACAAGTCTGCTCTTCTGTGTCAATTTGAGAAACAGTCCACCGCTAGTTGAAGCATCCTCTCCAGCTGGCCATGCACAATACACAGTGAAGGATGAAGTGACAGAGAAGAGAACAAGGGATTACTTATTTTAATGGAACTAATCAGGAAGCTATCCTGATAAGATCAGAATGTAAAGAATGTGCAGTTGAGGAGGGATTTTACCCCAAAACTCTACAGGAAACCACATAGATAACAGCTTTGCCCAGCCAAAGTGGTCACTGGGAGGACATCATGCAGCATTTTAGTGAGCTGACACCATTGTCAATAGGATGACATTATCCCATTCTGACTGGTGAGGTGGGGAAAACTTATGTCTGGTGGCACAGCAGAGCAATAAAGAACCTCAGCTATTAGTCATGGCTGCTCTTGAGGGGAAAAAAAAAAAAAAAGAAGAGTAGCCAGAAGACCATTGGCATGAAAAGAAATGTTAGGGGCAATGACATGAAATCCCTACTTCAGAAAATACGGGGAAAGGGCATTAAGAGCCCTGTGTTTCCCTTAAGACTGGAAATGTCTGATGATTCTCCAGGACACAGGAACGTGACCACTGATGTTTCCAGTGAAGAATCCACTGCTAATAAGCTTCTTTAATCTGTGTTTTGCCAGAGGGCAAGCTCTCTTTCACACAACTGTATATGTTCCCTCACCATATTCCTTTGAAAACGGAATGGCAAACAAAATCACACCCCAGTCCCCAGAAGTTAAACCCTAGCCCATGATTTCCTCTGAGTGCAACATCTGTAACACATTAGAAGGCTCTAATTTTATCTTCAGGGCCCAGCTTTATAAATGGCAAATTCTTCATCCTTGCCAGAATCACTCTGGAAGTCATGTCGCAGAAGATTTGCAACTTCACCTGTTCTTTGTTCACTGTTTTCCCAAGCAGGTGGAGTTTCATGACCAATGAATAATGAAACCACCTCTTTCCAATGTACAAAACATGATGGTTGCTACCTTCCTTAGGAAAAGACAAGGCTGAATGAATGTGAGAGCTGAATCCATGCTTCAGCTCTGAACACAGACCCCAGTTACTCTGGAGAGTGCTCAGTAGCCAAGCACTGGGCTTGGCATATATTCCTTTGACAGAAGGCTCATCTTGTCAGTCTGACAATAATGTTTGATTCTCACAAGGGCTTCACAAAGCACCATGTACATCACTAACATCTCTTTCATCCATTCCTTGTGGTATTTCAGATCTTGTGGTGACTTTTCCACCCTGGCTGACTCCTTGGCTGCAGAAATGCTGTTTCACTGCCTCTACAGCCATATTCTGCTCCAGCAATCCACTGCAGTGTGAGGCTAGCAGTGGTGGAACTGAGGCACAGGTGCATTAATTCATAGCTTTGGGCAACTGTGAAGGTGAGTTTTTGTTAAGATCCCATCCTGGAGATGGGAGAAGCCAAGTTGAGGCTCACATTCCCTTCAGGTGATTCCAGAGGTAGAGACCCCTCACAAAAGAGTGGTGCACAACAGTGGGCATGTTTAAACTCACTCCAGCTGCCTGCAATGCTCTGACAGGAGCTGTCCAGGGAGATGTCCATCTTGCCTCAGGATTTTTCAGGTTTTGCCCCAAAGAATGTGATTCAATACCTGCCCTTTTTGTCTTGCCTCAGGTAGCCACAAATGTTGTAAAAGGTTATGAAATTAGTCCAGCCTCTTTAAAATTGAGCCACAGCCTTTGCATCCATGACCTCAGGGAGAGGAACAATACATTCCATGGATAAATTACATGCAGCATTTTTTTAAAAAAAAAGATTTCTCTTTATCAGCTCTAAAGCTGCTGCCCTTTAATTTCAGTGAATGACCCCTTGTTCCCATGTTGCAGGACAGAGTTTAAAGAAAAAAAGAAAGGAAAGAAAAGAAGGAGCAATCAATTTCACTTTCCATCTTTAATCATTGTGAATGTCTCAGACAAGTCTCCCTCCAACTAGTCATCATTTCTGGCTAAAGAGTCCCTGCAATCTCTCATCATCTGTAAATTCAATGACACTTCTATCTTCACTGACCTTCTCCAGACCTTTCAATATCTCCTACATTTTTCTTCACCTGACAAACAATGATTTCTGACCCACCATCACCTCGATCCTTCCTGTTCTCCTCTACAAGGGAGCCTGTTGCATTATTCAGCCAGTCCCTGACTATTGCTTCCTTTCTGCTTATTTAAAAGTAGGTACTTGAGTCCCTGTTTCCAAAGCAAAGTCCTTTATTTTAGGCAGATTGTTACTGCAAGAACAAGTTGATAAAAACTTTATATAAACCCCAGAAGAAAGCTTTTGAAATGAGTTATCCCCTCATTCCTACTACTAACACACATGCAGAGCTGGATATTGCTGTTGGCAAGCCTGTAGAGAACAACAGGAGCAGTTTTCATTGCTATGGCATCAACTAGCTTTGGAAACTGCTCATAGTTTAGGTCTTTTGGGCTTTTTGCCCTTAAAAGAAGCTGTAGTTTTGGATTAGGGCTCAATATGGGTCACGGAAAACACAGTATCTGTTGCTAGCAGAAACTGTGAGTGCATTGGTCTGTGTATTCTCTTGCTTCATTGTCCTTCTCTATAAAATAGTCAATGATGCTGTTGACCTGCTTCGAAAGAACATTGATGGCTGCTATCGAAGAGCTGTAGGAAAGCGCTAGCTGTTATCTCACTGGCTTTCACTTACTTTCAGACCAAGGAGCATACAGAAGAGCCACACCTCCAGAACATTACATCTCTCCGTTCTCATGGGACAAGAAAGCAAGGCCATGTTCTCCCACAGCCTTACCCCCTTGTGTCTTACAGCGTGTAGCCCAAAGCATTGCCCAGGCCACTGGTCTGTCTGAGAAGAACACATGAACTCTTTTGAGCCAAGCTTTCTCCTTCTTCTCCCCAGGCTTCTTCGGTCTGCAATAAAACATTTCATGTTGAGGACACTGAAAGTGTCGGTGCTAGATGTGAAGATGGCACCTATTGAGACAAACCAATGTCATTTGTATGCCACACCTGCTTCTGCAGGCTGTCAGCAAACTTCTTCAGTCCAGCAACACTACACTAGTTCTTTCTTTCGAAATTTGCTGCAGATCCCAGGCAGCAAGGCACTGATTTTTTTTCCCATGAAATCTGAGATACTGAAAAGCAGCTAGAGGCTTCTGGCAATCCTTTCCTTTTGTCCCCTTGCTAAGACTTCCTGCTTCCCACAATACTGTTGCATTCATGCTCAAACTACCCCAGTTTAAATAGTTTCTGCTGCCAGCTCTCCAAAGGACAGGTCTCTGATAGTGCAGGGATGGGATGAGAAGAAAAAGTTTCTTTTCTATGCCTGACAGATGGAAAAGTGTCTGAAAGTGATGATTACCAGGTGTTGTGCTAGCAAAGGCCAGGATGAGCGACCTCCTAGAAATCCTGTGCCATATCCTTTTCATGCTGTGAACCACTGACCTTGAGCAGAAAATAATCTGCTATTGAGCAATGTTACGATGGAGTACATGCAGCGTGGCACCTCTGCTGATATTTGTCTGTCTTTGTTTTACTATTTATATCTGTAATTGTCCTGGAGAGAGAAATTAATTACAGCCTGTCTCACTATCCAGAGATTTTGTTCATACTACAAACCCCTGAAAGCACAACTCAAGCAGTTTCTGATTATCGGTGAAAGCCTCAAACTGGAATACAAGCTTCTTAATTAATCTCTCCCTCTCTCCTCTTTTCAAGTGATGATTTCATGATGTTTATGGAAAAAAAGGAGGAGAAGAAGAAGAAAGCAGCAGCGAGATACTGAGAGCAGAAAACAATTTTCTTCCATTTAGAAGATAATTGCAGGGGACAAGCTTGAGGTAGATGCTGGCTGAAGATTTCAGGCATCGTGTGTGGCATTTCTCCTCTAGAAAAATTATGGAAGTTGGAAAATAAAAACTGAGCATCCCATTTTCATGGTCCTTCACATCCCTAAGGCACTCAGGGTGTTTTAGTCCATCTTCTACTTGCTGAAAAATCAGGTATTTTCTAAGGAAATGGGATTCACAAAACTATGCTTTGTGCAGAGGAGTTAATGCACGTGTGTTTGTCTGTTCAGTTGTCTGTCTTTCCTTCCCTCAATCCCTGGAGCTCATTGGACAATTTTAGCTGATTTTAACTGACATGACAGGCATAAATTAAAGGTTTTCATTAAAAAAACAGAGGATGCTTGGGTAGAGGACAGAGTCCCTGTGTCCCAAATTATGGATAGTCTACAGGCTGAACTTGCAGCTTATTAGACTCAACACAGCCCACATGGACAAGAAACCTTATAAATGCGCCAACCACAGAAAAAGTTTCAACTGGAGTGACTCAATCCAGGTCTCATTAGTTCCAGTTGTCATCAACTATTCACTTTTCTTCTTTCCTCCTGTGCCTCTTACAGACTCCCAGGAGATTTTCAGTACCTTTTCAGCTTTCAGTAGTGTCCTCTCCAGGCACGAACTACTGTCCCTCCTTTTGGTCCTTAATAGTGACTAGGGATGGGGAAGGTAGAATTGCCACCTCTGCCCCCACTACGTCTACTTGTCCCTCTGGGTGCTTTGGCAGAACAGAGCCTCTATTTTCCCTGTTTCTCTTGTAATGATATAAAAGGAGGAAACTATCCTTTGCTCCCACCCACCTCTAAACTGCCCTTGAGTGAGAGGATAATTGTTTTTCTTTATGACTGTTTCTTCCCAGGTGAATTCCCCTTACTAGGTTACTACTAACCTATCTGCTAACCGGCAGCCACTCACAAGGATGAGACCTTGTCAAGGCCCAAGGACATCAATGGAGACCATCAAGGGCCATTTATGCATTGCACAGCCAGCATGGGGACAGGGAAGCATCACTAACAAAACTCAAGCCCGTGCAGCTGGGGATGCTGGTAAAGGCAGCAGTCCTTGAACCCCACCTGACCATCAAGTCTGTGGATGTGAAGCAGCACAGCAAGGGCAGGGACTCTCTGTATCACAGCAGTGCCAACAGCCAGGACAACCTGCTTAAGGCTGCTGGGGTGGTTAAGTAGGTTAGTTGAATCTGTATCACTGCCTCTTGCTGGAAGGTTCACCAATTGACTGCTTGCTTTGGAAGGGAAGCATGTGATGGAGTTCCTCCTAAGGGGTTCCCGTACAAAGCCCCTGCTCAGTTCTCAGACAAGCAGCTTGTATCTGAAGGCTCTGTTTATGCCTGAGTTAATTCCTCTCCCTTAGATGTTATGGAGGGATTTAAGCACTTCATTCTCAGAAAAAGCATGAAAATTCTCTCCGCATGGTGTTACCTGTGGGAATCCTGAAGGCAGGTGGGTGCTTCCTATCATGTAGGAAGCACCTATTCCTGTCTGATCTCTAAGTCAGCAAAAGCTGTGCAGCTACATCTAAGGAAAATTCGTCCTTGGGTTTTGGAAAGGAAAGTCAAGGTCACTGTTAATTAAAGCAGGAAGTGTAGTTTTTTTCTGCTAAGATAGTGTAGATAGGACCCCACATGAGATGATGTCCTTGCTGTACAGTGGATTAGGAAGAAAACAAACAAGCATGCAAGAATGTTGGGAAAAGCAAAGACTGCTCATTATCAACATTTCCTAGAAGACTGTCTACAGAGCAGACCATGAGACCCACAGGCATGTCAGAAGAAACTAGATGCGTAAGTATTATAAGTCATGTCTTCAGGTGGGTAATTCACTGGATCTGCACTTGTTACCTTGCTTTCCCATGGAAACAAATCTAATAAAAAAGGCTAATAAACCCATGAGGTTCCAGTCCCCCTACCTTTATAAGAGTGAATTCTGAAGGGCCTGATTGTGGGACCAGCCAGATTGGACAAAGAGGGTCAGAGGCTGTTATGTCCCAATAAGCCAGTGAACAAAATCTTTCTGAGTGGTGGAGAGAGACTCTTGAATAGCACAGCTGAAAAAAAGCCTTTGAGAGTGAGCTCAGTGCTCATAGAGATTAGAGGAAGAGATCCCTGAGGATACCCCAACCATATAAAACCATGAGGTAGAACATATCACCCCAAAAACCACAAACCCTCAGGACACTGTGCTGGGAGGCTCACACCTCCCGGTGCCTTTCCTCCTGCCAGGTCTTTTCTGTCCCCTGCCTCCTGGAGATCCCTCTTTTGAGCACAAGGGCCTGGGTCTCAGCACCTGTCCATCTGTGCTTGCCTCCTGAAACAAGAGGAAAAACTGCATAAAAGGAGAAGAGGAAGGGTAGCAGTCAGCTATTTAGGAAAGCTAGATAAGACCCAGAAGACCCAGTTGGCAACTACTGAAAAGGAATGAGCATCACACCGCAGTGAAACTGTGCTCAGCTTTTCTCACAGATGTTTCTGAGAGATGTGTTCAATACCCCATGTCTCACTTCATTTGGCTCCCCTCTCATCTGTAAGCCAGGGATTTTGATTCAGACCCTTTCATCAGACCCTTTCCTGTCTGATGGCATTTATCATCCATCCCCAGGAGTCTGAGGCTGGACAGACCTTTGAGAATAGACACCAAAAGAAGGAAGCCATACCACAGCTGACCAACTGATCTTTGAGCTGCCTTACCTTGAAATGCAACTTAACCTAAATGACACCAGGCAGGGAAGGTAAAGCTGGCTTCAACAAAAAACAAATTCTGTGGTGAATGCTCCAGCAGCAGTGTTACTTTGTGAGGAAACCAAGTGTAGTGGAAAACATAATGAAATGAAATCATTCATGTATCACTTACCCTCTTTGAGTTGATATGGAAGAACAATCTTTCTTTCTTCTCTGATTCCATCTTGAGCTGAGAAATAGAAAGAAAAAATGCTTCCTTGAATAGAAGGAAGCATTCTTCCATGGCAGTGTGCACCTGCAACCCAGGAAGCCAACCATAACCTGGGCTGCATCAAAAGCATTGTGGGCAGCAGGTTGTGGGAGAGAATTCTACTCCACTCTCCTGAGAGCCCATCTGGAGTGCTGCATCCAGCTCTGGAACCCCCAGTGTAATGAGAACATGGACCTGTTGGAGTGAGTCTGGAGGAGGCCACATAGAACACCTCTCCTATGAAGAGGGCTGGAGCACCTCTCCTATGAAGACAGGCTGAGAGAGTTGGGATCTTTCAGTTTGGGGAAGAGAGGGCTGCAGAGAGACCTTATTGAAGCCTTTCAGTACTTAAAGGGGGATAAAATAGAAATGGAGAGGGACTTTTTACAAGGGTATGTAGTGATACAACAAGGGGTAATGGCTTTAAACTGAAAGAGAATACAAATATATTAGATATTAGGAACGAATTACTGTGAGGCACAGGAACAGGTTGTCCAGAGAAGCTGTGGATGCCCCATCTCTGGAAGTGTTCAAGGCCAAGCTGGATGGGGCTTTGAGCAACCTGGTATAGTAGAAGGTAAATCCATGGCAGGGGAGTTCGAATAAGATGGGCTTTAGAGTCCCTTCTAACACAAACCACTCTGATTCTATGATCTCTTTTAAGCACTGTGATCTGACAAGGACTAGAACAATGGAATAAACATGGAACCACAGAGTGAGGTTTTTAGACCCTGCTTTTCAGAGCAGGATGGCACTTGAAGGCAAACCTCCTGGAGTTCTGCTGACCTCACAATGCAGCTATTCAAATGCAACATGTGATGTTCTTTACAACTTGCAGCATGTCTGACTCGTGTGGTAGGTATTGCATTTGAATGCATTTCATTGCACTGCTAACTGACTCTTAATTTCTCCCTGATGGGTGGTCAAATAAAGTAAAGTACAGCTTTGTAAATTATTACTATTAAAGATGCTGTCATGAGCTATTCTATACATTAAGTTGTGTTGAAGTAGACACAAATCATCCCTATGATCAAAGCTTTTCAAGTTCAAAATTTGATTCAACCATGTATTCTAGGAAGCTCTTGCTTTTACATCGATAATAAACGGTTATACTGAGGCCCTCAAGGAGCAGCAATTAGGCTTGAAATTATAGAAAATTATTTTTTTTGTGTTGGTACAGTGAGAAGATTTCAACTTGACACACATGTTGCTCCTTCGCACTTCAACACTCACTACTTCAGTGTCACTCCTCACCCTCTGTCTAGTTCCCTGTTCTAATAACCAACTTGGCATCCTGTTTCATAAGGCACTGTGTCTTAGACCTGTCAGCTTTTACCATGCACCATGACATTTCCCTTCCTTCTCACAACACTATTGCACATGCCGGTGCTGTCTGAATGACTGTATGAATTTGGAAAGACTGTAACAGGTGCTGAGGTATGCAAAACCTCAGAAAATTTGTCTGTGCTCTTTTAACCCCATTAGGAGGTTTTAAATGATGTGTAAGATGGTAGACCCTCAAAGTTGTTAATCCTCTCACACTCACTGAAATGGGTGGTATTTAAGCAGCTAAAAACCAATAAGGACCAGAAACATTATCCTTTTGCACTCTTATAAATCTTTTTGTATGCTTACTCATGATGTGGGCTTCCAGACTGTCCTGGACTCTCACCTTTTATAAATCAATGCCCTGCTGGTTTGCACAACCAAAGACCTGAGCCAATGAATCAACAGCTTATTTTTCTTAATCTAAACTCTCAGTTAGAGTGAGGAGTCTACACAGAACCCCGCCCAAGTATTGTGTAAAGCTCTGAAATATTAAATCAACAGTCCTTCTAAATTCAACACTTCCCTCGTCTCCTCTTTTCCCTTTGAGTGACATAATACAGCATAGTCCCACAGCAGGGAGAGCTGGATAAGCCTCCATAGCCACAAATTAAGGGGCCCACGTCCGTAAGCAGAGAACTAGCCTGGCTTTTGATCATGATCCAGTTTTGTTTTACCAACAGTGATTCGTACTAAGCTCACAACTGAAGCAGCATAGGCATCAACAAAGTAGTTCAATCACTGGTTTGATCCCAAGGCACTGACACAAGCAAAGCAGGAGACACCATCCTGTAAGCTCACCCTCAGGACTGGCCTTTCCCACAATCCACATTGTGAGTCTCCAGATGGGACTCACGTGGGTGCTCTGTGTTTGCTCTGTGAGTTGGTATGCTGTAGGGAGTACGTACAGAGGCTGTTTGGGAGGCCAAGGGACTCTGCCAGTCCTCCCTCGAGCTGCTCCTGCACAGCAGCATAGATCCCAGGAATTTCCACAGCTGTGGGAGGCGAGGATGTGGTGGTAACCTGCAGCTGCTCAGGGGAAAGCGCATTGGAGGCCTCCAAGTTGTGCGAGGCATGAGCAAAGCTGGGATGAGAAACATGGGCTATCATGGGAGTCCTCACAGTTCTGAAGCAACATCCACATGAGGACAACCTGTTAACCCAGGAAACACCAGGGATGCCGCTGGAATGCCACTGAACCAGTGGGATCACTGTGGTGCAAAATGTGATAGAGGCTTCCTTTTTGCTCTTGGACCAGCACTCTCTGGAGACAGAAAGCTGGCAGACAAGCATCCTGCAAACTTCTTGTGACTCTTTCCACCTAGACTCACCATCAGATGTGTCAGACCTGGCTGTTTCTCCTTTTGTGGCCTGGTCCACGCAGCTCACCTTGTCTCCTGTTTTATTCAAACATGGTAGTATCTGCACAGCAATGACAGTACTCCTAATTTTGCTCTGCTTCCATATATTTTACTTCTGTGATTGCCACAAACTATTGCCAGTCCTAGCCTCCTTTCCTTTCCCCTGCAAAAACAGGTTACGCTGCAACAGGAAAAAGTTCCACCTCGATTTGAAGACCAACTTCTTGTCGTAAAGTGAACAACTGTGGTCACAAGGCAGCTCCCAAGGCCCCAGTTCAGCAGTTTCTCTCTGATCAGCAAAGCATTTAAGCACATGTTTACCTGGAGGCTGATAATTATACCCCTTAGACTTTCCAGAGCCATGCTTTTCTGCGTCTGGTTTATGGAGCCCTAGGGACTCAGAAACTCTTTCTAAGGGGACTTGAAAGGTACTTAAGAAGAGCAAGCTTCTCACCAAGAGGCTTGTCTCCTACGGAGAAGGTCCAGACTCCTGCTCAGGGAATGAACAGACAGGGGGCCATGCCTGAGAGCAGGACAGGTCTGACTGAGCCAGGCCTTGGGCTTTAAGAAGCTGTGGTGCAATCTCACCCAAAGGGCTGAGATCCCACCATCTCTAGGTATGTCTTCGTAGTATCTTGCAAACCAATGTTAACTTGTTCTGTAGCCAACCTGACAGGATGCAGTCAGCTCCAGATCCAACATGGAGCAGCGGTGGTGAGCACAGGGCTGAGTCCAAGCTAAGACACGGTGTTCTGGGATGGGGATTAACATGAGCCTCCAGCTTAGGGTTTGTGTCTGCTGGTTTGAAGCAAAATCAGGACATACATGTCTGCCTGTAAAATGTCTAATGGATACTTCCTTAGACTGAAAGCTGTGAAAAAGCTTGGTGTTTCTTTTCTCCACCATCTGGACAGAAATTACACGAGCTGCACATTTTTGCTGGGACAAAGCTTTTCTCACAATGCTGATCATGAATAGGCATCTGATTTCAGCCCTGAGGGCACTCTGCCCATTTCTGCTCTTGCTACATCCCCCTATGCAGCCACAGCAAAGTAAGGAAGCCTGCAAGTGGTGAACTAACCTGGGCCCATCCAATCTTACTAAGTAAATGTCCCGTGTCTGCCCTTTATCGATCCATCTGCAAATGGGCATATGAAAGTAGGTAATTCGTGCTGAGATTTGCTAAAAACACGTCTAACTCACCTGGTGTTTCAACTGGCCATTCAAATTACTTTCAGAAATCTATTATGTGCATTACCATTTTTATTTTCAGCACAAAGGGGATTTTTTTTTTTCCCAGCCAGTCAAGTTACTGTCTACTTTTATAGAATAAATTGCTATAAATTAAGTTAGCAGCAGTATAAACAGAGGTAATAGATCCCTGTCTCCGTAGTGGCAGCTGACAGCATTATGGAAATTAAGAATGTCTATTTCTGAGTTTATTCTAATGCTGATGAGTTTGCACTGATGTTCGTCTCTCTCATTTCTCATTTTATCACCTCTAATGCAATGATTTCCCCCCTGCAAGCTTCTCCTTCCTGAGGTTTGATTTAGTCAAGTAAATCCTAAAGGCTATTTTAAAAATGAGCTATAGGAAAAAACTTAGAGTTGGCATAGTGGGTACCACTTAGGCTTTTGTTTGAATAACAAAACTTTGTTTCAAAATAATAAAAGTTGCTACAATTGAATGCATTCAGTCCAGTAAAAGTATAATCCATTTTCCCCCTGAAATATGCTCATAATAAAAGAGAGCATGTATTTTTGCTTTAAATCTATTTCAAATTTCCAACCCCTGCTGAAGAACAGCAAGGAGAAAGTGAAGTAGGAGGGAGAATGAGAAAGTGAAAATTTGCAGCCCAAAATGTGAGAGTGTTTGCATGTGCAAACACATAAAATGGTCTCCTTTTCTTTTCTAGTTATTACTTTTCCACAACTCTGGCCATGTAAAAAAGGCTTTTAAAATGTGTGGAATAGAACTAATTTGAGGAATTCTTTCCACCACCAAATTGTAATAGGAACACTTGTGGGAATAAGAATTAAGCCCTTAACCTTGTGAGGCTTTCCAGATGCACCAGCCCCCAATATCAATTAAAAAAAAATCAGTAATTTCATAAATTACAGAGGTGATCTTGGAAGAGTCTTAAGGAATATGCTTGATGACACTTGGCTTAGAAGCCTCTGTGCCTTTTGCAGAGCACAGCAGCGCTTTTTGATTTTGTAAAAATCAAAGAGTTTGGTAAAAGGGCTTGAAATCTGTGACAAGAGACATCTTTCCCAGTAGGTTTGAACACAGTTGCCATGGTCCATTTCCAGACCCAAAACTCCATTGAAAAGAGCTCCTCTAGGAGGAATAAAAGTGTGGGTTGCTTTTTTTAGTTGGCGGGGGGGGGGGGGGGGGGGAAAGGGGGGTTTGCTGTTAAAAAAAAAAGCCAGAGGAATCACACAA
>VZRE01012475.1:196764-212342 GCA_013396775.1 Cephalopterus ornatus
CGAGGCTGGAGCGCGCTCGGGTGAGGGGGCGCGGGGCGGCCGAGCCCGCTTTGAACGGACGCGGCAGCGGGGACCGGCCCGGGGGGGGCTGGGGCGCATGCGCGGCCGGGCCGGTGCCCGCGGAGGGGCCGGCGCCGGTTGTCCCTCGGCCCCAGCTGGGAGCTGGGAGCGCCGGCGGGAAATGAGGCGAGGCAGCCGCTTCCCGCGGTCTGTCGGCAGCGGGAGCGAAGTGCGGGGTCCCGGGGCTGCTGGAGAGCAGGGCTGGGTCTCGATCCCCCGGGCGTGTGCCTTAAGGAACGGGAGGCGTGAAGGGAGAGCTTCCCCACCGAGCCTGTGCGGTCACTGCTGACACCGAGGAATTCGAAGCAGGGGAACCTAATTAGGAGTTATAGGATGAGGCTAGTTAAGGGTGCGTTTTGTGTTTACTGGGTAAGAGGTCTGGGTTGTGACCCCCTTCAGTATCTGCCAACCTTGGTACCTGCCAAGCCGGTAAGATGGAAAATGTAAAAGGTATGTGTGTAGCTGCAAAGAAATCCCAGTTTCTCCAAGTCATCCATGCATTAATGACTGTCTCCAGCTTTGTTTTGCCGAGCAGTATCTGTATTAGGCCCTTCCCCTCTTGAGCACAATGCTTTAATATCGTGTGTCTTCGCGCAAAAGTCTGTTTGACAGGTGAACGTCACGAGATGTTGACAACATCTGGTTTAAGATTGTGAGCCCACAAGTGGCAAGATGCCTTTTTTTATTGCAAAGTGCAGTGCTCTAGTGCATATACCTGTGCAGTGCTCCTGTGTGTTGGCAGAATTGCTGTGCTTGCTACCATCAGTGCATAGGGGCTGGAATACTGACTTGACATTTTGTGATGGATGGCTTCCCAAAACCTGAAGAAATAACGTGTATTCCTATGAACTTAAGCAGAAACATCTCCTGTGTACTCTCATGCTTGATTCAGTTTTGGCTTTGTTATATCACTTAAGTAACCACTATAGGAGTGGATATGTTATACATTGTACATCAGCCAGTTGTCTATAAAATCGAGGTGTGTGCAGGGATGTCCAAGCACAAGTTCCCTGCTCCCCAAGCATTCCAAGGTAACTTTAGTGTGGCACGGTTGCTGTGACAGCTGCAATGAACAAGCTGCATGGTCTTGGTAGTCGAGTGTTTACACGTGTGCACATACACACAAACACTCAGAGTTGGCTCACAGTCAGTTGGCTGTGATTGGTTTAATCACCTGTGAGCAGAAGGTTGATCTTTTCTTGCTAAGCTGGTCACTGACTGAAGAACAAAAGCTGTTTGCTCTGAGAAATCCAGAGTGTGGCTATTCCATAATGGTAGTGTCATTTTATACGCCAGTGACTGTGGAACAGGGTGACTCAGTTAGAGGAGGCCTGAAACCTGCAGGCTGGCAGAGGTCAGGTGCTGGAGAAGGCCTAGTGAAAAGGAGTGCTCTCTTCCATCTCCTCTCCCAGGCTGGCATTGAGAATGGCTGCAGTGGTAGCATTGGGAAACATATCAGAAGGATGCACACCTTCACTACAAAATGTGTGATCCTTTAGTTAAAACAATTTGAAATCATTGCTTTGTAATATAATGATTTCTGCCTGATCCCTTCTTTTCCTTCACTTCATCTGAGATTCAGAGGTTTGAAATCTCTCTTTAAAACATCTCAATCTTTGCTACAGTGGCTCCTGACAAAAAATGGCTTTGACAAAGTTTGGGTGCAGTTTTGCGTGTCATGAAAATCAAACTCGGTTGCCTTCTCACCCTCTTCTACTTTTGTAAAGAAATTACTTCAGTGATTCAGATATTTCATAAGGAAAAGGTTGTCTTTTTCTATGTTGAAAACAATAAGACGTTCATTTTACTTTTAAGAAAAAAACAACTGTCAAGCCTGAATAATAAGCAAAAAGTAGACTCCTTTCACACTGCCTTCCAGAGAATCTTCACTTTGTTCAGAGGAATTTACATAGTGATTCTTCTTTATGGGAGGGTTATTTTCATTCTCTGTTTCTCAGACCTTTTCCTATAGATGGGAACGGGGGAAGGAGCCCAGACGTGGCAACTCATTCACAGGCTCCTGCAGGACCACCATGGCTTATGATGGCGCCAAGAAGAAAGAAGGTATGACTGCTTCCTAATCTCGGAGGGATTTGCAAAAAAAAAAAAAAAAAAAGGGGTGCCCTCGCTCTACAGCCTTGCCAGTCCATGCAGTCAGAGTGGGAAAGGAAGCTAGTGTGCTGTGGAGCCCTTAAATTTAACCTGGCCAAGTTACTGGAGGATCCCAAGCCCTTGACTTTCAGGTGTAAAGTACTGGGATTAGAACTTGAGAGAAATGGGTGGTATTTTCTTGTGCAGACACCCTGACTGGAAACTCTGCCACTGCAGCCTTTCTTCTCCCGGGTCAGTGGAACTGGGGACCAGCAATAATGATAAGTTTAGTCATGGTAACATTTCTAGGACCACTTTTCTTAAGGAAGGAATATACAAGGGTTAGAAATTAAATCTGGAATGATTGTGTTAAAGTGTTAGAGCACCGACCCCCATCCCTTTGGTCAGACAGTACAGGCTGTTACCTTTTAGGCCCCTGTGCTTGTTGGGTTTTGTGCCTCACTCTGCCAGCGTCCTCTGTTTGCTTATTTTGTGCATGGTCCAAATATCTATCGTTCCTTATTGGAGTATTTAATTTCTTCCCTTGTTCCCATTTCACGTAAACCATAGAGTTCCTAGAGAGTCACCGAGGTGTTGATGACGGGCTGGCAACCAGCCGGATACAGCGAGAGAAGAAGCGCTCGTACAAGGATCTGCTGCAAGAGGAAGACGAGGTAGCAACTCAGGTAGGAGGCCCTCAGAGAAAAAGTTGAAGGTGTAAGGATGTGTGTAAAGCTAGTGATGGAATGAGTTGCTTGTTCTTTTTTTTTAAATTTAGAAATGCATGTAGAAGGCAAGAACAGCTAATGATGTCCTATATTGTTCCTGGGGAAAAGGAGCGACTCAATCCCACTTACAACTGATTCTGATTTTTCTGATAGTAGGATGTTGTCCTAGTCTTGGTATAGAACCTTGCAAGTCATGAGATTCTATGGATGACTTCTTCCACACGTTAAAAAAAATTTGGAATTTATGGTTGTATAAATAGCCAGGAAAGGATGGGTATAATGTTAACTGATGTGCTGCTGTCTTCCTGATTCTGCAGACAGCCTGAAACAGTAGCCCTTGAGAGGTATGAACTTGCCCTATTCACCTCTTTAGGGGCCTTAACTCGTGAGATCCCATAGTGGCAACTTAAGTTTCTTCAAAACATTCCTCTTTGAGCCAAAATTTCTGCTGTTAGTTCAAAGGTGACTATCTTGTGATTTTTTTGTTCATCTGGAAAACAAGTTTTAGTTTAAAATTAAAATCTTTTATCATGCAGATGAATTCTGCAGAGCAGCTTCAGTTTCAGGGCATAAATTGGACAAGACACAAATAATAATTAGGAGACATGACATAATAAGGACCTATTTTTGGCCCATTCTAATTGTCATCTCTTTGTACCTCCTTTAACTCCTTTTATCTTATTCAGCATATTAAACGTGAACTGCTCACCTTCATTTTCATGGCTTGACAGTGTATGCATGCTTAGTTATTTCTTACGTTTTTTAAGAGGTAGATGTCTGTCTTTTATTAACTCATCAGCTGATCTCCAAGAGCTAGCTTTCACTGACCATTTCTTAACACTTTCAAATGTGCTTTTCCAAGGTTTCTTGTTTTTATTGCTCCTCTTGCTTTGGGGGGACCTCCCTCTAGAGATCTGTCTTTCAGTTTGCTTGTAGCCCTGTTATGCTGCAGTGCTTACAGAAAGCTAAGTGCTGATCTGGTGGCTGATGTGCTGAAATCAATCCTGACTAATACCATTTTTTGTATTCTCCTACCTCCCCATAACTTGCATTTTGTCTTACTTTAAACCTACACTGTGTGCTCTTGGGGACAGAGCAGGTTTCTTTTCAGCACCCAGAGTGATGATCCTGGCTCATACCTAGGGTTCATTGATGTTACAGTAGTACAGATAACTCTTGATATCTCCTACAAATTATTATCTATGTTAATAGTCCATTTGAATGTCATATTATTTCCCTCTTTTTTGTCAGCAACTTTTTTCTTCTTATTCCAGGACAGTGAGTTTTTTCCGGGGACAGAACCTCACAAAAAGAAGAAAAAGCACTCCTCCGATGAGTTCTGCTACAGGGGTAAGAAAGTAATCAAGCAGGGGAAGGGGCTAACTGATCATGACTTCGAGGAAGGGATGTTCTTAAACCAGTGTCATGAAGTTTTGTGGTTAGCATTTTATGGGGGGTCAGCCCGCCTAGAACAAGTAATCAGAAACCTGATGCTGATCAGCACCAGACAGCAGAAGATTAGGGCATTATATTTGCAGAGTCTAGCTTAACAAGTTGCCATTGTTGGGGGTAGAGATCTTCCACCCCCTTTTCATTGACAAGCTGTAGTTTTCTAAGCCATGCCTTCCCATTTGGCATTTGCCTTTCTTTTTATCCTACTGCATTACAAACTGTAATTATACTTGCAGGTAGTATTACTTTCTCTATATTTATAAAAATAAAATGTATGAGGTTGAAAAAGAAATGCTTTTCTGCTCAGTTATTCTCACAGTAAGTTGGCCAGAAAATGACAATTTGACTAATAAAAGCTTAACATGTTTAGAATTTTATTTTTGGCGCAATGGAAGGAGAAAACCAAGCTGAAATTTCATCAAAATCTGGCTAGAGAATGAAAAAGCTCATATTTTCAGTTCATTGGTCTCACATCAGCTAAAAATGGCACTAAAACCTTGCACTCAAGGTGGAATTTCAGGCTCAGTAAGATATATTTCTATCAAAATATGTTACTTCACAATAGAATAGAGTTTGACAAAACTTCAGGAACTTTCCTACTGTCTTCCTGCCTTAAATTTTTTACTAGCTCAGGTGTTACAGCCTCTGAATTGTATCAGTAAAACTGTGCTCAGCTGGTTACAGTCTGGAGAGATGTCCTGTTTAAGCCAGGCTGTAAATCTGTTAGCTGTAAATTGCAAGTCTTGCAGGATTCCCACTTCCCTTCTTTGCTGTCTTTAAGGGAGTCATCTTGATGTACATTGCTCTTCATCTTTTTCAGGTGTTTCGCCTCTGGATCTACCATCAAAGAAGAAGAAAAAAGCAGCTTCTAGCCCATCCTCAGCTGATCCGACCATGGATTTACTCAAGGCTATCACCTCACCTTTGGCCACAAGCTCAAAGTCTTCAAAGAGGACCTCTGAAAAATCATCTCATTCTTCCTCTGGCCATTCTGAAAGCAGAAAGGAGCACACCAAGAAAAAGCTGAGTGGGAGCAGTGGGGAGCACTCAGTGGAAGATGGCAGCTCCCACAAATCTAAAAAAATGAAACCTCTCTACGTGAACACAGAGACACTTACTCTTCGTGAACCTGATGGCTTGAAGATGAAGCTCATCCTTTCACCAAAAGAGAAAAGTAGTGCAGCAGATGATGATGCTTTATCCTACTCTTCAACACCAGCAGCTGCAAAGAAGTCTTCAAAGAAATCAGCTCGAGATGAGCAAGGCTCGTTTCTGCTGGGTCATGAACTGCAGGGCTTCCTGAAGTCATCCCGAAAGAAGCACAAACCACCTTCTGACTCACATCCGCCTTCTGAGAGTTTTGGTGCTGACACCTCCCTTCATTCAGAGGGCCACGGAAGCGAGTATGAGATTCCAGGTATGGAAGCACCACCAGAATCTGGTTCTTCTTCTGGTGGAGAGTTGGAGGCTGGAGAGCTAGTGATAGATGACTCCTACCGGGAAATCAAGAAGAAGAAGAAGTCCAAAAAAAGTAAGAAAAAAAAGGACAAGGAGAAACACAGAGAGAAGAAGCACTCTAAGTCTAAAAAAAGTTCTGGGCATTCTCCTGTGGCAGTAGCAGAAGTAAGGGTGTCACCACCACCTCCCAGTACCCCCTATGTTGTTCCTCCACCTCCTCCTGCTGTTTTTCACTCGGATGGTCAAGGTGAGAAAAGGAGGAAAAAGGAAGACAAGGAGAAAGACAAAGCTGAAAAATGGGAAAAGGAGAAGGAAAGAGACAAGGAAAAGGAAAAAGAAAAGGAAAGAGAAAAAGAAAAAGAAAAGGAAAGAGAGAAGGAAAAGGAAAGAGAAAGAGAAAAAGAAAAGGAAAGAGAGAAGGAAAAGGAAAGAGAAAAGGAAAAAGAAAGAGAAAAAGACAAGGAAAGAGAAAAAGAAAAAGACAAGGAAAGAGAAAAGGAAAAGGAAAGAGAAAGAGAAAAAGTAAGGAAAAATTGGAGGGAAAAGAGAAATTGGGTGGTGGGTAATGGTGGATTAGGCATTCCATTACAAAGGCATGTTAAACAGAAACAGAAGGATAACTGATGGTTTCACTGAAGCATGTTTGGAAGACTGTGTCAGCCACTGTGATTCCTGTTTGTAGCTAAAGGAACATACGTTGGTTTGGGTTTGTGGCACAGCCGACAGAGGTTCTCTGGAAAGGTTATACTTAATTTTGCTTTGTACAGGTCAGGTATCAAGCACAGCTGCATCATTTTCTAACGTAACTGGTTCAAGCTATTGCCAGGCAGTCTTTTAGACTAGTGATCTAGTCCATCATCACAGTTCCTGTAAAAAGGAATCAAGCTCTTACATGAAAAGTGAAGATATTTACCCATTTACTTCTGTATTCAAGTGAATTTATAATTCTTATAGACTACTGTGTTCCCAGTTTTGTCCTGTACTTATAAATTCAGTTTTCCATAGTTACTGTATAAAAAATGAGTAGCAGAAATGCTAACTAGCATATGAACAAGTTTGCAAATTATGTAACTGTAGCTGTTTATCAATGTTTATAAATGGGGAAAAGCAGTTTCTGCATGCTCAGATAGAGAAATGTTGCTTTGTGTGAGGAAATGGGCAGACAGAGCCCAAATCTGTTTGGCAATTATTCTATTCTATTTGGGAAGTTTTCCCTGATCATAGCTTGGCAACTGCAATACCTCTGCTGTCAATGTACTTACACAGTCTGTTTTCCTACCAATTTGAAATACTTTGTAAGGGTGCAAGGAATGTAACAAAATATTATCATGAGGACTGAATTGTTTTGACAGATCTATAATAGGTACTGTGAATAGTATAACAGATACTGGGTTTTATTTTAAGTTTTAAAACTGAGATACATTACCAGTGGTATGTTGATCCTGCAATTAGAATAGCAGGTTGCTGTTGAGCTTTGTAAGATAAGCCATGTACTAATAGTGGTTCTGGCTGATTCCTGTGCTTTCATAAACACTAAATTCAGCCAGAACATGTAAAACGCTGCTTTTTAAAGTTCCTGATTTAAGTGTCATACTTTTATTTAAGTCTTCAGTAAATGCCGGATTCTTATTAAATTGGAGAAGGTCTCATCAGGATTAAAAATCTTTTTTTCCTTTCTTCTGACTAGCCAAAGAAGAAAAACATGTCTGCCTATCAAGTGTTCTGTAAGGAATATCGTACAACTATTGTGTCTGAGCACCCGGGAATAGGTAAGAGAATAAGTGAGCCTTCTCTTCTCTTGCTTATGCACCAGTCAGGTTAATTAGGAGAACATAACATCTCTATTTCAGACCAACCCCCTTACCTTTGACAGAATGCAAAGAATCTGCCAACTTAGAGTAAGAGATGGCAAAGGGGACAGGAGTGGATTTTCATAGAATCATAGAATCAGCCAGGTTGGAAAAGACCTCCGCGATCATGAAGTCCAACCCTTGATCCAACACCGCCGTGGTTACTAGACCATGGCACTAAGTGCCACATCCAGTCTCATCTTAAAAACCTCCAGGGATGGTGACTCCACCACCTCCCTGGGCAGCCCATTCCAATGTCTGATTGCTCTCTGTAAAAAATTTCTTCCTAAAAGATTTTGTGATTGTATTATAATTACATTTTAATCAAGCTGTGAGTCTGGATAAAGAAATTGCTAGCTCTCTCTTTCTTTACTTAGAGAGTTACCTTCATTGTGTCACTTTCCTGCGAAGACGCTGTCACTTCATATTCCTGGTATCAGCTTTTTTTTTCATTTTTAACAGTAGCGAGAATGCACACTGGCACTCGTTTTCAGGACAGTGTGGAGAGTTCCAGTTGTGCTGTGGCTTGCTTCCTAAATGTGTATGGATGGGCCTGTAAGTGTCCTTATATTCTCTCCTTTATTTTACAATCTAATTTGTTTTAAATATTTTTCTTCTTTCTTTCTGCCAGATTTTGGAGAGCTAAGTAAAAAACTGGCAGAAGTGTGGAAGCAGCTACCTGAGAAGGATAAACTGGTGAGTGTGTGTGTGTGAGATGTTTTTGTAAAATGATTTCTATAAACTAGGTGCTTAGATCAGAATGTGCTGGCAGCATTGCCACCATACTTTGAAATATGCTACCTATGTCCCCAAAGTACGTAAAGATGGAAAGTATGGAAACCTTGCCCTTGCAAACATAAAAGCCTTCATTTCCTTCTCATGGTATTGCTTCATCCGTTAGCTACATTACATCATTCTGCCTCCAGGTCCTGGCATCAGGTAACAGAATTACCTAATGTTATGATCTCTCTTTTCTTACCATGGTAACTACAGATCTGGAAACAGAAAGCTCAATATCTCCAACACAAGCAGAATAAAGCAGAGGCCACCACTGTGAAGAGAAAGGCATCATCTTCAGATGGTGCACCAAAAATGAAAGGTAATTGTTGCCCTTTATTTGCCCTCATCTTTTCTCTTGGGCAGGGAAGATAGTGTTGCCAGTGGAATAAGGAGCAAACGTTCTTACCCGCTTCACATCCCTACCAGCTTTCTCACAAGATTTGAAATTTAAATCACCATACTAGTCAAAACAATTATTCTGTGAGAGCAAGAATGATGTCAGCATATTTCATACAGATTTCCTTGTGTAATTCATAGAATGGTATTGTTTTTAGTTCTTCAGGGATTGAAATGTAAAATAAGAAGAGGCAGAAAGGAAGTTGTAGTGGGATTAATTTTGCTGCTAGAGGAAAATCAGTTGTTCTTGGTTGGGCATCCCTGATACCAAATCTCCCCAGTCACATTCAGCTGAGGTAGATGCTTTGTACATGTGAAAAAAAAACTTTGACTCCAAAGACCACAGGATTGGGATCACAGAACTCTTTAAGCATCTCATGCCTTGAGATTTGAAGTTTACTCAGTAAATAGGCTTATAAGTAAAAGGGTGAAAGAAATGAATATGAAATTTTAATTTGTGTGTTTCCAGCTTCTACATAATTTAAGATTTCCCCTCATAAGAAATCCCCCACGAGCACCGTTGTGGTGCCTTCCTCACCAGCCAAAGCCCCTGAGACAGATCCTATTGATGTAGCTGCGCACTTACAGCTGCTGGGTGAATCCCTGAGCCTCATTGGACACAGGCTGCAGGAAACAGAGGTGAGTCTGTAACCAGCAATGTCACCGTGATGTCCTGTGATAGACACGTTGGATTGTGGGGGATGATTATTTTATTTAACTTAAAAGTTCAAGCAATGGTTTTCATTTAGGAAGAGAAACTAGAGGTGGTATGCTATGGGTTTTTTATGCATTGCTGCTTATGGTAGTTTTCTGGCGGTATCATATTGCCAGTGCTTTGGATAGGGGATACTATTATTTCAGCTTACCTAGTAAGTTATCATATTTTAATGGTTTCCTACTGTTAAATGATAGTGATTCTATAAATGCACACGCATATCTGCACTTTCAGAACTCAGCCCAGACTCTAATCAGAACATATTTGTCTCAAATAATGCCACTGAATTTTATGGGTAGTGTGATCATCTCATCACACTGTGCTTGCAATAACATGTATTTCACTGCTGATAAAACAAGCATTTTGGTTTTGAGGTGACTGAGGTAATTTTCAGAGGAACAACCAGAGTGCAGAAAGGCACAAAAGTCCCTTTCCTGAAAGTATATCAATGACTAAAGCATTTTTTACAGACATAGCATTTCTTTAAACTTCATAAAACAAAAATTATTGTCATTAGGACTCGTGTAGTTAACAAACTAGATGGTGTGAAATGGCAAAGAAAGTTCATTACAAAAATTTGGGGAATTCAGTGTTTTACGCAGCTCACAACCTTCTGACCTTTTCTGTTGTTCCCTACCTTTTTCTTGCACCAGTATGTTGCCTACTGAATTCTTAAAATTTTTTGATCCAGCAGTCTCTCTCTGGAGCACCAGGCACAGTTTTGTTACTGTGTAAATAATCAAAGTGGAGTTGAGGATCTGAAGATACAGTATCTGCATGAGGATAGATACAGTTGAGAAAGAACCATCAGTTCCACTACTCATCCCCATCCAATTTTTTTTCTTTACTACCAGGGAATGGTGGCTGTTTCAGGAAGTTTGTCAGTACTTCTAGATTCAATCATCTGTGCTTTGGGCCCATTGGCATGTCTGACCACACAACTGCCTGAGCTGAATGGCTGCCCGAAGCACGTTTTGGTGAGTTCCCTGTGGTTATATATTACCATTGTATGATACCGTGTAACTTTTTATCTACCACTGGCAACTAACCTGATATTTGTAGCATTAATTGCAGTGTGGGTAGGTCCTGTTTTAGTGATGAGTCAATCCATCTGAATCAAATAAAAGTGCCAGTACCTGTACCAGTATTTTTGAAAGCTCTGATTTTCTGTAAAGATAACCCCCCCCTTCTAGCTGCTCTGTATCACACAAGCTATTTTTCCTTTAGAAGCATAAAAAATAGTTTGTGATCTCAGGATTCTTCATGTAATGGTGTAGGGCCTTTTACATGTGGCTGAAACCTTCTCTGAGGAAAGAAAAATAGTCTCTGTTTTAAGGAACTGCATAGCTACAAGTTCTTTTCTACTTTAAATTACACTTAGTATTGAACCCTGATTTAGCAACAGCTTGTGGCATCTATGTAGCCTGATGTGACAGATTAAGACAGCAGCAGCATAAAAGGAATTGAGAGTCATATCCCCAACAGGAGAAATGAATAAAGCCGTGAAGGATAGAAGCAAAGATCAAAAATATGCAGTCTGCAAAAGTTGAGAGATTAAAAACAAATCTGGCAGAGAGAACAACAAAAATGGGATATGAATTAGCATGTCATAATAGGGCAGCCCAAACATTGATTCATTCTGAGAACAGGCTGTTAACAACAGGAACAAAGTTGCAGCTTAGGCTGTGAGCTCCCACAAACTGGCTCTCTGCACAAAAGCTGAGTCAGTGGGGTGTTCCCGTTCTAAGCCATGGAAAAATCATGTGCTTTTTTCCTTCTTGCTTGCCAAGTGCAATGACACCACATGACTAATGGTGGGTCTATTGGAAATTTGATCAACTTATTGTTATAAGGAGCAGTGGAGCTTTAGGCGAATTAAAGCACCTACTGCTCAATTCTGAAAACTAGTGTTCAGGAGTTGATAATAAATAAATAATTCTGATTTTACTGTCAGATACATAATGAAAATGGATAAAATCCAGCAGCTGTGTTGCGTGTAGAATGCAATTTATCTTTCAGGCAGTAGGTGGCATTGTTAACTTCTAGAATCACAACTGGTACAGATCTAGCTCCTCCAATTAAAAGGTGGTGTTCTAAGGCCTTCGGCTATCCAGCCACAGGCTTGAGCTTACTGAAATACTGCACTTGAAGAAACACAGAGTTGGGGACTTTTTTTCTCAGGTGCATGGAAGGATTCTTACTCTGCGAATTGTGTTATGTTTTGCAAGAAAAATTGCAGAGCACTTTTTTTCCCATCTGACACCCTTTTTGGGGTGTGTTTAAGGCTTTTTATCTTTACTTTTACACTACAGAATTTCACAGAGAACTTGTGAGTGTAAAGTCAGGTAATTTTTTTCTATATGCTACAGCTTTTGATCACATTGCTGAAATCCTTCATCACTGGTTTTTCTGTGGTTGATGTGATATGGTCACTGTGGCTTGCAGAGATAAGAGTGTGGAGTTCATAAGGAGGAGGTCACCTGGGGAAAGCCTCAAGCATTTTCAGTGTTTCCAGGTGCTTACCAATACTGAGGCTACCTTTATGTGTAGTTAACCTACATTTCCAAAAATGCGAAAATAAGCCTAGTGATCAATAGGCAGATTTGGTTGTTTCATCATATGATGACTTGTAAGACAAGTGAATATATTTAGTATTCTCATCTGTGTAATTTTTAAGGATTTTGAGTTATCTCCTGACACTAAAAAATACTGAATTTCTCTTACCAGTCAAACACGCTAGACAACATTGCCTACATCATGCCTGGACTTTGATGGGAAGGGATCCTGGGATATACTCAACCTCTGCGTAATTGACTTGTGTACATATGCACTACGCCGACGCTCCTGAAGGGCTCCATGTGGAGGCTTTTTAAGTTTTGTATGTGTATATTATATACATAGGATTGCAACTATTTGACTTCTATTTTATGAAAAGTTGTGAAGTTAAGCTGAGAAAACCCTTTTGTGTCAATGGGTGAAATGTCCTCCAATCTGAAAGTACTTTGTATGAAGAATTCAGAACACTTTTGAGATACTTGCCTTAAATTCAGATCCTTTAGTGGGGGAAGCAGGCAGAGAATGAACTTCTTCATATAAAGAGGAAAGCTGTCACCATGAGAAGGGTCATTAAAACAGGTGGCCCAGAGGGGTTCTTGACTCTCCATTCTTGATGGTTTCAAAAATTGAATGAGCAGCCTGCTCCAGTTGGACTTTCTTTAAGCAGGGAGATGGACCAGATGACCTCCTGATACCCCTGCCAACCTAAAGTATTCTGATGTTCTATGGGCAGATAGAGGTGATAATATATTTTGGACCAAGGAATAGAACTGAATTCTTCACCAGCCCTATTTGTAACTCTTTTTCGGTTTAAAATCCACTGCTTGAGGGGAAAGCTGGATAGCTGATTAAAGATACAGAGGTCTTTGCCTCTTGGTCAGTTCCTCCAACCCTCGCTCCTCAGTCAATAATAACTGAAAGTTGTCAGTGTCAGCTGGCTGGTCTGGTAGCTGGCATTTGAAGAGAAGATGTCAACAAGTTTAATTTTTTCTTGTGGACTCATACCCAAATCATCATTAGCACAATATATCAACCAACTGCATTGGCTTGAGAGAATGAACCTCCTGCTGACTTTTTCCAGGGCATGGTCAGCCTGCTTGGATGGAGAGGAGTGCAGAAGCAGGTGGGAAAAACTTGGTTTGCTTCTGCACATCTTGCACCTGTTTTGTGAGATGGCTCACTCCCCATCCCTTTCACCAGCACTATTGAAAGAGCTGTGGTGCTGCTGCGAGGCAGTGACTGCTGACCAGTTTGAAACAGCTATGGCTGAGTAAGGCACATGTGGGTTGATTGGACCGGCTCCTCTTCCTTCCAGCCACATACTTGGAGTCTGGATTTCTGCTCCTCTAGAAGAGGAGATGCAGGAGAAGACTTGATTCCTGTTTAGACTTACGTCTGTCTTGTGTGTGTATGTGGTGTTCATATCACATGTATTTAACTTTTACCGATATCTGTAACAGATTTTAATTTATCCTGTATATTTCTCTGTGTGTGTATATATATATATATATATACATAATTTAATAGCAAAAATCCCTTCCTCAGCCAACAGTGTGTGGAAAATAGGAATCAACTTTGCCTCACCTCAGTTCCTGCAGGAATCAGCTATATGTGGGAAAACACCAGGAAGATCCTAAGTGTTTGTAAAAACAGGCTGTCTTGTGACAGTAGGTAGAACAACTGAAATATTTTGAGTTTGACTCAAGCCTTTCCAGCTCTGTAACAGGAAAGTTTTAAAATTACGGAAGAGTAATTTTTTACATCCAAGTAAGTCTAGCTTCTGTTTTTCAGGATAGTTGAAAGTGAACTGTCCCTCATTCTGGCAAAGCCCCAAATCAGAAGTAAATGAAATCCTTGGGTGTGCAGGAGGGTTTTTCTCCCCATGCCTCTTCACCATGTATTCCCCAGATGTGCCTGTGTACAAGGTAGTCTGTCTCTTACAGAGTTTTTCTCAGTGCAGTGAGAGGTTTTCTCAGTCAGTTAGCGGAAGAGGCAAAAGGTTCTCAGACCACTGGACCAGAACACACATTTTAACAATATATGACAAATCCCAGTGAGCCCAGAATTAGGAAGATCCCAGGAGGGATCCTAGCCCATACTGAACCATCTGCTGCTGGGAGCGGCACAAAACAACTGGTGTTTTTCCAGCCCTTTACAGTTGAGAGCACTTTGGTGAAGGGATAGATCTGCTCTCGAAGAAACAGAAGGGGATCAGCTTTAGTTTTGTTGTCTGTACAACGAAAAACTCTTGAAGAGTGAAAAACACACACAACCCTGGTGTATTGTATTTTTATTAAAATTTGTATACTTTGTATAATCTGTATCTTGTGGTATTTGGTACTATAGGGAAAACTTTGGCAAGACTTAGCAGTTTTTATATTTTTGTTATTTCTTTGCTGTTTGGTCCAGATTACATTACAATTATACATGGACACTTTTTTGTACTGTACTTACAATATAATTTTTTTTTTAAACACTTGGAGTATTGTCGTTCATTTCTGGCATGCACTTTCTGCAGCTTTTGTTACTACTCGTATCTAGTGTTTCCCAGCAAAGCACATCCAACCCTATCCTCGCTAAGCTCACTCAGTTTGCAGGAAAGCTGTAGTGTTTGCAGCAGCACAGGTCACCCTAATCATCGCTGAAAGACCCCTGGCCATTTGGCCTTTCTTTCTGAAGGGAGACAAACCATCGAGTACCATGGATAGGATTGGAGCGTTCCTCTTCCCTGTTGCCTCACCTCAGTTCACGTTCATGGTGTCAGGTGAGACTAATACCTGGGACTCGAGTGTGTTGCATGGGATGTCAGGCGTGGCAGCGTTCGAGCAGGATTTGTGCTGGTTGTTAACATGTCCCCATTTTCCGGGAATGGGTGTTGGTTGATTGCAGCCGTGGTTTGGGCAGGGCGGGGGATTAGGCCGGAAGCAGGTCACAGAACATTGTGCCTTACCAACCACCCCGTATGGGGTCATGGGATGGTTTGAGTCAGAAGGGACCTTAAAGCTCATCATTCCAGCCCCCTGCCATGGGCAGGGACACCTTCCACTAGACCAGGCTCCTCAGAGCCCCATCCAACCTGACCTTGAACAGTTCCAGGGATGGGGCATCCGCAGCTTTCCTGGGCAACCTGTTCCAGTGCCTGACCACTCTCACAGTAATGAATTTCTTCCCAATTCCTATGAGTGTGCTCCCACACCAGGCCGTGGAAAACTAAAACCCCATCGCTACAGTCTTTCCACGACTCGGGCACCGCTCTGGGTGTTCTGCACGAGCTCGCTGTGGCTGCAGAAAGCGGCTGAGGCTCCCGGCAGCGAGAGCCCCTCGGTTCCCGCGGGCCGAGGCTACGGGCCGGCAGGACCCCTGTCCCGGCAGCCGCCGCCCCTCCGCACGGTGGCTCCGTGCATCGTTCGGCCCGTGGCTCGGCGGGGCCGGTCCGGGGCCCCTCCCGGGCGGCGGCGGTGGCGTCACAGCGGGGCCCGGCGGGCCCGCCCC
>VZRE01012475.1:213070-252166 GCA_013396775.1 Cephalopterus ornatus
GGGGGGACACAGGGGACAGGGGGGGCTGCAGGGGCAGGAGATCCGGGCTGGGCTGTCCCTGTGGCGTGCGGCTCACCCAGTTGGACCAGCATCCTGCACCCGAAGATCTTGCGCACTGGGCACCCAGGGCGAATGCCCCGAGCCTCCCGACGCTGAGCTGTGGGACAAGCGTCAGGGCTGTGGAGAGCAGCTCCCTGCGGCACAGGCTGGCCCAGGGCACTGAGCACCAGCTCTGTCAATTAACACGGCGCCCACGCTGTGACCTGGCCGGTCTCCTGCAGTGCCTGCACTCAGGGCAGCTCGGGGATCGTGGGAGGATGTGGTCTGAGAAAGCAGAGCAGCGAGGCCACAGTTAGAACAAGACCATCAGCAGCTACACTGGTGTCGGAACAGAGATTCTAAAAATGAGTTCTTTGAGCAGTTCTTAAAATAACTAGAATGAAGACTCATTCTTCCTATGCTGAATTGCCTAAGGGCCTTCAAGTTGCGCTTGAAGGTTGATGCCCATTTCAACTCTCCATTTGTTGGTTTATGCACTTGAATTCTTGCTGTTTGTCACTTGTCAGACCTTTGCTCTTCGCTGTGAATATCTGGTCCTGGATTCAGTCATTTTTGGTGCGCTCACGTGGGTGAATGGCAGCTGTGGCTGGGGTGGGAAGGGAGCGAGCAGCTGCTCTAAGTAATGCTTTTGTAGGCACTGCTTATTTTAGAGGCTGCCCTAAGCACTGTCCAAAAGTGGGTTGGCGGCACTGTGATGTGCCACTGTGGTGTTGGGCCAAATAGGTGAGATGCACTACAGCAAGGTGGGAGACGGATCATCAGGGATCATTCTGTTATCAAAATCCTCTGGATGATCTTCAGCATCTTGCCAGAAAAACATCACATGTTTCATCACACGTTCCAGGAAAAGCCGTCTCCTGCCCTTTCTCAAATGAATGCTCTTTGTTCTCTTGGTGACTGTATCAAATATGTCCTTGTGCTTGGGTAGAGGCAATCTGAAGATGTCACAGATCCCTTCTTGCCCTCCAGATCTTCTGGTCAGCGTAGTAGACAGATTGTAAGTGGCTTCCTCTGGGCTTTCCTTCAATTAAAGAAGGGATTCCCAAGCAACAAACCAAGAGCAAAGAGGGAAAAAAGGTATTTCAAGAGTATTGTCAAAGAAGAGTTGAGAATCCTTAGTTGCAGAGGTATGATAGTAGGGAGATCTTAGTGACTGGGGTTGTTTGGGGTTATCTGAGTCCAAAGGGGTAGAGGAATTACAGCATATGAGAAAGGAACTCAGTGTGGAATACTTGAAAGGGCTGGTGGCTGAAAATATGAATGTTTTCTTCTTTTGAACATTGCCTATCAACATCCTGGGGACATGGATAAATGCTATCTGCCCTGTTTAATTTGAGACGCGAACACGACTTACCCAAACTTGTTTGGTAGGTCAGTGGCAGCTTCATGTCCAACCTGTGAGCCTGATCACCAAACCTGCATAGTGCTGCTGCTTTGGGCTGTCTGCAGAAAGCTAACGCTGCGTCCTTGTAAATTACTTAGGCAAAGTCATATACGCTTGATATAGCTTATGAGGTCTAAAATAGCTTTAGAGGAAGGCTAAGGAATATTAAAAAAATCCTCTGTGGCACACTGCAGCAACGTTCTCAAATTCCTTCATTAATGTTAATTTAGTAAGACCCATTTATTTTGCTGACTAGGAATCCAATGCTGAGATAATCTCAGTGATCTGTCACAGAATGAGTCAGTTGGAGAGAAGTAGGTTTTCTAGTTTCTTACTCACAGTTCTGAGATTTAGTCACAAAAGTTGCCCCTGTCCTGTTTTTGTTTGTAATGTCTCTTCCCGAGTAAGAGGAATACGGGCTTGCTTGTTTGTTTTTTCATTATTTGTTTTTGTTGTGTGAGGGTTTTTTTAAACAAAGTACTTCTGATCAGTGGAAAGTTTTCCAGAATGATCTGTTGTGGTTTGGATTCCCTCCTCAAAAGGGAAATCCACTGCACCTCCGTCTAAGAGCTAAGAGAAGGTTTTTTCCACTTTCAAAACGGAAAATCTAATTTCAAGGAGGTGAATTCCCTCTGAGTGAGACAATGGAGAGGAAACCACCAATGCTCTCTCCTCACCCTGGAAGTCTAAAATAACTAGTAATTATAGCAATACTGAAAAGGACAGAGACAGATTATTTCAGTGTGTGAGAGCAGGCAAAGGAGAAGAGTAACGGTGTAGCACAGAGATGAAAAGGATTCTTTATGGTTGGGAGTTGTTTTAAGCAAGTTGTTTTAAGTTGTTTTAAAAGAACCAGTAAAAGTTGAGAGTGTAAAGAGGGAGTAAGTAAGAGAGGCTCATGGGTGAGAAAGAGGGGCAGATACAACACAATATGCTAGAAAAATCTCCACAGCCATTTGGATCCTATCTTGCAGGTGTCCCTGCACCCCTCTGTGAGTTGAGATCTTGGGAGCTGTTGTCAGTAACACTCTCCTGTTGGAGCCAGGTGGGTCCCTGCAAGGCTGTGCTTCTCAAAAAAGTGTTGCCTTGTCTTCTGTGCCCCCTCTCTGTGGAGGAGAAGGGGAAAAGGCAGCAGTTGAAGAGTCACTTGATCCCTGAGAGTTTGAGCTGATTCACAGGAAAGGAGCAGGAGTTCAGAGACCCAAAAACCCACAGCACTATGTCAGCATAGTCTGTGTCTATCACCATCCTTGAGTTAGGTTTGGAGCCGTATCTCTGTTCTCTCTAGAAAGCATTTTGTCCCCTCAGTCTTTGGAGGAGTGATACAGCTAAATGGTGAAGTCCTGACAGCGCTCGTGCTGAAGTTCCCTCAAGGGAAGCGAAAGCATGAGGCTTAGCAAGGAGACTTTGTACAGGGTGCTGATTTGGGCCGGGCGCTTTATGAACTGAAGGGAGGTTGGGAGAAAGGACTGTTGTGTCGCTTTATGTTGAACCTATGCTGTCTTGTGCAATGGAATGTTGGTGCCCTCAAATAGCTGTTGAAATGAGTGAGAAGGTGCTTGATGCTCTGCTCAGGAACTTAAAGCCAGCAAGAATGATAACTGTAGGGAGCACTATTTAAGGGCTTGACTTGGAGGAGGGGAACACAGTGTCTGACCTGCTATGGCAAAGCATATCACAGGGAAAGGGTTTCTGAATGGCACCTGTCTGATTATGGGTGCTTCAGATCTGGAATGGGGAGCAAAGGGGACAGGAGCCCATGCAGAATCTTCCATCCCTGGCTCCCATGCTTCCCCACACTACGGACTGCAGTGATGGTGTGCTGCTGCGGGGACAGTTGGGTGGGATTGCCAGCCTCAACAATGGGCTCTCCCCTGCCATGCATGAGGGCAGAGACAATAAACTTGAAAAGAAGCAAAGTTGTGAAATTTACTCATGGGACAAAGCAAGGTACAGCTCCATTGCGTCAGTTATACTAAGCTCAGAGTTCTTTGTTATCTGATGATTCCAAATAACTTTTATAAACTAGTTGCAATCAGCAGGAGCACACCAAATGCCAGGCAGGAAAAGAGTCGATGCTCTGGTTCAACCCGTACCACAGTCCTCAGCAATGCTGGGTCGATCTGAGCAATTTGTGAGGCAGCAGACTGGAATCAGACAAACCCCAGTGCTATCACACCCGGGGAACTGGACTGGCTGCCAAAACAATGTGGCTTTGAAGCAGCCCTGTGAAGGGGCCTCCTGTACATTCAACAGCCAGTTCGTTTGGGGCTTGGAGGGAGACAGCATTCGTAGATAATCTCTGTCAGGGGGAATTCTCCGCTTCAGGTCAGGCTCAGCTGTTAGCACACAGGAGATGCTGCCTGATGAGTGCCACCAGGCAGAGTGCTGGGCATGCAGTTGTGCCCTGCCTCCAGTGCTCACTGTTTTTAGGGACTTGTCACTGCCCTCAGCCATCCAGAGCTCAGATTTCATGAGGGGCAGACAGCTCATGTGCTAATTACGGCTCATGAAATGGGGCCAGCCACTCTGATCCTTCATGTGACTAATGAATTAGACGTTGTTTCCTTCCCTTCTGCAAGCTTTAGAAAAAGGGTAAAGTTCAGGATTTCAGAGAAAACTCCAACATATCTTATTAGGCTTGGACAGTCCCTTAGAGCTTGGAAGAGAGCAAGGAGGATTAAAAGGGCATTAGTCCCAGCTCTCCCAAGGCCAGATAGGCCAGGCCTTAATCTGTACTGGGTGAATTCAAGTACTTTGTCCTTGGAATTGCCTCAGGGTCACATTCCTGTTTTCCATATACCCTAATACTGCTCTTTCAGCTTTTTATTTTGTAAGCCTACATTGTATTTATGACAAGTTTACTGCTTTCCTGCAGGTCTTCCTTGGTAACTGTATGAACAGGGGTGATGGTAGCAGGGTGACCACAGCGTTGTGAACCAACAGCATGGCAGAGTGTGTCACTTCTCAGGAAGCCAATTTTTCTCATAAGTGGCCAGAGCATGCATGGTTTATTTGCATTCCTGTCTGAAAAGCAAACCTACTGCTCAACTTTGGCAGGATTGGTGCGCTCGGACGAAAAGGAGTGGTGGGGAGCAGGTTACAGAGTGCCAACAAACATTGGGAAGCAAGGGAGGGGTGTCTCCAGATTCAGCTCATGTTTGTGTACAATGCCAATGAGAATGAGGAGGGTTGGGGAGATTTGAACAGCAAGGACTTGATGGTTAAAGGCAGTTTTTATTTTGTCCTTGGTTTCTTCTGTAGCTCAGAGCTTCCAAGCAGGCTCAGCCCTGTTCCCGAGTTGTGGGTTTTTCCTTCCGTGTGCAGTGAGAAGACTGTGAGAAGAGAGGATGTAGACTTCTCTTTCAGCAGAGCAACCCCTATGTGACGGATCTGTGTGATTCATTACAAGCAGCAGCAAACAGTACAGAGAAACTTCTGGCTTGTTCAAACCACAGTGTGTCATGAGCAGGGAATCCCAGAGGAGAGCACAAGTGAAGGGTGGCTTTGTGACCATGTGGGCCAAATCCATCAGACTGACCTGAGTTGGAATCTGCCTGCCGGCAAGGCTGGCTGTGTGGTGTCCCAGGGCAGGAGGAAACCTGGAGCTCTGATATTACTGAGTCCTGATCCTAAAGGTGCCCCAATGGAAAACATTTTCCCCCATGTGTTACCACAGCTTCACCTATTGATTGGTATATGCCCTGGTGCACCAGACATGCTCACTGCCCTGGATATATTCTCTACCACATCACCCACTGTGATGCTGCCTCCTGTGCCTCACTGAGGAAGCTTGGATCTGCCAGAGACCAGGATTCCTATGTAAAATTAGTACTCAAAGTGACAAAAGTTCACCTGAATCAAGGAGCCTTATGGATGTTACAGTAGTAGCCAGACCTTCAGAAAGGTGGAAGAGCATCAAGAACATTCTGCTCCTTTCCTTCCCTTGTCTGCCCTCTTCCATCTGGCTGTGGCCACAATGTAATCAGCATAATCACAGCGTAATCAATACATTCTGCAGCCAACAGAAAAGGTGGTGGCTGGATTGCGATAATGTGCAGATAACTTCACACTGTGGTGTGCAATCTGTGGGAGGGACTCGTGTATAAGAGGCTGGCCTGCACAGTGCTGTGAATAGCTCTGTGCCTGACCCTTAAGCAAAAGGACATCGCAAAACATGATGGATGTGCTTACCCAGGCAGGAGTTAAAAAATCATCTTCTTCCTGTGTGATGGCGTTATCCCATTACTGCGTGAATTGGCATTTAATTTCATTCCCACATAGGGATCATTTGCTGCTGGGTCAAAAGGAGGAAAAGGCAGCTCTGCAGAGAAAAGGGCTCTCCAAAGGGGTAGAGGACCCACAGCAGCAAGGGACAGCCCCAGATTTTGCAGGGACGGCAGTTTTGAAAATGCAGGCAGTTCTGTTGGGTCTGAGCTCTCCTGAAGAGCACCTGGTAAGTGCTAAACCAGTTTGGCCAGTTTTAGTTCTCTAAGTTAAATGTTTTGTAGGATGGGAGAGCTGGGAAAGATGGTTCCTGCCCTCTGCTTGCCATTTGCTGCGTCTCCATGTTTCCCTGTGGTCTTGAGAGTGCCTGGGTCCTCCCGGCCCTGCTGGCAGTTCTCTTTCCCCCAGCCGCTGGTGGTGTCCCTGAAGGCATCAGTCAGTGGCGTGGCCAGGACTGAGACATGGCTGATTACAGGGTGGAGACACTGGTGCTCTCAGTAATAGCTTCTCATTTCCCAAATCTCTCCCTTGAATAAATAACATCAAGGCTGACTAAGGAATTCTTAATTAAAGGGAACACAATCAAAGCTGAAACAATATTGCTTCGACTTCAGCCTGCAGTTTGCTTCTGCCCACATTCCCAGAGGCCAGAAGTTCAGGGGAGAGGTGTAAATGTTAAACAAGAGAGAGCCCTGCTTTGGTTGTTTATGTTTGCTTGTTTATTTTTATAGGGCTGGTGTACAGAAAAAAAAAAGGGAAGTTGATTCTTTTGTCTTCTTAAGTGGTACAAACCAAGAGTGACTTTAGAGCCATGACAGCGTGAATGGACCAAACTCGCAGTTTCTGGCCTTGCAGTAACAAAGCAAATAAGTCCCCCTTTCCCTAGCTGTGGAGCTGAAGTCATGCTGAGCCCCTTCCCTTCCCACCAGCGATCACACAGTGTGCGTCGGTAGTATGGGTGGCACGGGTGAAGTTGAGCACCCATCCATCCCAGCGCCAGCCAGCCACGTGCTCTGCGGTGCTGACACCTAGTGGGGGAGCACTTGGTGACCCGGAATTTGCAGCTGGATTTCCCTCCTTGCATACTGTAGTGGAAGCCAGGGAGAAAGAGGCTGGGATCTGGGGTGTTCTGAGAGCTTAACAGCAGCCCGTGAGTGTGCCAGAGCTGCTCTTAGCCCTACCCTGTTTTGGTTTCTGTTTTCCAGAGAGAGCTACCGATGGGTCCCTACGGAGCGAGGACTGGGCTCTCAACATGGAGATCTGTGACATCATTAACGAGACTGAAGAAGGGTAAGGAGAGCTGGCAAGGGTCCATGTCCAGCAGAGGGTCCCAGCAGACCCTGTAACACTACATCCTGAGGCTGCAGTGGTAGCATACACTGGTGGAGGTAATAAGCTGGGCTTCCCAACAGTCCCTTAGACAAGACTCTGCTAGGAGACCTAGAGACACAGCCAATCTGCCATGGCATTTGTTACATGCTTCTGTATAATCTTTGTGAGTGCTCGGAGCCATTCAAATAGGCCTTCAAGGTCTCCAGAGAACCCTTGATTCAATCCAGGCTGCCTCCCATCTCCCAAAGGCATATTTGCAATTCTTCCACTTTGGTTTATTCCTTCTTCATACCCCTCTCTTTCTTTCCTCTGGGAATGTAAAAATCTGCAGGCTGGTGACTGAGGAGAGAGCTGCTATTCAGTCCTCTCACTGAGCAAGTCCTGCTGGGGTTTGCTTCTCAGGTATTATCATGTACAGTCACTCAAGACTCACACGAAGTGGGTGGGGGAGCCCTTGTCTCCCTCTCCCTGCAGGGAGATGTTGATAAATCTGCCATACTTGTTAACTCTGGACCTGGGGATTTGCCAATGAATTCAAGGGAGACTGCTCCTTCTCACAGTGGAGATGTCAAGAGCAGCATGTAAAAAAGAAGGTGCTACATGGAATAAAACAGGTAGGTTTCACTCCTGCTGTCCTACCCCACAGTGATGTTGACAGAGGATTAGCAAGCCCAGTTTTCAGCTTCACAGTTGTATGAAAACAAAGTCAAACATCTCTACTCACAGATCTGTCACCATTTCTTTTTCATGCTATTTCCATGGTGCAAATACACCTGTCTCTGTCCACAGTTCTCAGTCCTGATCTGTGGCAACTTGTGTCAGGTCTGGGCACCTGATAACACAGCTTCACCCTTCTGGGATGACAAGCTCTCCTATTGCCCTGCTAATGCCCGTCCATTGACACCATGCTGCCCCACTGGGCCAATACACTCCTTCTCTCCTCACTTCCTCAATGTCTCCCCCTGACTCTTCTCCCATATCAGTGCTGCTCTTCCAGCTCAGCCTCGCTTCCTGTGCTCTACTAGAGCATGTTGATCCATTTGTGCCTTCTCAAGACCACGGTGGTCTGAGACCACAGTGTTTCTCCCCCCTGAGAATGGTTAAGGAGGCCCTACTATGCTGCTGCTCTCTTGCCCACCTGCAGAATAGGCAAGATTTTGCCACTGAATCTCCCCTGCAGCTTTTTAGTCTCCTTTTCTCCAGGGAAATGTTGTTAAACAGCTTCTGTATGAGCAACAGAGGAATTGCTGTAACTTGCTCATTCCTTCCTGTTTCTAACCCATGCCAAGCTTTTCTGTGATATCCTCCTTTTCAGTCTCTCTGCCATGGAATTTTGCTCTACCCCCAAGCTGTGTGTTTCTAGCATTGCTTTTACTCTGCTCTCTGTTGTGTCCTGAGCACCCTGAGTTGTTGCAGATATCAGCTCAGAGGCCTCCAATTTCAGAAACAGCACTCAGGGACATGGTTTAGTGTGGACTTGACAGTGTTAGGTTTGCTGTTGGACTTGATGATATTAAAAGGTCTTTTCCAATCTAAATGATTCTGTGATTAGCAGGGCCCCACTCCTCTTGCAGAACCACAGGCAGAAGCTGCTCTACCAGTCACTGCTTCAAGCCACCCTGAAAACATGGTGGGGAAGGACACCTGCAGAGTATGAGGCATCCAGAGCCAGTGGCTGTTTTACTTTGCCTCGCTGTAGGTGGGGCTCAACCTTCTGATGATCTTTCTTCATTGCGTTTCTCCCTCAGGCCCAAAGATGCCTTCCGAGCCATTAAGAAGAGAATTGTAGGGAACAAGAACTTCCATGAAGTTATGCTGGCTTTGACGGTGAGTGGTCAGGGCTCTTTCTCGGCTCTGCTGTAAAGCCGAGTGCTGAACATGAGCTTTAGCACACGTGTTGAAAAGATGTGTACTACCTAAAGCCAACAAGGCAAATAAACACATGTAGGCAGAGAAGGCTATAGCAAATGCTTCGTTGCCTTTGAAGGTCCTGGAGACGTGTGTCAAAAACTGCGGCCACCGCTTCCATGTCCTTGTGTCCAGCCAGGATTTTGTAGAAGGTGTCCTAGTGAGAACAATCCTGCCGAAGAACAACCCCCCTGCCATAGTGCACGACAAGGTGCTGACGCTCATACAGGTGAGCCAAGAACTGTAAGCATCTGCACCAGTTCAGAGAGTGTTTGTCTTTGGGTTTTTGTACAGGAGAGTATTGTAAATGATGATGGGCTGTTCTGTCTCCTTCTCCCCAGTCCTGGGCGGATGCCTTCCGTAGCTCACCGGATTTGACTGGTGTCGTTGCTGTCTATGAAGACCTGAGACGTAAGGGCCTAGAGTTCCCCATGACTGATCTGGACATGCTGTCACCCATCCACACACCACAGAGGGTATGGGAGCATTGCTGAAGAGAAGAATGTTGGGCAGCTGCCATTCTGGAGCTGTGAGGGGACTTTAGGGACCCTGTCTTGCATTGAGAGGGCTTTTGGGGAGTGAGAATCTCCAGGACAGCCAAGAACTGTTGAAAGTTGATGATGCCATCGACATTTCTCCTCCAATGTAAGGTGTGAGTGTCTAATATCTCCTTCTGTGTCACTTTTCCCACCTCTGTCTATAGACTGTGTATAGCTCTGACTCCCAGTCCGGACAGAACTCACCTGCAGTCAACTCCCCTCAGCAGATAGAGTCCATCCTCCACCCTGTTACCTTGCCCACTGGGAGAGGCTCATCCAGCGATGCGCCCATCACACCCACACCAGAGCAGGTGAGTTGGACACAAGCCCTGTGATGTTCCTGACTCTCCCTGTGTTTGGGGGCTGTTTCACAAACACTGTTCTGGGACTGCTATCCTGGTCCTGGTCCTTTCCCAGCCTCTATCTTCAAGAGCTGTTCCTCTAAAGCACAGTCCCTCAAGAGCTCCCCAGAGCTCCATTGTGGTCACATTGATGAGCTGGGATACCACAATCATGGAGTAGTTAAGTTTTCCAAAACATAATTCCAGGGCTGCTTGCAGGTAGAGGGAAGTTCTGGCTATAGGGAAGTGGGGACCAGAGACATCAAGGTTTAGAGTGAGATCTTTGTAATGCAGTTCAGCAAAAGCTTGCTCAGTAGATGCCTCCTTATCATCTTTGTTTATCTTGCCTCACTGCTTACTTTATACAAATCAGTCTTGTCTGGCTCTGTGGTTTCCAAAGGCTAGGGCCTCCTCACTTGTTTCCCCATCCTCTTTTCTCCTTCCTCACCCTGACTTCATATGACACCATGTTCAGTACCAAACCTCCAGCTGTTGGTATGTTGCATTCCCTTGCAGAATAGAGGGTAGAAACTGTTCTAAAGGGACTCGTTAGCAGCTTGTGAAACCAGAGGGATAAAGCTTCAACTGCACACTTAGCTGAGGCTCTCCTGTTGAATGGGAATTAATTTTTTTCCCTCTCTTACACTGCTTTGGAAATTAAACCATTTAAGTGGCTGCCACGCAGGAGCTGCTAGCTGGGGAGAGATCTGAATCATAACAGCAGCCTGTGCTGGCTATTAAAAATCAAGGCTAGGCTAGTAGCCAAAGATCCCAGGTGAGGGCCTGGCATCTGTTACCAGCAAATTAACTCGATGGTAAGTAATGGAGATTCTTTCTGTTGGGAGCTCCTGAGAGCTTAACTGAGTAGCGACAGTGGTGACAAATGAATTCCCCAGTGGCTGTTCCCTTCGGCTCTGTGAACACACATACAAACATGGTGGTATTTATTGCCATTCAGAGCTACCTCAACTACCTCCCCAGTCCTCCCAGGTGGAACTGTCACTTCACTTCCCTTTTGCAGATCGGGAAGCTGCGCAGTGAGCTGGAAGTAGTGAATGGGAACACAAAGGTCATGTCGGAGATGTTGACGGAGCTCGTGCCATCCCAGGCTGAGCCTTCTGACTTGGAGCTGCTGCAAGTAAGGAGCACTGGCAGGGTGGAGGGCTGGCACATGCAGCAAAATTTAGCAATGACTTGATGGACTGAGGCATGATGCATGCCAGGCATGGGAACAAGTGGACAATTTAGTATGGGGCTTATCAGGGAGTAATGAGATAAAGGAGACACAGGGTAGGTGGAGGGAAATTGCACTACTGAGGCTGGAATCATCTCACACGGAGACTTGTCCCTGAGGGCATACAATTATTCCATGTAGAGCCCAGACTCAATTTACCTCTCACATCAATATTTGTTCCCCATCAACAAACAGTTCCTGATAGATCCCAGTAGCCTCTGGAGTCCATCTATTCCAGTCAGGCTCCCAAATCTGTGAGTGCTCAGCCTTAGCGTGAGCTGTGTGGTAACTTCCCCTTGCTTTGAACAGGAGCTGAATCGGACATGCAGAGCCATGCAGCAGCGTGTACTGGAGCTGATTCCTCGTGTCCTCCATGAGCAACTCACTGAGGAGCTGCTTCTCATCAATGACAACCTCAATAATGTGTTTTTGCGCCATGAAAGGTACCTCTCTCCTCCCTTCTCTGCCCTGCTCTCCCATGAGAGTTTACTGCCCCTTGAAGGCTGCCTATCCCACCCTTTTGATCTGCCGGTAAGTATAATAGTCAAAATGTATCATTCTGTATCATCTGTCTTTGAGAACAAAGCCAGTTCTCCATTTTTGTTGACTAATTCCTGTCCCTTCAAGTCTGCTGTGTAAGTTACTCCTGGAATATAAAGATGCCCTGGTGGCATAACCCAGAAGAAGAAGAGGGAACTACGTGGAAAGAACTGGTTTTCTAGCTCTGAGGCAGATAGGGACAGAAATTGCCCAGGTGGGATCAGCACCCTTTTTTTTTCCCTTCCATTTCATCAAATGCATCTCTTGCTAGGATGAGAGCTATGTTTAAACTATTTTGGTTAGGAGTAGCTCTGGAGGATCACAAGGAGCTTTCTCCCTCAGGAGACATCAGCTCTGGGGCTCTTGTTGTGGTGCCTTCAGTCTTGAGAGGAAATTATGCCCTGAGCCCTGTTCCCCCTTTCCTATTAGGTAGGAAGGGACAGGCTGTGCCAAGCGTTATAGGAAATCTGTGGTGAATAAGCACATGCTATTGAAATGCATCTTATCATTTTTCTTGCAGGTTCGAGCGCCTCCGGACAGGACAGCCTGTCAAGGTAACTCAGAGCAACTTCCCCTCTGTGCAGCACAGGTCCAGCCGGGCCCTGCTGAATTGGAGAGAGGTTCAGTCTGCCCCCTTAGAAGTGGTAGGCTTTGCTGTCCCAGCCAAGCTGCACCAGACCACTTGGTGTGCAGGACACTCCGGTTCCCACTGCCAGCCCATGGGAGCCTTCCTCTCACCCAAAGAGCAAGAGCAGAGCAGCAGCAGTTATGGTTTTCCAGTACTGAATATTGGGAGGACCAATTCCCATATGAGCCTTCTCTGAGCACTGTCCTGTCCTCTGAATCAGCATCTACCCTACTGACTGACATCCAGCAGAGCTGGGAGGCTGGCTACTGAGGCCAGCCCTGGGACACTATTCCCAGACAGTTTCTGATCACTGTCCCCCTTCTCACAAGGAAAGGCTTCACAACTGGCATCTTTCAATGGGTATAGAAGGGCTTTCCTCTCTAGTGTTAATGAGCTAGGATTGTAGGGCCAGGGTGTCCAAGCTTCAGAGACTCTCCACCATTTTCTTTTTTCTTCCTTCAAAGGCACAAAATGAGGCAGAGAACAGCTTGATTGATCTGGGACCCAGTACTCCTTCTGCATTAAAACAGCCTGAAGTCACCAACAACCTTTCCTCTCAGCTGGCTGGAATGAGTATGTTTCCATGCAGTTTCCCCCTCAGTCTTTCTCCTGTGCTGCAGTGGGAATCCCTTCCTGCCTTTGAATCATCTCCCAGAATTATATAGTCATGTTCACAGAGTAACCTAGAGAAATGGTGTGTGTTTTCAACTAATAAACTCATGAAGAAACTTGTATTTGCCCCAAGGCACTCAAGCATATGTCTTGGCACTCACACCTCACATTGTGCAGGAGGTGGACATGACTTAAGAAGGACCTCAGCATTAGTCTGTGGCTAAGAACTAGGCCTTCCAGCAGGGTAGGGGATGAAATTGCCCCTTCTGCATGCCTGGCAGCATTGCCTAGTTGCCTCTCTTGCTGTTTGGTGTCAGGCTGACCTCTAAGGTCTAGAAGAAGAAAATCAGCTGAAACTATGCTGGGAAGGCAGCCATGAGCATCTTGGGCTCAGGACTCAGGATCTGATAGGTTGTTTACTCAAAAAGCCTGAGAGGTCCTGAGGGTCCTTCAAGATATACCAACAACCTACATAACACTGCCTGAAGCTCTCATTGCCTGGGAGAACATTCAGTACAGCTTGGATGCAGCTACCGAAAATTGGCAAGACTCTTTTTACAGACAAGCCAGCTGAGATATTTTTCAAGTCAGGTTTTTTTCAGATGATGCCTGAGTCATGAAAATCCACTCATCTGTCTCAGAGGTGCTTGCCCAGAAGCATAGGTCTTCCACAGGTTATGGAGCAATTCCCTCCTGAGCTGTCTAAAATAGTCAGGAACATCTAGCCTTCAGCATCAGTTCACTAAATTGATGATGATGCTTCTGCCTGAGACTGAGCCAAAAATGTCTACTGAGCAGGCAAAGAAACTGCTTCTGTTGCTTCACTCATGATACTGCACACACACACAGCCTGTGCTGCAGCTGAGGGGCAGGACAGAGGAGTAGGCCTAGAACAGTTTAGCCTGTTCTGATGATAGCTTTCCGTCTAGCAGTGTCCTAGCCCACAGCCCTTCATTTACTGCTCTGAGCTGCCTGTTCACCCTTTCTCCCACAGATCTGGGCTCAAGCAGCGTAAGCGCAGGGCTGCACTCCCTCGACACCTCTGGCAAGCTGGAAGAAGACTTTGACATGTTTGCCCTGACCCGTGGTAGCTCGCTGGCTGAGCAGCGCCGAGGGTGAGTGCAGCAGCCCACTCTGCCCTGCTCAGGGCAACTGGGGCCATGACCCCCACCAACAGCAGTTCCTGGGAGACAGTAGAATGGAACAGAAATGCACTCTTTGGATGCATAGTGTTTGTAGGATGAGCTCTGTGCTTCCAGTCCTTTTTTCTGCTACCGTCATCTCCCCTTCACAGTATCCTCCTGGGCATGGAGAGAAGGGAGGGGTCCCTATATATGAGCACTGTGGTGCCACATGTTCTTGGGAGATTCAGTGTCTGGAGGTGAAGGTGGGGAGTGGGACTGGCTGAGTTTTCTTGTCTGTCTCTGAAGTCATGTGCCCTGACTGGGGCGATGTTGAATTCAGGAATTGCTGAACACCGATGCAGCCTAACAGGCAGAGTACTGAACTGGAGTGCAGGAAGAATGCAGTCAGTTGTGGCAGGGCAGGGCACTGCTCTGTGCCTCAGTTTCCCTGTTGGCAAGTGGGATTGATGTTTCTTCCCCCACAGTATGTTTGAGACCTCCTGGTGTAAAGCACTAGGAGCTGGGTCTCCATAGTACTGGCTGAAGTGAAGAGGTCTTCTCCAGTGCAGAATGGATTCCTGAATCCTTGTTCTGGAGGAGCTGGCAATAGCTCCCTTGGGTTTGGGAGACTGTGGCTGATCTCACACTGCTTCCCTGTCAGGGTGATTCCCTGCTCTCCATCAGATACCAAGCAGTAGAGCCCACAGGCACATGGCTGTCTCCAGCCCTCAAAGACCTGTGCTCCTGCACTCCTGCATCCACTGGGGTGCCTTATTCTGCATCTAGGCAGTAGCAAGTTAAAGTCTCTTATACATGTCAAGGTCTCTTAAGGACATCTCCTTCTCTTCCTCTGCCTTAGACTGCTTCTGGTAAATGTGGTGGGGAAACCTGTGGCCTACACGTGACTTCATGTGTTTTGTCCATGGGTTTCCCCACCACTTTTATGGTGTGCTGCCTGAGGGCAGAGGCAGTGCAGCACAAAAACAATCGTGCCAACAGCACTCGATCTGGGGCTGAAACCTGAGCCACTGGCATGTGCTCAGTGCTGGAGGCTCTGGGAGATCTGGACAGGGGTGGAATTGTATCCTCTTTGCTGTGGCGCAATCCTTAACAGGCTCAGGCACAAGTAACAAGACATTTTCTATTTATTCCTCACTGCCCTTCATCTGCCTGCACTTGCACTCCTGCCAGGTAATCTCTACTAGCTCTGGCTTCACATTTCACTTATCAGCATCTGCTCTCAGTGTCTCCCTCCACCTGAACAGACTCATTGCACTACAGCTCCCGAACAGGACGTGCTGGCAGGAGACACAAGCAGGGCCACTGGGGTTTGTTCCTGACCCCCCATGCTTCATGTGTGCATCAGTGAAGCAGTGCTTGAAACATTTCAAGCCTTTTCTGCCGTTCTTCCTCATCAGTGGTATGATAGCAGCGCTGTACTTCATCCTGGATGCCATTGTCCACAGCGGCCCCTTCACAGATGAGCACTTCTTTGAGAAATTTGAGCAGCGGTGGCCCAAGCCCCTGGTCCCCAACAAAAATAGCTCCACTTGATGGTCTGCTGGATCTCCAGAGAGGGGCCCAGGAGCAGCTGGAGAGGAGACTTGTGGAGAGTTTCTGTGAAAGGCTTCATTCTCCCAGCATGAATGGAGTGTTTTCCCCACTCTACATGGATCAAATGGTGACGTGTGGCTTTATCATGTGGGATAGCAGCCTAGAGAAATGGGATGAGGGAGATTATGGGTGAGATGTATCTCTGTGTGGAAAGAGGCTGTAATGGTGCATTTGGAGACCATGAAGCAACACAAGGCTCTTCTGATCATCCAGTCTCACCTATGTAGCAAGAGTCAGTGAGCCTCTGACACCATCAGTTCTTGAGTTGTATCAGTTAAAGAGATGTTTTTGAGATGTGTTTGTGCCTGTGAAGGTAGGTGAATATGCAGGGGCTCGTTGCTCAAATCCTTTCTAAAGTAGCTGTAATATTCTGGTCAGTTTGTGTTAGTTTTCTCTCTTTATAATCAATCCCAAATAAGGTAAGTGTTGTGGTTGATGAACTTAGCTCTGTAAGTCTGTGTCTTAGTTTCATAAGATACCTTGTCATCCTCCTGTCGTGTGCCACAGCTGTCCTGTGGTATCCCATAATAATGTTGCAGCAAGTAGACTAATCTGGTTTGTGGTGAGCAATACCTTTAATAGGGGTTTTGCTCACCTTTCTAGAAGTTCTTCTAGAAGCAGAGTGGCAAGAGATGAAAAGTCGTGCAGTCAGAAGAACTGAATATATGTTTACGAGTTTCTGCTCTTCACTCTCAGGTATCTCATCGGCCTGTATGTTATCTAATTTCATGCTTTCAGGGTAAAGTACGAAGATCCCCAAGCCACCAAAGGACTCGCTGGTGCCCTGGATGCCCGGCAGCAGAACACAGGAACAGTAAGTGGCCACAGAGCTTTTAGTGTATTACCAAGAATAAGAGTATCCTCCTTGCTCACCAATGCAATAAATGTGCTGTCTGTTTGGAAAAATCAAGTGTTTTACATTACCAATGATAACTCTCAGTCTCCACCAACCTGCATGTCCTACCTGGGCTACATAAATCATCCTTAAACCCCTGAGGTGTGGAACTATAGAAAGTCTGGGGTTGACTCAATCAGTCACAGGATGTCCTCCCTATATTTGCAGGGAAATTTCCACCTGGAAATGTATGCTTTATTCATCTTAAGCAGGTTTCCAAGTCCAGTTGCCCTCTCTCTGCAATCAGAGAAGTAGGTCACCAGTACAATGTGTTCTTTCCCCCACCCTAAACCCACTGCCTCCCCTCTCCCTCACACTCTGCAATGCAGGCTCTCTCTCATCCAGGGGGAGTCTGGTGCCTCTAATGATGGAGCCCAGCTGACTAAATGGATGATGCGGCAAGGAATGGTGAGATCTGAGATCGTGGAGGGCCAGTAGGGAGGAAGGAGGCTGGGGCTGCTGAAGTAGAAGTGGCACTGGCACAGCACATGAGGATGCACAGCAGACATCAACAGACATTGCTAACTGAAATGGAGCAACCCTGGTCTGGGCCAGTGGTGGAGACCAGGGTTGGGAAGGAAGCAGGCAGAGTGTCAGCCTCAAGTAAACATGTCTGTAGGAAAAAATCCTAGGAGCTCTGAGGCCAAGAGAGCACGTGCCACTCTGAGCTAGAGGATGGCCTGTTTTAGGGTGGGTATCTGGGGCAGAGGCACTAGCTGGTGCCATCATGAGAGAGGCTGCTGCCATTCATTCCCCTTGCAGCCTCTCCTGCTTAGCATGATCTGCCCCATTTGGAGGAAAGCACACTGTGACTTTTACTGCTTAAGGCCTTCTCCTGTAGCTTGAGTGTTTGAGCTTTCAGGCTGTTGAATTTGGTCTTTTAGCTGCAGGAATTCCTACAGTTACATTCCGTCAGGCACATGGAGGCTTTGACAGCTCCCAGGTCTGAAGCTTGTTAGCCTCTCTTCCTGTAATGGGCACTGCCCAGACTGATGTCTGCTTTAGGAAGTTTCCCCACATGCTGTCCCCTTGGCTTGAATGCACTTCTAACCCAAAGAGTTTCTCTCTGGGTAGGCAAAGCCAGTTCGCTTTGAAACTTCCCTAATCTCACACATCCTCTTCCACCCCCATTTATCCATCTGCCAGCTGTGGTAACTATCTGCACGTGCTCCCTGGTTTGGGGAAATCTGCCTGTCCTTGGTAAGAAGGTGTTGCTCTTTTTCTTGGTCTTGATGTTTTCCAGAGGGCAAGGGAGCTATACATATTAGAAGACTAATAAATAAGTTACCACAAATATTCTCATGCTTCTGCTTGTGGAGCCTTTAGCAAGGGCTGCTTCTTGCTCAGCTTTGTTCAGGAGCTCCTGAATAGAGAAAAGGATCAGACTTGGTTTCCTTCAAGGTTATCTCTGTCCACTAGTAATATGTCTCTTTGCTGCTTAAATTGACCAGGGACATGAATTATTCTGAGATAACCTCATCCCTAATGAAAGTAAAATTTACTTTAGTTGTAGATGACTTTCTCTTCGATGAATCTGTTTCAGTAGTTTGGTGTGATGTCAAATCCTGCTGTACTTCATGATCCTACCAGGGAATCAGTTCTTGGCAGGTGTCTTTCCCCCTTATTGTGGTGCCAAACCTGGCATGTCTGATATTTTCAGCATTGCAGACTTTGACATCAGACTGTCACTAGTCTTTAGAAGGGAACAGGTGTGGAGAAATGCACATCTATTGTCTTCTGGCTGCATAACACAAGCAGACAACTTCCACCTATTGAGTCTTCACCAAAATGGAAAGTCTGATCTAGTCCTAATACCCCAAAGTCAAATGCCAAACCACAGAGGCTTTTAATGGCATGTGGCCTGGAAACTATGCATGTCTGGGCATGGATGGGGGAGAGGAAGCAGGTGAGTGGTGGCACTGGTAGCTGGGAGAGCTTTGCAGTGGCACTGGCTCAATTTGGAAGGACCTGAGCTGACTGAACAGTGGAGCGAGAGGGTGAGCTTCTGGGTTGGGCTCTCTTTTTGGATAGTGGATTTCCTGGAACATCCTCTCTTTTCTTGGCCTCATTACCCTTTTTTCTTCTGTCCTAGGTGCCAGTTCCTCAAGCCAATTTCATGGAAGACATAGAAAAGTGGCTCTCCACTGATGTGGTAAGTGAGGGGCTGCTTTCCTGAAGACAGCTGTCCTGCCAGAGTTGTCTGCAGGGCTGGATTTCAGGTGGTGGACAACATTGATGAATGTGTGCCACAGGATGCTCAGAGGGAGCAGGGAAGGAAAAGCCAAGGACACAGGGCAACAGTATAATTAGCCTTCTGGGAGGCATAGCAAATGAACTGAGGATCAGGGCCACTTTAACATGTCTGTACTGCAGAATTGGGGGGAAAACTATCCTGTCTCTCTCTGTGCAAAGAATCACATTTGTGAGACACCTTTATCTACCTTCCTTCTAACCTGCCCTTCTCCTTCTACTCTAGGGAGAATCAGAGGATGCAAAAGGTGTCACCAGTGAAGGTAAGACATGCCAGCTATCCCCTTTTCTCTAACTGTTCCTGGCAGCATGTTGGCTCTTCCATTCTTTGCTAATGCTCTGCTCTTCTCTTTCCCTAGAGTTTGACAAATTTCTGGAAGAGCGAGCGAAAGTTGCAGACCGCCTACCCACTTTGTCCAGCTCCTCAGCAGGGAGGTCTGTCTCCCCTCCAACTGCCAGCCATCATCGGAAGCAAGCAAAGGAAGATGATGCTATGTTTGCTTTGTGAATGCTATGGACCGGTGTGCTGTGGAGCAAGAGGCTGTGTGTGCTGTTTTGCTTGCCTCCAGCCAGGGGCCAGCAGAGGAAGGACTCTGTCCCCTTCCTCCATTCTCTTCCTCTTTTACCTTTGAGTTGTTTTTATTATTAAGCTGCTTTCAGATTTCAGATAATCTTTGTTGTGTTTAGGGATATCACACAATAGACTTGTGAAGGGGGGTTTCAAAGCTGCTAGAGAATGTGGGAGTTCAGTGGGCTTTTCTCTTTTTGGTACAGTGTGGGCAAAGCAGAAGAAGCTATGGAAGAAGCTCCCCATCCTACTCTTTGGTGACGTAGATAGAGATCTTGCCCAAGAAATAGGAGAGGCTGCAGTCTGCTGCTGAAGTTATTCCTGCCTGCCTCTTCCCTCACCCCTTCCCTAGAATGGCTCTCCAGCCCTCTGCGTGCCGGTATTACACTGGAAAACACAGGGATGTGAAGCATTACTGGTGGCCAAGGAGGAACACTAATGGTAGAGGGACCCTGTTGCTCTAATCTCTCTTGTACAAGTGCTTGTGGTATGCATCACCTTCCCACTCACAACCCCTTCTCTTCCTCTTCCTTTCCTCCCCTTCCCCATCAGTTTATCCAGAATCCTACCCACAGCCCAGATGTTTCCATTGCAAGACAGCCAGTTACCCAGGCCCTTGGCAGCACACAGGGCTTGAGCTGCAAGCGGTACCCCAGGCTGAAGGAGCTGTCTCCTATGGGGTAGGATGTGCCTTCAGCAAACTATTTGCAGTTAATTTAATTCTCCCATTATTATAATTTTCTCCCGATGTGATCCTACCCCACCCCGCTCTTCCACTGATGCCTTCCAACACATCGTGCCGTGATGTGGGGAGTCTCTCTGTACAGACTCCCTCAGGGTAGCTGTGTGTTCTGGGATCGCAGAGCTGTGTTCCCTGAAGCAGGAGGCCCTTACACTGGCACTGTTACACCACTGGGGGGAACATGCTGTTGCTGCAGTAGCTTGTTCAGCTGGTGAGCACAGGGGCGAAGCGAGACATCCATCATCTCATGCCAGCCAAGCAGCCCTGCAGCAGCCAGGAGCTCCTTTGCACACGGGGAGCAAAACCCTTCGGAGCAAACCGCACATGCTGCCCTATTGTAAACGAAAACCTGGGAGGAGGGTGCCAAGTCCAGGGCTCCTGCTCGTGGGATTTCTTGTTGAGTGTGGGAGAGTTGCCTTTTTTTACTGCACATTAAAGGAGCAAAGACTTGAGCCTCCCTTGAAGATACAGTGTGTGCTGTCAGTGCTGGCATGGGGAGGGGAGGATCCTGTGGGGAGAAGAGGGGTGAAACCATGCAGCTACATTTGCTTTCCCTGAAAAGGCAAGGAGACTGTCATGCTGCGAGGAGGCACGGTGTGAGGGCCAAGGGTGCTGGGAGCCAAGGCAGGTGCTCGCTGCTTTTTATCACAGTCTCCTGGGTCGGTGACTACAGCCCATCTCAAAATAGCCAGAGGATGAGCTACCTCCTCTCCTTTCCCCCTCTGCCTTGTGACCAGATCTGAATACCCACCTTGCAGCCCATAAGTCACTTATAAAGACATGCAAGAAATACAGTTGCTACAAAAGGGCCCTCTGGTATCCACAGGGCATTCTCAGTTGTCTCCATGCCATCCCCCACCATGCAGCTGAGTGGGAGCTGAGGGAGGGATTCTTAGAAGGAGGTTGAATGGATTAAAAGTGTCATCTGAGCCCTATACTTGTGGGAAGGAGTTAAATTAGCTGAAGTTGTCCAAACCTCAGCACTTCCCTCTCCCCATGTCTGCTCTGCAGTCTCAGCTGTACCAAGCTCAGGCAGAGCATTGAGGATAGGAGCTGCAAGGAAGCTGGGCTGCAGCTGGTGGCAGCAGAGCTGGAATAATCAGGGTGCTGGTTTTCTTCCTCTGTAAGCAGTTGTGGGACAGGAGGAGGCTTTGTCTTCTTTCAGCTTTCCAAGACAGACAACACATAGTATCTTAGGATAGTTTGTCCCTTGGGAAAATGAATCACCATTTTCAATTCCACTGCATTCCCAATGCCTCTGGCAGCACCCGGAAGAGCTTATTCCTCCAGGTGTTATTATGTATTTAATATAACTCTCTTTGAGCAGCAGTCCTCAAACCAGGGTGTGCATGCTATCTTCTGGGTAGTGGGGAGGGGAAAGCCCAGCCTACTGAGCCTGAAAGCTGCTTGTCCTGCCCCATCTTGCTGCTGAGTCCATGAGTGGCTCTGCTGCGGGCTGCCTAAAGCTGAATTGCTGTGGCTTCACCTCTGAGCTACTCCCTCCTTCAATCAGTTCTGTAGCAGGACTTCACTGTGCTCAGGACCCCATGCTCCGCAACTAAGAAGGGCTTGGATCGAACAAAGTGTACAAAGCGCTTTCTGTCTGAAGAGCACAGCAGAAGAGCCACAGGCTTCTGCCTTACCAACTACATGAGGGCTTCACATAGCAGGCAAGGGTAAACACTGGGGATTGGCACAGCTGCAGTCCTCTAGCATTTTTAGTCCATTTTTACCACACTCATGGCTTCCCGAAGTATCCTATTTTTTTTTTTTTAATCTCCAAATCATCCGTGTCACAGCAGATGTAGTAGTGAAACGTGTGGAGAGGCTGGATTTACCCACGCAGCACTGGCTCTGGCCTCTGCTGTCACCCCTGCTGAATTCAGATCCTTGGAAAGCACCTCCCTCTCCACCCCAGTCAGTGCAACACAGAGCTTGTACTGAAGGCTTTGTGCTGGGAGGGTGGCCCTCTGGAGGACACTCGAAGTCAGGGGACCACGAGCAATAGGACAAAGGGGAATGGCTTTAAATTGAAAGAGAGTAAGTTACAATTGGATATTAGTAAGAACTTTACTCTAAGGGTGGTGAGGCACTGGAACAGGTTGCACAGAGAAGTTGTGGATGCCCCATCCCTGGAAAGTGTTCAAGGCCAGGTTGGATGGAGCTTTGAGCAAACTTGTTTTGTGGAAAATGTCCCTGTCCATGGCAGGGGGGGTTGGAATGAGATGATCTTTAAGGTCTCTTCTAACACAAACCATTCTACGATTCTATGAGAGCCCATGAGCTACGTGCCAGTGCAGCATTCCCTCAGTGCTGGAGCCTTGCGAGGGCAGGTCCCTCCCGCAAGACAGGGCTGAGCTGAGATGTGAGGGACTGAGAGCCCCTGCAGCTTCCCTGCTGTGTCAATGGAAACTCAAACTAGGAAGAAAGGCAAAAGACCAAAATACTGAGCTTCTTCTGCTGGAGCACTTGAAGGAGAGGAAGCAAGAGCAGGGGCATGATAGAGCCCAGGATGGTGACTGTGGGGCCAGAAAGGCCTCCAGAGGAAGCAAACAGCCTGATGTCCAAACCTTCTTGCCAGTTCCGGGACTCAGGCTGCCTGGCTCTTCTGGAAAGAAAGGGCTTCTGGTGCCCAGTCAGCATTTGTGCAGGATACCAGCCTGTTCACACCAGTGATGTTTTGAGCACTGGTTCATGCCTCAACTAGTGCTTAAAGACCTCAGTGCCTCCAGTTCCCTCTGTGTAGGGGGCATTGCCTGCAGCTTCCCTGAAAAGAGAAATTAAGACATCCCTGAATGTACACCCCGAGTATGGGGAGTTCAAACTTCTCCAAACTGCCTCTGGGATATCCTGAGCCCACCTCAGGATAAAGACTCTGTCTTCCACCATCACCTTGTTTTTAGCTCCCAAGAAAGTAGACACCGGACCTGGCAAAGTCAGGAGAGAATCATCCCTGAGGAAGATTTGAATGCAGGAAAATTGGCTCATAGCTATTTTCATCACGGGCAAACAGGTGGGAAGGGTTTTTGGTGGCTGTCATGTGGGGTCAGTTTGAATCGATGACCAACAGGTGAAAATTTAGATGGCTGCCTTGTGGCCCTCTGGGTAAGCCTGTCCTCTCCCCACCATGCAGCCAGCCACAGTCACGGCACTTTCCACTGTGGTGCTTCTCATCCAGCAAAGAGATTTATCTGACAAGGATGATGTATCTCTTTTTTAAGTAACTGAAAATATGAAGAACGGGGATGAGGGCATGGAAAGATTCCAAACTAGTACTGTGGTATTTCTTAAAGATTATACCAGTAATAGCTTGAATTCTTTTGCAAGGTTTCTTCTGAGGAGAAACTTGGGGGGAAAAAAAACTGCTACTTCTGCAAGGGATCATTTTTAAGTAGAGGCTGGGCATTTTGCATTGGCCAAAAACTGCTTTATGATTGAAAAAAAATAAAATGATAGCACTATAAAGAATTCCTTTTAACGCCTTTCCCTTTTAAAAAATGTTTTCTAATGTTGCTATTTTAAAAAGAACTGTGCTGCCTGCCCACTCTGACCACCAGATGGCTGTGGTCCCTCGCACACCCAGCCCGGGCTTCCCAAATGCAGAGGACAACCTCTCCCTTCTCAGTGACCTGCTTAGCAGGCTCTACCACCCCGGGAACAAAAACAAAACAAAGTTTTGCCTTACTGTGTTATGCTGCAACTGTCAGCCCAGTGAGGACTCACAGAGCGACTGCTCCAGAACAGGCATTCACGTGCTGCAACTGCACAGAGGACAGGAAGGAGTGCTTGTGCTCTGTCTAAGCATCCATTAATAACCACACTGGGAACAGGATCTTGACCTGGACAGATATTTTGCATGACCCAGAAGAGTTGTTGCTATGCGAGATTAAGCAAGCCATAACTTCCTTGTACTGGACTAGAGTTGCTCCACATCTCCGAAAACTAAATATATGCTCCCTGTCAATGAGTATTTCCACGATGTTTGGGTACTGTGATATCTGCCATACCAGCACTGCATTCACAGAGACAAAAACTTGCATGCTTCTCTTTTACCAACCCCTAACCTCCAAATACTATATGATTTTTTTAAAGGGCAGTTCACAAAAATGTATCCTGTTTTCCCACAGCATTGTCTCACAAGTCACCACAGAAGTGTCCCGAGCTAGTACACTGGGAAAGCTGTTCTCCATTCACCAGGACTTTCATGTTGCTCTGCCATGTCAAAACTTCCTCAAAGCTTATTTTGGATAACAAAATTCCCCCTTCCTTCACAAAACGAGAACAAAGCCACTTCCTCTTCCCTTCAGATTACTGTTAGTGGTGCTGCTTAGGGCAGATGAAGATGTTGGGAAGGGACTTACAGTGGGAACCCAGTAGGCATCAGAGAGGTGGGTTGTGAGGAAGGAAAACATTTTTGTAGGTAACTCATTTTTATCTGTGTAGCGGGCACAAGCAAATGAAAGCACAAGAAGAGACAAAAGAGATGTAAAGGATGGGGAGGGGAAGAGAAGGATAGGAAAAACTGTAAATATATAGGGGGAAAATAGGTGCTCCGGTGCTCAGGAGCAAGGGAATGGAGGCGGACATTGACCAGTGGTCATCAGTGCAACACAAGGAGTTGTACTGCAGCCAGCCTGGGTTTTTTCTGTTTCTCCTGAAGATACTTCAAAAAGCATGCAGACAGAGGCGACCTCTTGAACCAAGGCGATACCAGCGTGTTTGGTAGCCCTGAGGAGATTTCTCATTGACTTGCTTGCTCTCCCCTGGCCTTTAGGGTACCCAGAGCATCTTGCCTGGTGCCCAGAGCTCTGACACATGTTGGGTGAACAAGTGCCCTTGTTGCTTTGTGTCAGTGACCAGCAAAACCTGAGCAAGGGAACGGGGACTCTGCGGCATAGGCTCCCGAGCAATAGCTTCCTCTTCTTTATCCACCACCACTGTTGCAAAATCTTGTGTGGTGGTGCACACAGTGGGCTTGGGACTGCATGAGGGCGCAGATTTTCTTACCCTTCCCAGCCGGGTTGCCAGCAATCAGAGGGTTGGAGGCAGGTGATGGTGGACAGGATCACTCCCCATGAGCACAGTTTTGCTGCAGTGCTGCCTCCACCAGCCTTTCCGTGGGGATGGACCTTGGTCCTTGCAGGAGCCCCTGGTCAGGGTGTGCAGGGGTGTTTCACACTGCAACAATGAGGCTGGGAGCTCAGCCCCGGCAAGGAAACCCCCAGAGAGCAGGGATTTTCTCAAGGGGATCAGTAATTCCCTCCCAGCACAGAAAAGCTGCATTTGCTGGTATCCAGGCACCGTGTTTTCCTGGCCAATCTCGGCAGAAAGTTGTGGATCAGGCACAAAGCAAATTTGACGGTGGGGTGAGGCAAGGACACGGCTTTCCTCCGGCTTTAGTGGAGTCTCCTTCACCAGCACACAGTGGTAGGAAAATCTGTGTTTAGAAAATTGCTGTGAGGTACTTCAGTGGTATTTTTAGCTCCTTGACCAAAAAAAAAAAAAAAAAAAGAGCTTAAATACCAGATCAGTCTTAGTGGGAGATAGGTGCCAATTTCTCTGAGCTCTTTTGCAGAGCTTTAATCCAAACAGGGGAAAAAAAAAAAAAAGGATAAAAGAAAAATAGCCAGGGTGTGAGTGACCTGCCAGTAGTGTCCTTCTGCCCATCTCTGCCACCTCTGGGCAGGGACGTGTTTTGTGCAGCGATGCACAAAACCATCAACCATCAGCTCCAGCAGAGCAATAAAGGGGTGGCTCACCCCATCTCAGGCACCTTCATTCTCACCAATTGCCAAGCACCTTTGGCCTCACTCAGTGCCAAGCACCTTTGGTCCCTCCCAGCCTCTGCCAGACCGCACTCGTCAGCTGAACATTTAAATTCAAACCCTAAGTTACCTCGGTGCTCTTGTTAATGTGTATTTGGCTAAAAAGCTGCATCCAAGGCCCTGAGGTCCTGCTTTGCCAAACACTGCTCAGGAGCAGGGGATCTCTGCCAAACTGTCCCGGTCCCAGAGCAGATGGACACAGCATTCTCCATATCCCCAGGACAGAGAGGTGTGCAGCTTTCCCAGCCTGGGGCACACGCTTTTCCAATCTTTCCCAGCCCACCCAGAGCAGCTCTGGGAAGCACAGCTGAAGGAGAAACATTTTGCAGCTGCCAGTGACACTGCACATTCCGTCAGGACTCCTCACTCTTGCAAGAGCCCCAAAACCCACAGCCTTCCTCCCACTAATGCTGACTTGCCCTTTCACCCATTTGGGCATCCTGCTGAGTCAGGGTCAGGCTGGGACACCACATACTGCTGAGTAAAGATTCTGGGCTGTGGCAGAGGGGCTCTTTTGCTGAGTCACAGAGGAATGGGGTCCATGTGAGGCTGTTTATTACAGGCACTTCCTGCGCGCCGCCCTGAGATTGCAGCTGCTGCTCTTGGCTCTGATCCTGCTTCTCGGGACATTTGGAGAAATCTCCAGAAACAGCCTCAGCTTTCTGTGGCCCAACATCTCTTGTATTCAGGGGCAGGGAACCACATAGGGGTGGTTTGGAAACCCTGAGGTGGGTGGCGGTATTTGGGTCTCACTTTCTGTGCAAAACTTGGCTCCCAGCTCCAGTTCCTCCCTTTCCTGAGAAAAGGGTGTGAGCAGTGTGGTACAAGGTCCTCCTTGTTGCCTAAGTGAGATTTTTCAAATCCGAAGTTTCACAGTTCATTCTGTCTCGCAGTCAGGGCACACTTTGTTTTACACGGTTGTAGCACTGAAACAAAGGAGGCAGCACTGACTGAAAAATTTGCACAAATGGGATTTTTATTTGCTAACTCTGCCTCGCTCCCTTCCACACCTCATTTTGGCTCCCAAAGCACACACCCAGCAGGGCACAGGGTCAATGAAGCAGGACACAAGACTTTAAGAAGTGTGGTGGGCTCAACGCATCCTCCCCCAGAATTTCAGCCCAGTGTACCCATAACCCGGACCTGCTGCATATTTTAGGTCACTGCCTGACTCCAGTCAGGCACATGCCTTGCAGGAGGCTTGCTCTTTTCTCCCTCCTCCTCCCCACTCTGTTTCCTGACAGCCTAGAGCTCTCTCCTTGTTCAAAGCCATGTGCTGGAGACACCCATGTGATGCAGCACACATGTATCCATACGTCTACAAAAATACGTACTGTAATCTGCATTTCCTATTTTTATCATGCTGGTTCATTTATCCTGATAAAGCTGCCTGCACGTCCGTCTCCCACCATGTTGGTCTCCAGGGTTCCTGTGTGTGGCTTTTGCCCAGCACAGCCATGCCTGTCTATATGACCCTCCAAAGGTACTAACAGTGCCAGCTCCATGGGCAGCTGCAGTGCCTGAGCTCTCCATGGGCATTTCCAGTGCATTGGACTCCTGACCTCCTTTTTTCCACCTGTATCTTTGATCTAGATGGGAATTTTGGATGCCGACAGCAGTGAGCACAGTCAGTTCTGCCAGGGCAGGGCTGGGAAAGGCAATCTCCCTTTGGTAAACACAAATTAACCCGCAGACTATCCCTGTGTACTCCAGCACTGACTCCCTTCTCCAGCAAGTTATTTTCAGTGGTCATTGCAACTTTTTTTCCCTGCTATGACACAGCAAATCCTGGTAACTGAGTCAGCTTTTCAAGTGCAAGCCAGGCAGCTGCATTTTGCTGTGTCACGGTTTGAAAAAGCCTATTAACCCTTCTGAGTTGGCAAAGGCAGGATTTCCCCACAGAAGCCAAGCCGAGCTGAACTGAGCTGAGCTGCTGGAAGCTGCCTGCCAGCACTACCCACAAGGGACTGAGGAGGGATGATTTTGTACCTCGTGACAGCCTGTGTAACTAGGCATTTCTGACCATAAATCTACTGGCAGAACAGGCTGTTAATATACAAAGAGGAGAAAATTCCCCAGTTCTCTATCCCAGATGGAAACATTGATCACTCTATAACTTTCTGTTGCTGTTAACCATTCATCTACCATCTCTTGATTAAGCATTTCCCCAGGGCCTGGGATGTGAAGACAGAGGGGTTTAAGCCCATTAGAAACTATTACAAATATTTTGTCCAAGGCTATTTATTCATCTTTGTTAGAAATCTCCTGAGCAGTCTCAGTAGTGTTCTCACAAGGAGTAGCCCTGGCACCACCTGGCCACAGCTCACTGTAAGAGTAGGATATGACAGGACTAATGCCAGGCATGATGGAGACCACAGCCCTGACACTTCAGTGATATTCAAGCAAAATCTCCTAGTGATCTGGATGTGGGCTGGCCTCTGCTTTCCCAGTGCCCACTATGATCTGTGAGCCAGTCAGTTCCATCCACTAAAAGCATGCACCTCCTTCCCCATTCATCGCTTCAGTGTTGACTTCCAAAGTTCTCTTTGGGGAACAAACAGTCCCTTGCAAATCCCTGCCAGCACATTGGCCCAATCCATGTCACTGACCTTTCCCACCCCACACAAAACAACAGCAGAGCAGAAGCAATACAAGTCCTCGCCGCAGAGCACTGGATGGGGCCAGAAATGCCTCAGGTGCAAAGATGATGACACCCCACTTTCAGTTCTCCTTCCATCTTGCTGCAGGATATTTGGGCCTTTCTGGAGAGCTAGGCCATCTCACAACTGCTCCACCCCAAGAAACCCAGATCAGTGAGAGATCAGACAGCATAAATCAGTTATGTAGCATGGCTTTATTGCCTGCACCTTTGCAAAAGCTTATGGCAGAGTTGAGATGCATCTCTTGTGACCAGCCCAGGGAAAGGTAAAGCCCCAAGAATCAGAGGAGGTACACTGGCTCCATGTCCTGCAGTGGTATGGTTACAAAACTGGAAATCTACCTGGAATGGTAACAACATGATTAGACACCCTCTCTTTCTTTCCCCCAGTCTCATTCACATCTACCGCAATCCTGGACAAAAGGGAGAAGGACTTTTTGGCTACACCCTTTATAAGGCCTCCAAGCATGCAGCCTCTTGGAAGAAGGCTGGCAGGGGACAAAAACATTGGCCTGAAAGCATCCAGAAAGTTCTTGGGGAAGAACTAGATGCATTGCCAGAGCTGCAGAACAGAGGTGAAAGGAGGGGCCGGGCTTGAGGGTTGGATTTTTTTTTCATGTTATGTCATAAAATGAATAATATATTCTCATAATATAATTCTTATTCACATATAATTCTCATGTGTTTTCCTACTTTTCTGCACTAGAACTACAGGTTCAATTTGTGCTCCTGCTTCCCATGTCAGAATAGGACTCACTGAAAAGGACAGAAAATGTGGCTTTAAGAAGTTATGCCAGAGGGAAACATTCATTTTGGGACCATCCCTGTGGCAAAATGGCATCAACGTTTTCAGGAGGGACTGGCTCGGCGCTTTGCACACGGACTCCACAGAAGAGCCCTCTCTCGGGAGCTTTGTCACTATTGCTTCAAAGATTTAGACATCCTGATAAATTTATTTTACCTTAGAGAAAAGAAGCAAGCCAGCAGCAAGTTGTCTGCAGTGGCATGAGGGTACGAGTGGAACATGACAGGACAGCATTTGCTAGTATGCACTGTTACTTTAAAAGACAAAAGCAAGACAGGAAAAGTCTGGCTGAGTCAGGATGGAAACGCTGAGTAATCCTTCCTGAACACTGCATGCCAGATGTCTGCCAAAGTCAAAAAAAAAAGAAAGCATAGAAGCATATTTTCTCCAGGACAGCTTTCTAACCTACAGCACCCAATCCTGCTGTGACCTGGTGTAGGTGCAGTGACAGGGAGACAGGTGAGGTGTGTGGCTTGAACAGCAGCATCCACCAGCAAAGCCACAGAGAAGACTGGCTGGAGAGGGCAAATGGACAGCAGATGCCACAGTCCTTCTCCCTCCAGCCCAGGCTCTGCCTCCCCACCACCCCCTGCATGACTGTAGCAAGGACTTTTGCACACCCACGGCAGCAGGGGAACGGTGGCTCTAAGTGCCCTGCTCTTTAGGTTGAGCATAAAATGTGTGCTTTTCCAAAGTATAGCTAGCCCTGTCCCCACTTGCCCTGCTTCCAGCATAGCTACAGGTAGAAAAGAAGAGCCCAGCTTTATCTGCTGGCTGCTTCATTGACCATCAGTAAAAAACAGCAGAGCAGACAGCTACTGGCAGAAGCACCTTGTCTATCTCTTTTTTCAGATCAGGGAAAATGATTTGCCCTTCAAAGTCTCTGCAGACCAGATTTCCTCAGTTTCCCCCAAGCCTTGTTTGATATCTTTCCAGCCCACCAGCTACCCCAGCCTTCTGGGTGTCTAGGAGATGGAGTGCTATTCTCCTCAATTGCCCTGCACACAGCTGTGGTGACAACAGGACCCAGCTGTCAAACAAACAGATGGTATTATTTCCATGAGCAAGAGAGCATGGAACCAATTTCGCTGCGTGTCACTGCTGGTACACCTATGCTGGCCCTGTGCAAAGTGACAGGGTTTATTCCCTAGTGCCCAGCACTGCACAGGGGCAGTCCTGGCACCTGCAGACCAGAGCAGGTGCATGCATGTGCCGCAGCACCCAGATTACCCCAGGTGTCCATGACTGGTACATCCCCCCAGGGTCCCTGCTGAGCTCCTAAACCTTTAGTGCTGAGCTCCCCGTCCCATGGCCCACAACCACTGCGTTACCTGAAAGACTCTCTGAAGATGTGCACAGCCACAGGAAATAAGATGCTTATACTTGAGTTGTGCTAGAGCAGAGGAGGGTGGGTGCTGGGTTAGGTCTCCAGGCAGGGTGCAGCCAGCACACAGACTGGGGTGTAGGGCGAGCAGGCTGGCCTCCCTGCCCCAGCCTTGTAAATCCACCCTCCTTGTCCAACCCCACTGCCCCCAGGAAAATGAGCACCTCTTGCTGCACCCAGGCTCTGCCTGCCATGGGCAGTGCGCTGAAGGGGTTACAGAGCCAGGCACCCTTGAAGGAGAAGTTGCTGGACATCCTCTTGTTTTGTGCTTAGTTATCAAGATGCATCAGGTGACTTCCTTCTGGTTCCTGGGGGCTGCAGGCCAGGAGAGGGTGACAGCCAGGCTGGGAGAGGAAGTGCTGTTGTGTTGCAAGAAGTTTGTGCTCACACTGAGGTCAGCGTTCAGCTGCTCACGTGGCCAGGCACTATAAAACTGGATGCGGGAGCCGGGCTGCCCAGCTCAGAGCTCCAGTGTCCTCGGGGCAAAAGGGAAGGAGAGAAACACGACCAACAACAGGGAAGGGGAGGAGTGAAACGACGTGGAGAAACATGGAAACTTCCCAGACATACAGCTCCGAAAGGTGAGAGCGGGACGGGAACGAGAGGGAAATGTTTTGCCAGAAAAATACTGTGTTTCTCCCGTTGCTTTTAGGCATGCTGTTCCTGCTCTGCAGGGAACGGCATGCTGCTGCTTTCACCTCTGGATGGAGTTTGTCAGTCTTCCTCGCCCGGGAGAGCTTTTGGAAAGCTGGTGCTCCCTGGTTCCCATACGCAGCTCTCAGGAATGCTCTGCTCCGTTTTCTGTCATGCCACGGCCCCCCCTTTTTTCCTAGAGCGCTGAGATCCATTTTGCCAGAGGAGAGAGACAGCATTAATACCTGTTTTGGTGTTCTTTCCCAGCATGTCCAAGGACCTGTCAGAACTGTTGAAGGAAGCTACCAAGGAGGTGCATGAGCAGGCAGAGAACACACCGTTCATGAAGAATTTCCAGAAGGGGCAGGTGTCACTCCATGAGTTTAAGGTACTTCATAGCAGCATTGGCTTGGGGATGGGATTTCCTCACCAGTTAGATCAGACAGGCTGAATGGGAACCAAAGGGGGGAGGATGGGAACAGTACAGGTAAGGAGAATGGGTACAATACAGCTGTTTGGTATCAGCATCTCCTGTGCAACACATGCTTTTCATCAAACTCCAGCACCCTAAGATCTTACTGGCTCCTCTTACAGAAGGCAGGGCAGGACTGTGCATATCAGGATGGGCAGCCAAACTGAAACAGGAGAAAAAAGACAAAGAGGTTGATGGGATTAGTGCAATTGCTTTTCTCTTTCTTCATAAATGCCTGCATGTTAATTATTGTTTAGCAGAGATATAACTGTGCACATACTTGAGCAGCCGAAATGCCAAAAAGAGAGAGAATATTATATTTGCAACACTGTAGGCAGAGCTAGAAATAATGAGGTAATGGTGAGAAAGTGAAGATATGGGATCATCTCTGGCACTGAACTTTGCATTGTCACTTGAGTTATACATGAGCTGAAATCATGAACAATAACTCAAAAGCAGACTGAGTTTGAGCAATCCAAGTCTGCTAACAGGCAGGAGCCTGTTGCTTCTTTCAAGATAAAAGAGAAACATTTCCACACATTAGCCTAACCTGGCTAGATCCTGGGATCTGAGCCAGGTAACAAAGCCGTGAGCAAAACCAAAGCAAACACCTGGGCAAGAAATTCCTTAGAGGCTATAGGATGTGACACATGGGCTTGCAAATAACAGCTAGCAATCCAACCTGTGGCTTAATTACTTTGTTGTTGAATTGTTTCTTGGCAAATAAATCCACAAGAGTAGGAAAAAGACTACTTATTTCTGACAGGTGACATTCAGAATACTTAGTCAAGCATAAATTTAATCTCAGGTGCTGACTCCCTGCTGTTAGAAATGTGGCATTGGTTAGGCAGTGAACTTTGAGACAGGCTGGCAAGACTGTAAAAAGTCAGGCCTTCAGGAATATAGCTTGGTTTCTCAGAAGAGTTTTATATGTTGTTAGGGAAGTGAGATAGGACATGGGTTTTAAAAATTAATGACAGTTTTCAAAAGCCTTGTTTCTCATTAAACCACTACCTGCCTCTGAAAACAACCAGTTGACCTATATTTTTGCCTACTTTGTTAGGCAATGTTCCCATATTTTGTTTCTTTTCCAGTAAGCTGGGTAGCAGGTTATTTTTCAAAAACCTCTATTTTTGTTTACTCTCTTGACAAACCTGTATATCTGCCCTGCTACCTGACTCTCCAGATGGTGAATATTTGTTTCCACAACCAAGTCACTGCCTGTGTGCTTATCAAAGTCCTATTTGCTGCCACAGTGGGGAAAAGTTGAAATGGCAACTCTTTCCCTGCAGAACTGACTGCTTTCTGAGAGAGTAAACTGCTTTCCCTCCTGTGAGCAGTGTAATCCCCTCTACCCAAACCTGACTCACTTGTACTGCAATACCTTCATCTTTCACTCTTTGCTGCTGGCAAGGGATCCTAGTGTAAGGAAGGGGTGGTGTAGGTGTAACAGCCTCTGAAAACAGAATGCCTGGGGAAGGAAAGAACACAGCTAGATTGTCTTAGACCACGTGGAAAAGCTGGCAGATAGAAGAAAGTATCACATAAGCTGGGAAAAACAACAAAAACAATGGTTTCAAAATAGAGGGGAGAACACAGGCTCAACAGCGCTCCTTCACAAAGGCATCTTTCAGAGGCAGGCTGTGTTTCCAGCTCCCTTTTATCTTGTCTCCCTGGGACAACCCAGGAGGCAACCCCACTTGCATGCCTGAATGAGCAGAGTGGTGGTGCCGCGGTTCCCAGGATGGTGGGAAGCCAACAGGATGAATATGGTGAAAAATAAACAGTGTGTGTCATCGTCTCACGAGGCCCCACAAAGGGAAGCCACATTTTGAAGCATTCAGATTTGAACAATGCACCAGCAAATGTACCTTTGGGAATACCCTCGCTATTGACTAAGGGAATGAGAATAAACCAGGAATGATTAAATAGGGCTCAGTTTACATTACGTCAAGCTGCATGGTCTTTAACATGAAGGCAAAGGCAGTGACTTTGAGAGCAAATAAGATCAATATCTGCCGGAAAGGGCTTACCTGATTGCTGCCTCAAACAGAAGGGAAAGAGCTAAACAGTGGCTCCCTGCACCTTGCAACTCTGTTTTCCAAATGGGAAATCTGCAACACCACATGTGTGCATGACTCATATTGGGTGTGCCTATGAGTACCTTTTTTGTTAGTAGGATTTGTCCCATGAACTTGAAGGAGTCAGACAGATGCACCTGGAGCTAATCCTCTTTCTTCTCTTTCAGCTGGTTACAGCATCCTTGTACTTCATCTACTCTGCTCTGGAGGAAGAGATTGAACGTAACAAGAACAATCCAGTTTATGCCCCTGTGTATTTTCCGGCGGAGCTGCACCGGAAAGCTGCCCTGGAGAAGGACTTAGAGTACTTCTACGGCAGCAACTGGAGGGAAGAGATCCCATGTCCCGAGGCTACTCGGAAATACGCTGAGAGGCTCCATTATGTAGGCAAGAACCACCCAGAGCTCCTGGTGGCCCATGCCTACACCCGGTATTTGGGAGACTTGTCTGGGGGGCAGGTGCTGAAAAAAATTGCCCAAAAGGCCCTCCAGCTGCCCAGCACTGGAGAAGGGCTGGCTTTTTTCACCTTCGATGGAGTCTCCAATGCCACCAAGTTCAAGCAGCTCTATCGCTCCCGCATGAACGCTCTTGAGATGGACCTTGCCACTAAGAAAAGAGTCATAGAGGAGGCCAAGAAAGCATTCCTGCTAAATATACAGGTGAGCACACAGCCATCCAGCCCTGCCAGCCCACACCCTCTCTCAAACAATAAAATAGCTAGAGGGGAAATGCAAAGCCAGTATTTCTTCTGGAGAGCTTTTGAGAAGTTGTGAATTAGGACAAGCTGGTCAGAGCTGGGTGGCCATGCTTTACTGGGAGCCTAGTAAAAGTATGGTCTCTGAAAAGCTCTTCTCCCTCCCTTAGTGTTTGAATCCAGCCTCTTCCATGTGTCAGTATCCAGATATGAATGAGGGTTGATACTGGGAGTAGGGATCACCACCTATCTGTCCTACCAATGTAATAAAGTTCCACAGGTCCTCTGTGGACACTGACCAGGTGCACAGGTACCTTGCTTTCCTTCCCATCAGAAGATGGGCAATCACCTTATCCTTAGCTGAAAGCTTCAGGAAGAACCTGTAAAGCGAACAAGGAGCTTGAAAGACATGATTTGACCCCACAAGCTGCTTATTTTCTATGCAAACTGTTTCAGGAGACTGGTACCAAAGGCTTGTGTCTTCCTCTAGTTCATAAAATGCCTGGTGAAGGGGCAAGGGGTCCAATGAAAGAAGAGGAGGAGGCCACGTAATGAGACAGTGTTTCTCCTTCTCAGGTGTTTGAGGCACTGCAGGAGCTGGTGTCTAAGGGCCAGGAGAATGGTCATCCTGTGCAGCCAAAGGCAGAGTTTCTTCGCACAAGGAATGTCAACAAATCACATGGACACGGTAAGACACTTTTAAGGGCAGGTGCTTAACATTGCTCCTTCATTTCTTTTGGCTCCCTTCCTCTGTTCTTGTTTGTTAAAGCCACTGAGAAATGAGCTTGCCCCATGTCTTCTCCAGCCATCAGCAGGTAGTGGAAGGAGAGGCACTGGTGTGTACAAAGCTTCTTCTAGACATAAAAGAGCAAGAATGACACACATGGGCTCTCCAGAAAGAGAAAAAGAGACTGCCTTCTCTGCCTCTTAGACTTTAACAAATGTAAGGTTCATTCACCACAGGGAAAGCTGTCCTTAACTTCACAGAAGCAAAGGCATCAATTTTAGGACCAGCAGATCAGCTGTGGTTCCGTGATGCTCATGGAAGGTTCTTCTGACACACAGTCCTATCCAGCGGCCTGTCCCTTTGGACTAAATCTCCATCTGGTCATTTTTCTGCCTTCCAGAAGTATTTGCTGAAAACACTACAGAGAGTGTGCTGGGTTTCTAGTGAGCATTGTTCTGGATGGTGAAATGTAATCAGCTTGTCAGTCAGGCTGGTAACTGAGTGAGGAGCAAGCTCAGATGTTTATAGAGGAGAGTGGTTTCCTTGATGACATGTGAGTCAAATAAAAAAATCCTTATTAACTAACCATTCAGAAACTAAGAAGGAGTTTTTTTTCAGTGCATACTGGATTGAACCACAGTTTTCCCATGGCAAAGAATGAAAAGCAAACCTCACCTTGTGCACCTCCAGATAATGAAGCTTAAAGCAACTTTGGGAAAGGCACTAAAAATTCTCTGTTCTTTTCCCAATACAGTCATAAAAGTAGAATTTTGGTAGAAAAGTTTGGTATTGAATGAGGAGTCTCATCCTGAAATTGTACTGGGAAAATTGTCTAGAGTGCTGAGGATTGTTTAAGGTTATTAGACACCTAATTAATTAATGAGAAGTAGGAGACAAAATGCCTTTTGAAAGTCTGGCTTAAGTATTTGGCTGTCCTCTGCACACATCAGGATTTTGATGGATCTGGGCAGTGCATTTACAAACCTGTAAGGAGTCACAGGAAGAGGCTGGTACTCACATTCAGGCAGAGGGGGTTGCGAGCCATTGTGATTCCCAGGTCAAGTCTGTTTCATTCCTTCTTCACCAGGAGTGCAGAACCTGCTGCCACTGTTTCTCCTGGCCCAAGGGAGGAACTCCTTCTTCCCTTGACGACCCCAGCAAGGTTTGCTCTGGCACTGTGGAGAGCAAGTGTGCCATGGCAGCAGCTTCTTGCCTCAACCTCTTCTCACATACCTTTATTTTTTTTCTCTCTGTTTGATCTAGGTCCAGCACACGGGAATGAAAGTGAGAGGACAAACAGGAAAAACACAGATGTGATGCCCACCACTTCCCTGGTGCGGTGGATCTTGGCGCTCAGCTTCCTAGCCGTGACAGTGGCCGTGGGCTTATTTGCCATGTGAAAGAGCAGGACTTTCACCTTCTCTTTGTGCCTTCCCTCACCCTGAACTAATCCATCTTCCCCAGTCCTTTTGAGAGAAATTCCCCCTGACGGGGTACTGTGATCTTGGCTCTGCCACTAATATTAGGAGACTTCTCCCCAGAAATCAAAGAGAGTGCTGTAAGGGGGTTCAGGCAAAGTCTCTCCTGTGCTTGGTGTGAGCTCTTCTCAGAGACTAACTTTATCACCAAAAATTAGGGTAGAAAAGGCTAAAAATGACGGCCAAGAATTGTCATTGCCTTATAGAGTGCCTACAAAAATCCTACAGGATCAGAAACACAGCTTTGACATCTGTCTTTCTTCAGAAATATGAAAGTCCTTGGAGCTCTGTTTGCTCAGGTTTTTTATACCGGTAGATAATACTGTGATCACTTTCTGTGGAGCCACATGGCTCCCGTGGCTTACAGACTGTTTTATATGACACTAGTAGGTCTTTGTTAATTCTTTTTCCAATCATTTTTGGTTTTTGAAAAGCAGAAGATGGTTGTTGAAGATGCAGTGTCGTTCTTGTCTGGTTATATAATTTATACACATAATAAACTTTGATGTAAAGTCTTCAGGCCTGGCATTTCCTATTATTAAAGCCTTACCCAGGAGAAAGGAGGTGTCTTTCTTCCACTCGGTTTTCTGTCTTTCGGAGCTGCTGCCTCCACAGACATGACAATAGACGGAAGTGGGAGCTATCATCAGAGCCAGACTCTGCTCCCACTCAGTGCTAACAATAACCTGTTATAAGCTGGGGCAGGTTTCTTCAGCTCCTACACATTGCTCTTTATTTCCAGAAATGGCACAAAATTCTGGGAGTGTGCAAAGTATTCTTAAGGGGTGGAAGCGGTACATAAGAGCTGCTATTCTATTACAGACAGGGTGATGGGACCCTCAGCTGGTCAAAACCAGGACAGCTCCGTTACCAGACTGCCTTTACGAGAGCTTCAGCATGAATCAGAACGGCAAGTACATTTTCACCACCCAAAAATTAGATGCATCCTAGGTTTTCATCAAGGCAGCTAAATGGGAGACACGAGGATACCCTCACCTGAGTAACAAAACAATCTAACTTACTCCCAAGACTTGGCACACATATGACTTTGCTAAAGACGCTCCAAACCACAGCAGTGCTGGAGCAGACTGCACACAGCTTGCTTGCCCTGCGTGTTGCTGAGGCAGATCCGGAGGGATAGCTTTGTTGCCAGCCATAGGTCCCATCTGCTTCAGAAGGTCTTCCTGTATAAGAGAGGCTGCAGTTCAGGTGTGGCCAGGTACTGAACTGTTATGTACCGCCTCAGAGTCCCTTCTCTTTCCATCAGAAAGCTTCTGTGATCAACGTGTCTCCGTGATGCTGCCTGTTCTGGCTGTGACCTTAATCCCAAAGACACACGTTCCTACTGATCTGTTTTAACGACCAGCACTGAACCTACTCAAAGAACAAGAATCAGAAGGCAGGTCCTGCTGAGAATGAGCAGTGGGAAAAAGGGACTGTCATTATTCCTGGGCTCTTATGTACCCTATATTCCTTCCGCAATCCACTTTAATAATTTTCTCTTTGGACCCACATGCCAATCCTGGTAGAAAAAAATAGTTAATTCCTGAAAAAGATAGATGTTTGAAAAGCAGGGATACAAGGCTTGATTGCTATTCAAATACCAGAACTTCTTTGTTCAGGTTTACGTTAAATTCTACCTCTTCAGTCCCCGTAAGCCACCCCAACCGGCCACCCCAGATCATTACGTTCATTCAACCATGCTGAGGTAACTAAGATCCCAAACAGGCAAACAAACGCCCATGAGCTCAGAGACACGCTGTACTACACTCAGCCCCTCTCCGCTGTCCAGAGATCGTGACTGTGACCCCAAAGTTAGAAAACATGGATTCCCACTGACACCATCCTCTGCCTGCTCACGGCAGGACAACGATGGTCCTTTGGGTATCTCACAGCCACTGTGTGATCATACATTGAAGGACTCCAGACTGAACCTAAGACCTTCAGAGGTGAAGACTGAAGCTTTTCTTGTACTCGTCTAAGATCTTTATGAATGCATCTGGTTTCTCTGTAACAACGAGACAGCCTTTATTTGAAACCTCCCTTGCAACGCATTACGCTTCCCAGCTTCCTCATTATCTAGGATGCGCACCACCACGTGTTTGAAGGGCCAAAATGCTCACCAGTGACCTGCTGGCCTTTCCCCCAAACTCACTACTAGTCAGGAGAAAGGCATCCCGGAGATGCCCTGCAGTGACAGACCCGAGCTGCCCCAGGAGCCTACAGCCGTAATTAATTCACTTTATTCCCGGGGGCCACCAGCGCTCTCCCCTCGCCCTCAATGGTTTCGCCTGCTCCCCCTCTGCCACAATGGTCCCGCCCACCCGCCATTTCACCTCC
>VZRE01012475.1:252521-313362 GCA_013396775.1 Cephalopterus ornatus
GCGCTCTCGCCCCCGCAGCGGACCAGCCGTCGTGATGTCCGGCTTCGATGACCCCGGCATTTACTACAGCGACAGCTTTGGGGGAGATGCGTCCGTGGACGAAGGGCAAGTTCGGAAGTCGCAGCTGCAGAAGCGGTTCAAGGAGTTCCTGCGGCAGTATCGGGTGGGCACGGACCGGACGGGCTTCACCTTCAAATACAGGTGCTGCTGTGGCCCCTTTTCTCCTTCTGAGCTTTGCCCACCGCTCTTTGCACGTCCAGTCTGCTCTTAACCTCCCTCCTGCAGTGCACACCCCAGATACATGATAGCACGTCCCAGGTTCTCTCTTCTCGAAGGCCAGAAAGAGAAAGCTATAAACCCTGCTCTTTGTCAGTATAAGACACTGTTGTTCCTGTAGAATCTGATAGAAAAACGTAGGTCTGATGTTCTCACAAATTTTTAGGCAGCCAGCCAGTGGCAGAGGTAGCAATAGAGGGATCTGCAGTGCCTGGCTTGCACTCAGTTCTGAAATTCAAGATCTATCTTCGAGTTCTGCTACTTTCTGGTCCGGATCCCTGATCTGGATCCGTTAAAATCAGTGCAGCACTGTCCATGTCTGCCTTCTAAGTCTATGAAGTTCTCTTGGCCATCTTTTTGCCTATACAGCTTGGAGACTCAACTATGAGCGAACTTGGAGATATATCATAATCAAGGACTAGAACTGTTTTTTACCTCTAAATTTCATGGACACTGGCTTTTTTAATAGGAATGCTATTTCTTCCTTTTTTTTAAACCACATCTTAGGTGTAATAGTTACTACCCTGTGTAGAAGTTTTCTAATTGCTTATCTGGTTATGTAACTCTGGTAAATGCATTGTCACTGCAAGCACTGGTGCCTTATGTCACATTTCAAAGTGGGTTTGGGTGCAAGATTTGCCCAGGTCCCTCTGCGCTTCTCATCTTGACACTCCTAATTTTCCCTGTTTGCTTTCCAAACCAAGGACCCCCTGCAGAACCTGCCTTCTCTGATCCCTGCTTTTTATAAGGTTACTGTGGGGGACTGGTGCTTTCTGCCCTGCAAAGCTTTAGCACTTCCTGCCTTCCAGGGATGAGCTCAAACGGCACTATAACCTGAGTCAATACTGGGTTGAGGTGGAGATGGAAGACTTGGCCAGCTTTGATGAAGATCTCGCTGACTATCTGTACAAGCAACCAGCGGAGCACCTGCAGTTGGTAAGGATGGAGGAGGTCGGCAACCTGGTGCACTGACACCGTCACACCTCGAGAGCAGCCCTGACACGATACTGTAACGTAGCCATTAATAGCCTCGTTGTTGCCTTTCTAGTTGGAAGAAGCGGCAAAAGAAGTCGCAGATGAGGTCACTCGCCCTCGTCCTTCAGGGGAGGAAGCTCTCCAGGACATCCAGGTGATGCTGAGATCAGATGCCAATGCAGCCACCATCCGCAGCCTGAAGGTGAGGGTAATCAGCTGCCGTGCAGGGCAGCGAGTGGCAGGGTTTGCATCTGTGGGGGTGATTGCAGGGGAGCTTTTGGTACTTCATCACACAGTTCAGGACATGGGTTGCACACTAATTTACTAATTTAAAGCAGCAGTACTCTGCAACTTAAATCTGACTGCAGAGGACTGTTATTGCTGGTTCCTGCTGCCGGGGCATTATTGCTGTTAGTGATGTTCTTCGTGGAGTGTTCTGTCCTTTCCTCTCATGCTTTGAAATCAGCGTGGCTTAAGTCATGTTACGTTACTACTGAAGAGTGAAGGAGTGACATTGTGCAGGTTTTTTTGTTGTGGTTCCTTAGTCCCATGAAAGTGGGAAGTGACTGTGTTCCTTTAACTCCTTTAGTTTCCCATCCATCCTCCACTGATGGCTTTCTAACCTTCCCTTCACCTTTTCCCTTTCAGTCCGACCAGATGTCCCACCTCGTGAAGATCCCTGGGATCGTAATTGCAGCAACCCCTGTGAGAGCCAAAGCCACCAGGATCACCATCCAGTGCCGCAGCTGCCGCAACACCATCACCAACATCACAGTGCGCCCGGGCCTGGAGGGCTATGCTCTCCCCAGGAAATGCAACACGTAAGGACTGACAAAGGGATGCATGTGGCAGGCTGGTGGGGCAAAAAGTCTGCATTCTCTCCTCCTAATCCCCCTCCATCCCACATGCCCCAGAGTCAGCTTTCTGTTGCACAAGGCAGAAGCATCTTCACTGCTCTCTGCCTCCACCCTTCATGCTCCCCCTGTGTCTGCATGCAGTGTTGAGTGACCACGTCTGGGGAGTTCTTTTTATCCACAGGGTGTTTTGCCTTTTGTACCTAAAGGTTCATTCTTGTCTTCAGCTGTCCCGTGATGCTGTGTGAAGCTGCCATCCTGATTTCCTATTAAGTTCTTATCTTTTCCAAACAAACTTCTTGCTTCCATATTCCCCCTCCTGAGGGGCCTGTTTTGTCTTACGTTCCTTAGGGTTGCTTTGCTACTAACCTTTTTATCCTGCTTTACAGCTCTTGGTGCCTGTGCAAACCACGATCATTAGGCTGCCACTGTGCTGCAGCTCTTGAGCCAACCTGGTGGGCTGGGTCTTCGGGCTCATACCTCCCAGTATTTATTTTCTGCACCTTAACTCTACTGCAGCTTGAGAGGCATTTGGGTTGGGGATTGTTCCTGTGTGTGGTCTGTACAGCAACTCACTCCTGATCCCTGACTGTATGAGTGCATCTTCACCCTCATGTTACCCTTCCCAGAAGCCCTGCATGGAATCAGGCATCCGTAGTGCCATTCTGAGACAGCAGCAGGACGTGGAGGTGCTCTGTGTCTTGGAGAGCTTGTAGTCTAGCAAGGCAGATACGTCTCGAGAGACTGGGAGGTGGATGTCAGCCTTGTCACATTGCTAATTGCTTTCTCACCAGAAACCACTTAACATTTGCTTCATGTATGAGGTTATAAAGAGAAATGCCCTGCTGTGTCACTGAGTCTGTACTGTTACCTTCTGTGTAATTAATGAATTACCTTCCTCCCTGCTTCTAGCTAGCAAGGGAGAGGGAGGAGGCAGGGAGAGTGCTCAAACAGGTATCACCCTGCCTGTGGCTTGTTCTCATGCATACTTTTGGCAGCCGTTGAAGAGAAAGCAGAGGGCTTGGTGAGCCTTTGGTCTGACCCTGTGTGTCTGCCCTTACCTGCTGATGGGGCTCTGTCACTGCTGTCCCCTCCACAGACGGGCTCTAAGGGGTGGCTCTTGAGTGCTAACAGCCTTCCCTGATTGATCTCTCTGCACAGAGAACAAGCGGGCCGCCCAAGGTGTCCACTGGACCCCTATTTCATCATGCCAGATAAGTGCAAGTGTGTGGACTTCCAGGTCCTGAAGCTACAGGAGTCCCCAGATGCTGTGCCTCATGGGGAGATGCCCCGGCATTTGCAGCTGTACTGTGACAGGTACTGGCACAGCCTCCCTACCCTGATTCCGCTGGATGTCACTGGTGCCATCCTTTCCCCTGGTGCCATCCTCTGCTTTCTCCTTTCTCCTCTTAGGTACCTATGTGACAAAGTTGTCCCAGGGAACAGAGTCACTATCATGGGGATCTACTCCATCAAGAAGTCTGCCCAGAGCAAGAATAAAAGACGTGACAATGTGGGGGTGGGCATTCGAAGCGCTTACATCCGTGTGGTGGGCATCCAGGTGGATGTGGAGGGCTCAGGTGAGGGCTGCTTTTGGTGCATGTTTTTTCTGTTTCAGTAGCCTGGTGTTGGGAGACACCCCACTTGCTGAAAAAGGTGATCCCTCAGCAGGGACTGTATGAAATCACAGCCTTGGTCTTTCTCTACTGCTTATATAGCAAAATGTTCAGGCCGTTGCAGGGCTCTGACTTGCCTTGGATGTTTTAGTCGTGTCCTGTAGGACTTTTTCTCAGTAATATTAAATGAGGAGGTTTCAGCCTGAGTCCTCCAGGGTATTTAAGCGCTTTTGTCTTATTGATCTTAGTGGAAATCTGCTAAGCCATTCCTGAGGATCCAGGCTGAAGTCCATTGTTCAAATTGAGCTATATGTTTAAAACGTGGTCTTGACTATAATTCTCCCTCTGGCTCCTGCAGAGCTGCTTTGTCCAAGATCCTTGCTTTTTATTGACAGTCTGTAAGAATATGACCTGCCTTTCTTGGTTAGCAGACACTTGCCCTTTCCGCCCTTTCCACCCTTCCCACCTGGTTGCACTTGGCATGATCTTGAAGAAGGGGTTTTGGTGGTAGCGAGTGTGGGGGGAGTGATGTAATTTACTATAAAACATCCACTGTTGCATCATTCTTATCACTGTACAGGGCATAGCTTTGCTGGCTCGGTGACCCCTCAAGAAGAGGAGGAACTTCGTCGCCTCACTGCCATGCCCAACATCTACGAGACCATTGCCAAGAGCATCGCGCCCTCCATCTATGGCAGCACTGACATCAAGAAGGCCATCGCCTGCCTCTTATTTGGAGGCTCTCGCAAGAGGTGGGGAAAAGTCGGCCTAGTGGAGAAAGAGTGCTGGCAGGGATGTCACTGATGGCACAGAGCCCTCATAGAGTGTTCTGGCAGTGCTGCCATCTGCCTGCCACTTGTCAGCAGTGCTTGGTTGTCAAAATAAAGGCTCACCATCTCTCCTCTCTCTCTTCTTCCCACCCTGTCACTCCAGGCTCCCAGATGGGTTGACCCGCAGGGGGGACATCAACTTGCTGATGCTGGGTGACCCTGGCACAGCCAAATCCCAACTGCTGAAATTTGTTGAGAAGTGTTCGCCCATTGGGGTAGGTGGTTTGAGGTGCCCTCTTGTAGCACACTTCTTTTTCCTTTTTGCTCCTTGTGTAGCACCAAAGACCAGACTGTGGTCACAGCAGACAGTTGTCACTGCATCCACAGGTAGACTTGCTGGCTGAGGCATGAACTGCCATTTCTGGTGCTAGCTTGGAAGGGACAGGGAATGAGGGAGGGAAGGGGAAGCAGGTAATGCCTTTCATTATATGCTGTGAGCCAGGCTGTTTGCAGATGTCCAGAGTTGTGACTGGTGCTGCTGTTTATTGTTGAGACTTGATCAGCAGAGGGGCTGGCTGGTCAGGACAAATTAAGCTGACTGCATCTCAGGCACGGACCTCCAGCCTTAGCCCAGGCATAGAATTATATTTTCAACTGTATTTTTTTGTCTCTATTAAACTCAGCCTCTGACTGCATTGTTCCCTCCGTGGGAAAACAAAGCTAATGCGGCAGCCCACCAAACAATGAATCACTCCCTGTTCTGTACTTAATGTCTGTATTTGTGTGTCTGCACACCCTCCGGTGTGTCACAGCTGTTTAGTCCAAGGCTTGGGACGAGGCAATAGTCTTGCGCTTTACCCAGCACGTCTGCCTGTGCTGAGGGCTTTTCATGGAGGTTCTTTTGTTTCCTCCAGCAGCTCCACATTTTGCATTGCCAGGGGTGCTTTGTCTTTCAGCTGGAGCAGTGGGCTCCTGGGTGCTGTGGCAGCTGATGTGCTGCCCCTTTCTTTGCCCCCGTGCCACTAGGTGTACACCTCGGGAAAAGGCAGCAGTGCTGCCGGCTTGACGGCCTCAGTGGTCCGCGACCCTTCCTCTAGGAATTTCTTCATGGAAGGAGGAGCCATGGTGCTTGCAGATGGAGGAGTGGTGTGCATCGATGAGTTCGACAAGGTACCCATGGAGCTGCCTGTACAGGAGTGGGAAAGAGCCCTTGGGGATGCCAGCTTCTCCCAGGAGACCCCAGAGCTGCAGGAGAAAGGGCAGCTCTCTGGAGAGTGCTTCACTTTCTTTTGGGAAAGGTCAGGGGGATGGGGCTGCAGGGGAATTTGCTTACATCTTGCACTTTTGGGCAGAGGTCCTCACAGAGCTTTCTTGGGAGTCACACATGTGTAGCTGAGGTCTGGCAGAGGTGACTGATGGTGACTTCTTTTCTCCTTGTGTGGTTTCTCCCGCCTTGGATGAGAAGATGCGGGAGGATGACCGCGTGGCCATCCATGAGGCAATGGAGCAGCAGACTATCTCCATTGCAAAGGTGAGCTGTGAATGCGTGTTCTCCTGGGGTGTGAGCCTGAGACCCCAGCAACCAGTGGTCATGCATCTTTTTCCAGAATTGCCCATTTTAGAGTCCAGGCAAATGGTATTGATGGTTGCTAGTTTCTCTGATTTGAGACCAGTCAGCCCTGCTTGTAGGCTCTAGGTTGTCTTCTGCTGGGCAGACTGAACTTCAGCAGGACTGAAACAAGCTCCCTCTGCTCTGCCAGTTCTTTGTTCCTCTAAATTTATTAGTCCTGCTGATGTCCTTATGTCACAGCCTGATGTCACTTCTTTTTCTTCCTTCCCACTGCTCTTTTCCCTCTCAAGATCTACAGAAACTGCCTGACATCCTGGTGCCAGGTCCTTTCTGAAGTCAGAGTTTCTCTTCATTTCTGCTGCTTAACCTTTTTCTGTAGTACCTCTGCTCCCTCCTGGTTGCTCTGGCTCATCCCTTAGCTGTTTAGTCTCTGGAAAGAGCACCCACCATGGCTTTACCTTGCTGGTTGCTGGCATGCTGCTCCCTGCAAACCCATGCTTCGTGCCAGAGGTGTCCAGGAGGACTCAGCCCTGGCTGAGGACGCAGCTTCTAGCTCAGATCGCAAACTTGGGATGGGGTCTTGTGTGTCTGCGCCTTTGACATGAGGTTTTAAACGAAGTTACTCAGTGCTTAAGTCTCAGCTGAAGCCAGTCCTTCTCCAGAAGGAGGTGAGTTCAGCCCCACATAGCTCCTGTTCTGAGCCCTCTCCAATGTGGAACCATTACAGAGCAATTGGGTACTGCTTAAGGGGGTTTATTAAATGCGAGTGATTGAGGATGAGTCCTTGCAAACAGCTCTGGACCTTTCACTTTGAGTTAATGTCCTTGCCCTCCTATAATGTGAAGGTGGTCTTGACACCATCCGTTTTACCTTCCCCCCACAGGCGGGAATCACAACCACACTCAACTCCCGCTGCTCAGTGCTGGCAGCTGCCAACTCCGTCTTTGGGCGCTGGGACGAGACCAAGGGTGAGGAGAACATTGATTTTATGCCCACCATCCTGTCCCGATTTGACATGATCTTCATCGTTAAGGATGAGCACAATGAGGAGCGAGACATGGTGGGTTGAGGCATATGGGTGCAGCTGGGACTCCTGGTGCCCCGTTTTTGGGAGAAGGAGGCAGTGAGGTTCCTGCTGCCTGACTGCCTTCTGCTTTCCTAGACGCTGGCCAAGCACGTGATGTCCTTACACGTGAGTGCCTTGACCCAGACCCAGGCTGTGGAGGGTGAGATCGAGCTGAACAAGCTGAAGAAGCTCATCTCCTTCTGTCGGACGTGAGTGAGAGGCATGACTATTCAGCAGCACCTGGGCTGCACGGTGGGAGGCAGTGGTGAGAAGCAAACCATGCCATGCTCTGTCTGAGTGACCTTTTTTAAACTTCTGCCTTGAAAAAAGGGATACCAGAGGAGCTTGCAATGGTGCCACAATGGCCCAAGGGAGTGAGGGGTGCCCAGGAACACCTCTGCCTGGGGTACTCTTGCCAGTGGCACTGCCTCCAGCTCCTGTCCCCCCTTGCAGGAAGTGTGGCCCTCGGCTGTCGGCAGCAGCGGCAGAGAAGCTGAAGAACCGCTACATCCTGATGCGGACTGGCACTCGCCAGCATGAGCAGGAGAGTGACCGCCGCTCCAGCATCCCCATCACCATCCGGTGAGCAAGACCCCCTCCTCCCCGTACCACAGCCTTTGGGATTGGGGTGGCATTACTGGGGTAGACCAGGAAGGTTGTTAGTGGGGTGCTGGGGCTTGGGGGAAGCCCTTTGTGAACAAGGCAACACGGAAGATGCTGCAGGGGAAGGCAAGAGGTGCCTGCAGTGGGGTAGGTGGGGATGGAAGGGATTGGGAAGGAGGAAGATCTTGGAACTGCAGTAGAAAACAGGGAACGTTTCCTTTGGCTGCAGGCAGCTGGAGGCCATCGTGCGCATTGCCGAGTCCTTGGCGAAGATGAAGCTTCAGCCCTTTGCCACTGAGGTGGATGTTGAGGAGGCCTTACGGCTCTTCCACGTGTCCACACTTGATGCTGCCATGTCAGGCAACCTGTCAGGTGAGGAGGAGATGCTCTGTGCTGAGGGTTGGAGCGACATGCTGAGCCTGGCTGCTCAGGGCAAGGAGAGACAAGCTCCCCTCCCAGGATCTGGCTTTCAGGGGCAGGTGCTGAACTTCCTCCCTGAGCAGAGACAAAGCAGTGCTTGTGGCAGCAAGAGTTTATCATGGCTGTGGGGCTATGCCTCACAGGGAGAGCAATGGCAAATGACACTGAGGGTTTCCACCCATGCTGGTGAAGGGAGGGCTGGTCTGTCCTCTTGTGGTCCCAAGAGCAGAGTCTGGTGCTGGAGGTGATTCCCAGACCTATTAGTCCCCTAGAATCTTCCCTATGGGGGTGAAGACAATATTTGCTTGGGTACCAGCATGGCATTAAGGTTTGAAAAAAGCTCCAGCAGTCAGTTCTACGTTCAGCTGTGTGGGGCTCCACAACCTTTCATGGTGGACTTGCTCATGGGTTCCCTATAGTCTCTGAGATATGCATATGTGGTGGGAGACACAGGAGATGGACACTGTCTTTGAGAGTGACATGGATGGCACAAGGCCTCACACAGCCTCTCCCTCCAGGGGCAGAAGGCTTCACAACACAGGAAGACCAAGAGATGCTGTCCCGCATTGAGAAGCAGCTCAAGCGCCGCTTTGCCATTGGCTCTCAGGTGTCGGAGCACAGCATTGTCCAGGACTTCATGCGGCAGGTGGGTCAGGGACCCCATGGAGGGTTGGTCTGTGAAACCAGGGACCCCAGGCAGCTGCTGGGGCCTGAAGCCCATTCCTCAAAGACGTGACTGGAGCCATTTGGTCATATCTGCTTTTGAAGTTGTTTGTGGAAATGGTGTGCAGTGTGATTGCAGCATTTAAGGGGATTTGATCTGCAAAAGCTCTGAGGTTTGGAGCTGGTTTGAGTAGTCTGGGGTCCTACCCTTGAAACCAGAATGATTTATGAGACTAGCTGCAGTCAGACCTGAAATAGTGAAAGGGGAAGGGAGTATCAGCATCTGATACTTTTGGTATCCATCTCTCTGGAGGGGCATAGTTTAGCAAAGGTTGCAGGTTCCTGCTGGGCTCCAGTCAGCTGTTCCCCGGTGGCTCATTGTCCCCTGCTCCTCCCTTTTGCAGAAATACCCAGAACATGCTATCTACAAGGTGCTGCAGCTGATGATGCGGCGGGGGGAGATCCAGCACCGTATGCAGCGCAAAGTCCTCTACCGCATCAAGTGACCTCTCTGTGCCACGCTCCAGGAGGGAACTGCTGCTGTCTGGCACCTGCCCACATACAGGCACAGTGCCCTGAGAGGGTCATACGCTGCTCTTTGGAAGAAGCTTTCCCCTGGGGACCCAAACAGCCCCGGGCCTCCCTCTTGAAACAGGGTTTGGGGTGGTCAGGGTTTCCCTTGTGTGCTCTGTCACTGTGTCACATCAGTGTTTCTTTGAACTCCAAAAGCTTTTAGTTTGTATTAAAATAAAAACTGATATTGGTAGCTCAAGATCTTTGGCCTTGAGGGTCAGAGGGGATGTATGCCCTTGCTCCTTTGGAGGTGGTGCAGGATTTTGTTTGGAAAGCTGTCCCTTGTGCTTGCCCTATATTATGCACTTGCCCTTAGAGAGGACACAGCCCCATGAGCAGCACCAGTAGCCCTGAAGGCAGAAATTTGTTTCTCACTCAGGGTTTAATTGTCTATTAAGGCATAAATCCTGTTGGCATAGGCTGTCCTGTTGGGCTTAGCACTGCAGGAGGCACTTTACCCAGTCCCTTAGTGCAGCCTGATGCTTTCTTCCAGTCTGCCAGCAGCAGCAAAGGACACAGCCTGCAGTTCTCTGCTTCAAAGCTGCTCTTTACTTATCCCTCCTTGCCCTCACCCAAGGCTGCAGCAGGCAACCACATTACCCTGCAGTGTAAAGGGCTGTGTGAAAGCCTTGCTTGGGGGCGTGGGCAGAGCTCTCTGATTGCTCCAGTGAGGATGGGCATGCAGGTGATGCCATGAGCTATGTGTCCTACTCCAAGTAACTGCTTTGTATATGCCTGGCCTTGGGGAAGATTGTCCCGCTCACCAGGAGCCTCACCTGGGCACTTCCCCCTGGGGTGCCCTTGTGCAGCTGCTTGCCCTTCTGCATTTGCTGCACAACCTTGCACTTACAAACTTGGCAGGTTTTTATTATTTCTAGCAAAGTAGAGTTGGTTCTCTTAAGCATCCTCCCAAAGGTGTAAGGTGCAGGTAAGTCGCTGCCCTTGGCAGCTTGGGGTCAACTGGAGGCTGAGAGCAGTGGTGGGGACCTTTGAAGACAGCAGTGTTTGGGCAAGCAAAGCTGCTGCTGGAGCTGGAGAGGCTGGTGCCATGTCTGCAAGCGATCTTCAGGCTGAAAAACACATCCCAGGAGAGGTTTCATTAGCAAAAGAAATGTTCAGGGCCAGCAGAGGGTACCAGAGCCTTGTGGATGCTGAGCTGTGGAGCTGCACGCAGGTGCTCCCTCATCCAACGAGAAGAAACCAAGGGGTCTCAAGGGACGGGGGTGTGAGGTGCACCCAGCCTGGCAGCTGTCACACAAGGGCCGGGCCCCACTGCAACCCTCAGGGGTTCAGCAACATCTCTCTCTGCTTCTGTGGGAACATTTTGAGGCGTGCATTGTGCACTCCTTGTTTGGTTATGGGCTCAGAAATCTGGAGGGACTGGGGTGGCGGTGAGCTGGGAGAGACTGGGTTCACATATGAGAAGCAGCTTTCTGCTCTTCACTCTCTGTTTTTTGGATGGGGAGCAACCTTTGTGGAGGGCTGGAAGGAAGAGGAGGCTGGTCCCAAGGCTCCCAAAGGGTAGGCAGGGATAGGTCACTAGAAGGCTCACTCCAGTGATTTTATTGCCCTGTGTTTTTGTGTGTGCCAAGCACCTCACAATGCTTCTTGGAGCAAGCAGTGCTGGAGCAAAAGTGGGTTTTCTGTTTAAAAAAAAAAAAGAGAGACACCTTCTGTCCCCACAGTGCTCCCTGGCCAGAAAAAATAAAAGGATGCTGCTGCTCCATGGAGAGGATCATCTCCATGGAGGAGGAATAAGTGAATGTGAGAACAGGGCGAAATCCTCACCTAGTTCCCAAAACTGCTAGTGACTGTTTTTCTGCCACATATCATAGCCCGTGCAGTGCTGCAATAATGGGTTCTGCAGGTCTCTCAGCCCCTGCCACCTTTCCACAAGTACCTCTGTCCTTGCTTTGGCGGTGCAGACAGCACCTGTCTGTCTGTGGTCCTCTTTCAGAAGTGCAGCAAGAGCAAAGCAAACAGGGAATTGAGTACAGGATTAGTACCCATAGCCTGCTGTTACTGCTATCTTTGAAGGAGGCTGTGAGCCTCTGTTCCCAGACTTGGAAAGAACACCCAGCGATGGGGCTGGGTGGGGAGAGAATGTCCTGGGAAGGGGACGGGGGAGGGGAACACAGTGCAAGGGGCTCCATTTCCATCACCTGCCTTCCTTCCCCCCTTCCCTCCTCCCCTCCTCCAGATATCCCCCCATCCCCCTAACCTTTGCTCTGTGCCAGAGAAGTAGGACATGGCTGGATTTGAGCTGCTGACTGCCAGGGATGGTCGTGTGGTGCTTACTCACAGGTTTTAAACAAGCTACCATCTTAAAGTACATCAGGCTCTGCTGGGCGTTGGCAGGTGTGGAGGTTGGAAATTCTACTTTTTTTCTTTTTTCATGTTGTTTTCATGACATGATGGGGAGCAGAGGTATATTTCTGTGAAGGGGATCAGAATGATTGATCTCTTCGTGCTATGAAATGTGTTGATTATATGGTATGAGGTTATGTAAGCGTACGTACGACTTGAAACAACATTGTTAACAACTAATGTATGCAGTGTTATCACAAGAAGCGGAGCTAGGATGTGCACAATTGGTATTATTTGGAACTTGAGATCATTGATTAGTAATGACTTGTTTTGAACATAGTGCTGCAGATGGAAATTGTGTGAGGAACAGCGGTTTCAGTTGGGTAGACGCTTGGCGATGTCTACATGATAAGGGATTGGTGGTCCTCCTGGCGAAGATGACCAGATTTTTCCTCAAATGTTAGCTACTTGATAAAGGACTGTCATCCTCCTGGTGAAGGTATCTGTTTTTTGTTATCCCTGAAGTTCTGGCATGCTGAGATTTCAGATAGAGTTCCTGTCCAGGTGTCCTAGACCAAAAATGCTGTTCTCAAATCCAATGCTAACAGAGAGAGTAAAATAAGTCAGGCTTAGCCACTTACATCAGAGCAGCACAGCGTTCCCTTACCTAGCCTGCCAACCTGACCTTGTCCCTTCCTCACCTCAGTGCTATACCACTGGCATAGGAAGCCCCTTCCCCAGCCTTGACTTGTCTCCTTGGGAAGCACAATTGGATGAGTGTAACCACCCTAAACCAGGCAGCCACCAAGGATGCTCAGGTGCCTTTGATTCAAAGGTTGGGCTGTTGTAGAAGACACTGACCTCACAGTACCACACTGAAGTAGTAACTAAAGAATGTGCAGATTACGTGTAATTATGCATGAGATATATTAGTGTGAGTGGACAGGAGTTTCTCACTCCAAAGAGATCCAGTCCACTTGGCTCTTGTCAGCATTCTTGATGTCCATGGGAGGGCTGGACATCTCACAAGGCATCAAGAGGTGTGTCTGAGCAAAGTGCTCTCTGTGTCGGTGCAGTGGAGTGGGCTCTTCCAGACATAAAGTTGTTTTATTACAAGTGAATGTTTAAAAGAAACCAGAGAAGCTGTTCCCTAGTCGCATTTGTTTTCTCTCTATTTAATACCAAAGGAGGTCAAGGCAACTAGGTCAAGTAGGCATTTTTTGATATATCATAGGCATCTCAAAATGGGGAGATGTGCATGTCCTTCCTCGCTGTGTGCTACACTGCTGTATTGGAGAAATGCTTTGGGTGGCTAATTTTGGGGCAGCTTCACTAGGTTTGATTTTCCTCTTACATCAAGCTTATCAGAATATTTCTGTGGAGTGTCAGTGGAGCTACACTACTGTAAAATCCAGCGAAGCTGAGTCATCACATCTGCACCACTCGGATCTCTTCCATCTCTGTGTAGGATGAGAGCTGTTGCAATGCAGCAATGTAACCTCTGAGCATGCCGTGAGTGTCACTTCCTCCATAAAATAAAACAAAACTGAACTGCAGAGTCCTGAGGGCTATTGCTCAAGGATGTGAGATAAACACTGGCGGGTGGAATATGCTGATGTGGGCAATGTGAGAAATAATCTGATCTGGTCCACCAAGCACCGAACTCAGATGAAGGAAGCTAGGACTCCTTCCCCCTTTCTGCTGCTGACTTGCTTGAGTAGTTGAGCAAGTGACTTCATCTCCTTGCCTGTTCTGGATAATAACCTTTTTGGAGCATGGATCACTTCTTTACCATGATTTTGTGTAGTGTCTGGCATAACAGTAGCCCGGTGTGAGTGGCAGAGTTTACCTGCTGACATAACTAAGATTACCACATTGTAGGGCCTCTCCAGCCCTTGCCAGGCTGAGAAATGATCTCCTGGAGGCAAAGAAATTCCTGTGCTTTGCTCTGGACTGTGTCAGAAAAGATGAAGAAACAAACGAAGGCTGTGGTGCAGCAAGGCTGTGCTGCCATGGGATCACCCTGCGGAACAGCACATGTGTCATGGATCTGGGTGCCTGTGAAGTGCTCTGCTGAGTGGGGCTATCTCATGCTGAGTCTCAAGTTCTCTAAGAAGTTTGACTAACAGCCTATACACCCTAATTCTGGGCTAGGTTCATTCAAAAACCCGAACCACTCGTTCTCCCAAAGCAGTGACATCCATATGCTCGCTATTGTTCTTCATCCTGTTTTGCCCGTTTTGCAACATCCTTTTCTCCTTCCTGCACACCTCTGCTCCAGATCTCTCCCAGCAATACCAGGCAGTGCATTTACTCTTCCTACCCTTCACTGCATGCCTCATGTCTGCTGTCTCTTCTCATCTGCATGACCATCCCCTCCTATCCCCCTTCCTGGCCATTGTGGTCTGTCCCTGGCCACCTTACAGAATGCCTAGCAAAAGCCTCCCATTTCTCTCTCTTTGAGCCTGCTGGCTTCACCCACAGGCAGGATGTTGGGGTATAACATGCTGGATCAACTTTCAGCACTGCCTGTTAGGAACATGACACCAAGGGAACATCCCCTGGACCATCTGCTGCTTCTGGGCCATTCCTCTCCTCTCTGGCCTTCAGCTTTCATCCAGCCAAGATGCTCCACCTCATCTCTCCATTATTTATCTTCACCTTATCTCACCTCGCTTTTTTGTTTTCTCTTTCTCAGACTTGTGTGGGGGCAATTTGGCCAGAAATCCCCAGAAAACCATGGGATTTCCTTTTCTGACCAGGAAAGCCAGGCAACACCACTTTATAAGCCCTTTGCACCACAGACTTTTGGACTTCAGAACAAAAGCAGGAGCTTTTGTTATTTATTTATCCGGCTTACCTTGATCACAGTACCCCTGAACTGCTTGCTGAGTGGAAAGCAGGTCTGTCCACAGCTGGCCACAGGCTGAGTGCTTCTCAGCATCCAGTACCTCTGTAGTATAAATAGGCATCTATAAATAGAGAAATAGGTATCTTTCCTTTCTGGAAATCCTTCACTTGATGGAATCTGTCAGGTTTGAAAACTGCAGCTGGTACTCTGTGGAGTCTGTCACAAGTGATCATAAAGAGGACCTTCAGTGTTTCACTAGGACTCTGGAGCTAAATGCACAATGTCCGAGATATTTATAAGGTTTTTAGACTGACAGTTGGCAACTCATCTAGCATACAGGTAATATCACTGTCCTAGATCCTCACACTAGAATAAGATACACATTCAACATTATTAGTTATCTTCTATTTGTGTTTTGTAATAAGGAGGTGTTTGGTGGTCTGACCAGGAGTGGAGAGACTGTCACCAATCTGAGAGGTTCACCTTTCATACGGGTAGAGCGGGTGAAGGGTGAGGGCATGAGCTGGGAAGAATTGAAGGACACAAAAAGGGAAATAGCTTTCCCGGCAGCACACGGCTCTCACAAACTGCTCAGTGACAGAGCCCTATGTACCTGATGCTTAGTCCAGATCTTTTGGCAGCATAGTTGCTGCAATGGGGGAACTGCAATGACTGATTTACCTGGCTTCTTTCTGAGCAGACAGTTAAAATATCATGGTTTCCACAGTAACATCACTACTGCCATACCGCACCAACCTGACTTTACTGTACCCTATTCAGTTGGTAATGCAACTTACAATAATAGATACATCGTGTGGGAAGAAGGTGAAGCTTTCCCAGTCTTGAGTTGAACTGAAACTTGAGTTGTTGAGGTCAGAAGAGCCCTTTTGGCCCAGCTTACCTGACCTCCTGCACGACACAAGCCTTAGCAGTCTGGCCAAGGAGCCCAGCAATCAAAGAGCTCAACAGACAAAGCAAATTCTTAGTGGCTGTCTTCATTTGATGTGAAAGTGTTTTGCTTTCTAAGGGGCTGGAAAAGTAAAGACTCTAAAATTGCCAATAAAAAATTATCCCAAGGGGACTCAAGTTTTCCCCAATGAACATCACCACTTGGTAGGAAGGCAAAGTGCAGAAGCACAGGTATCCATAGCCAAGACCATACAAAACAACCATGTGTGGTCATGCAGAATCTGACAAGACATGTTCACCTGTATTTCATGTGATCTGGCAGGTGTATTTCTTCAGTGCCTCCCCATGCCACACTACTTGACTGCTTTCCAAAACCTCAGAGGAGAAACCAGGATTTCTGCTGTTATGTCTCTTGCACTGGAGAAAATGGTAACGTCAGGTCAGAGAACCAGCTCAGAAGGAGAAGTCCAGTATTCGAGTCCCTTCTCTATGAGAAAAAATGGAAGACCTATTTGCTTGTGGCTCATGCTGCATGCCCCAGCTCCAGAGACACACAATTTACAGTCATGACCCCTTCACCTTTCTTGCTCCTCAGAGGATAAAATGGTTTCCTGTTTATTCCAATGGGCAGCTGTTGTATCCACAGGGGAGAGCAGCACTCATGGCTAATATGGCTGATATCCAGACACATTTTGCAGAAGTTGCTTGTTTGTTTGCCGGGCCATCCAGCAGCTGCTGGAAGTCCTGCCTTTGGGAATAGTATACTCCCAGGCAATTCTCAGATGCTAGAGCATGGGAGAGGACTTGTTGCCCCCACACTGGGATCAGCAGGCAGGAAAGAGGTCCTGAGGGTTTCTTCAGCCTCTGACATGTGCTGAAGTATATCAGGAGCTATAGGGCCTCTTTCACCTTCTCCACCTGGTTCATGTGTGCCCCAGGAACGTTCTGTATTACCCCTGGGAGAGCAGAGGCAGTGCTCTGCCTTGAGGTCTCATAACCTCATAACCACGCTAGGCATGGGTTGGGGTTGCCAAAGCTGTGAAACATCCAGGACCAATCAGGGAAAATCCTTGGAGTCAGTGCCCTGATAAGAGAAATCTTGGGATGTGGACAATCCTTGGAAATCACCAGAGAAATATTATCACCAGAGAAATATTATCACCATGGGAGTCACTCCTCAGGCTGCTTTGGTGGTGACTTGGACAGAAGAAAACGTCCCAGGATGGGGAGGATGCAGCTCCCGGGGGGATTCTCTGCCAAACCATAGAACATTTTTGGTCTCCTCCATCAACCAGGAAGAGGCAGTTAAAAATGAATGCCCATGGGAAGGAAGCATCAAAGACAATTAAATGCAGGAAGAAGACAAAGTCTGCTGCCCTCTGTATGTTTCTCTTTTGACATCAAGAGTACTTTTCATGTTTACTTTCCTTCTTCGCATCTGCCTGGCGGGGCTGTGGTGGCTGTTTAAGTGCTACATTGACCCAGATCTGGAACAGGCAGATAGTGGTTTAGGCAGTGGGTTTGTATCTGACTGTACTTATGCAGTCAGCTATGAATTGCTGAAATGGAAAGGAATCAAATCCTAATCTCCAGCAAGCCATACGCAGGTGTCAGAACCACCATCAGTCTGGAACTGGGACACTGAGATACAGACTGAGAAGTGGGGACATGGCAAGAGTTAGCCTGATGAATCAGTTGTGCCCTCTGGTCAAGCAAACCCCGTATATTTACTCATTGGCTTTGCTTTTCAGCAGCACCTCCTGTGTGCACGTCCAAGCTGGAAAAGATGCTGGCTCACAGGCATTGCAATAGTCACTGGCTTTGGAGAACTCAAAGTGATACTTTGTTTTAAGCATGTGATGCACCTGCTTATTACATAAAAAAGGATGTGAATGGTTCTGTTCTGGATCCCACAGTGAGCAGCAAGAGGTAGGTGAAATCTGTACAGCCCAAATGTCTCTTAATGAACTAGCTTCTCTTATTTTTCTGGCTCCTTTTATGGGTTTCCTCATGTGAAAGTGAGAGCAGAGCAAAGAGCTATTGGTGCAGTCAGAGGCTGCCCAGACAGGGCATTTGAGAAGATCACTTGGTGCTGGTGAAGGCAAGGGAAATACAAGGCTAAGGGAAGCTGTTTAGAGGTGAGAGGGGAGATCTTGTGTTAAGCATGCCTGTGCAATCTCACTCCTCAGTCCTAAACTGGTTCCTAGCAGTGATTCGGCACTTTTCAATCAGTAACATATCTATCCTTTCAAACCCTTTGGTGGTAGAGAAGTCTGATCATCCCTCCTGCAGAGAAGAGAGTGGAGGCACAGAAAAGTAGCATGTCTTAGCCCAAGATGCACAGAAGTTAACAGCAGAGAAGGATGGATGAAATCCAACTTCTTTGATCCCAGGCTCTGCTCATGGGGATTTCCTTCATCCTACAGATGCCATAGCCACAGTATTTTCCACTCGTCCTGAGCTCTCTCCTCTTCTTTAAGAGGCAGAGAAATATGTGCCATGACTTTTCACCTCCCTAATGTCCCCCTCTTTTGTTGTTAGCCTGAGAAATGTAGCTTTCCCACCTTTCTTCCATGTCAAGTCATCCTCCCCTCGTGGGCTGAATCACAGCCCTCTGTGTGGAACACCACTGTTCCACAAGATGCTACTGACGTGGTGAACAAATCCCCTATGAAGAATTTTGCCTGGCTGATCAATACTTGCTGCTTCAATACCTCCTCAGCAACTTTAATGAAATAAAAGCTAATTTTCCTGCTCATGTCATTCGTACTGATTTGTGGCAGGATAGTCTTCCCAGTGCTGATTCCCCAGGTTCCACCCTCAGTCCCCATGTCAGCAGCTGTGGTGTGCCATGCTTACCTCCCTGTTATCATGCTCTCGCTGTCCCTTGCCTGTTCTTGTCCTGTCTTGTGTTCCTTGCCTGGTGCCCGTTTCTGTGGTGATGTATGGCCTCATCCTGGGCATTTCCTTGGAGCCACCCCTCCAGGGCCTCCTCCACAAACCATTCTCTCTTTCTCCTGGATGCAGCACCCTGCTGCCTCACAAAGCTGCTCACTGTTTTCTGGAGGTGAGTCAGCCAGAGCCCATAGGCAGCTAAAGGATGGTGGTGCTGTGTCCCTTACAGACTTCCAGTCAAGAGGAAGGTGGGAATGACTCCACTTAAAGAGCTGCCCAGAGGTGTTATGGTTGTTGGTGGTGATCAAGTTGATTGCAGCAGAATGTCAGGAAGAGCCCAGATCCAGGCCTCGCTATGTGGAAAGAAAGGAATCCCCGCTTCAGTGCATTTCAGCCAAATACATTGACAAATAGCAGAGGTGAGGACTGCAATACGTTAGTGAGAGAAAAAGTGATTGCAGTGCTTCTCTGCAGAAGGTAAATGGGTTTTTGTTTAAGTTAAATATCAGAGGAATGATGATCTTACAAATGAAACACAACACCCCCAGGGGCTTATTCCTATATCAGCCACTAATTTACTGCATGACCTTCAGTAGTTCATTCAAGCTCTTTCTGTCTCTATCACCTTTTTTGTCAAAAAAGCCCAGTGACAAATTCCTTTCTTACAGAGGTCTTGTGAGGACTATGCATCTCCATGAGATCCTGACATGATACATCGAATGCAAAGTGTTTTTTCACTGAGATTGCATTTAATATCCTCAGTGATGTCATGTGGCACATTAGCTCTCCAGTGCTAAGCCTGGAGCCTCCCACTTAAAGCCCATCCCACCTGCCTCATGCAAAGGCGTGTGTTGCCCTTCCGCAGCCACTTCTCAGCACTGTTCCTTCCTCTCCCACTGCTTCCTTGGATACCTTTTTAGCCTTCCTAACACCTCCTCCCTTGCCATAGCATACAGGTCTTCAAAGAAGAGCCCTTGCCTTGGCACAGATAGGCAGAGCCAGTCACTTCCCTTGAAAGGGAGATGTTGCCTCAGCAACCAAAGTTTTGAAGTTGGGCTAAGTTCGGAAAAAAAACCCCAATTGCGATGGGAAATGACACTCAGGAACAGAAGTACCACGTTGCCATGGCAGCCTGAATATTTCCACTGAACGTGGTGTTTTGAAAATATAAAAAGGCTGTGCTTCAAGTGAGTCCAACTAACTTAATGCCTTTGTCAGGTAGCTGCACAATGCCAAGTGTCTGGTGTTTGTGTTTTATACCTGGTGTGTGAATGACTCCATCACTTCTGAAATGGAAGTAACTTCTGCTCTCAGTCTGACAGAGGAGTATTTGAGACTGTAGGTTTTTCTAGGTTGCTTGGTCTGGTATTGATCTGTTAGGGTTATTTCTGTCATTTGATGTCCATCAGTACTTGGTTGTCTTGGTTTCCACACCTGTGTTTCATCTTTTATTACATTTGATGCACTCCTATGTCTCAGCGTCTGGGCTAAAAACAGCAGGTGATTTGTTCGAAACTACGGGTCCTCTTGCTAGTCCCGCAATAATCCATGTCTTTCCTTTGAACGATGAGGTGGATGAGTGGCTTTCAGGGGCCACAGTTTGCTTCATTCAGCTGTGCGAGCTGAACCAAATACGATTTTTCTCCATCAGGTAGGTGCCTTCTTCTAATTACAGTGAGGAAGAGGAATAACCCACCTAAGGGTATTTCTGTGTCTGTTGAACAGACTCACTTTGCAAACCCAAAGGTGAACTGGTCTCCTGTGGGAGCCTGTAAGACCATCCAGATATGGAGTTCATCACCTGTTTCCCCTAGAAAGGCCTGATTCTTATTTGTCATCTTCTGGATAGGGCTTCCTGTGACCTGTGAAGTGAGAAGATCAGAAGGAGAGCAAGAAACTGGATTATGGTGATCTGTTGCTGTTATTCTTCACAGTTTCAGGCAGCCGGCTCTCTGGTAAAAGCAGCATGCGTAGGAAAATGGCTGTGAGATGAAGAAGAAAAATAGCCACTGGTCTAGTCCTGAGAAAATTGAATCCCAGACAGTTCATGGAAGGAGGCAGATTCTCAGTATTAAACTGAGAAATTACCTGGGGTCCTGACACCACATTTCATTCCTTGGTGGTAAACCCTTTCTGAAAGCTAAGCGTGGGGACAGCTCTCTCAGCTTGGTGCAGTGAGGCCAGTGATGATCCCCCTGTGCCAGCTTGGGCTGGGTGCATGCACTAAGCACCATGATGTGAGGACTTCCCACCCTAGGCTGGGCCACAGCTCAGAGATCATGTTCCACCATCTTCTGTGAAGACCTTTTGTTTCCCCTCATCCACTGGAACGTATGTTTCTAATTGTCCATCCCACTCTTGCATCATATCATCTGTGGTTCTGCTTCATCGTTGTTAGCCTCCCCGCCATTGCTCTGGGTGGTCCAGTGTTGGCTGCTCTTACTTGTAGGCTGTGTGGGAGTGACCTAATTTGGAGAAACTGTAGAAGGAGCATCGGGAAGCCCGCAGGGGAGTGAGGATTTCTATGCTCCTTGGCAGCAGCTCAAGCCACGTACCCATCCCCTGCAGCTCCCAAGCTCTCATCCCTGGGTCATCTACTCCCCTGGTCCGTCTATGCATCCCACCCCAAATGCTCCTCTCCAATTAGACTATTAAGGAGTTTATCTCAAGTGCTTTGGAGAGGGCGTCACTGTTCTTAATTACTTGGCAGTACAAAGGTTTCTAGTCTCTCACTTCCCCTTGACAGTTTTATTATGGAAATATTTTTTGCTTTGGACTCTGTCCTTTCTGTTTTTGTGTGGCGTTTACAATAGGGGCTCCTCAGTGCTTGTTCTCAAGCAGTTCCAATGAGAGACTGGCTTTAGACAAAACACACAGCTGCCTCCGAAGAGGCAAGAACAGAAATGCCAACTGTTTCATAAGGACACGTTCTGCTCAGTCCCAGCTCCCCAGCCTCCAGTATCCACACCTGTCTTTTCTTCTCTTGGCCTCGGTGACTGCAGCAGACTCGAAGGACGGGACCAGTCCCGTGCCCCATGACAGGTTCCTCTTTGCAGCAGTGCCCTCCCCATGGTATTTGGCACTGCAGGGCTATGAGCATCATCCCTCATGGAACTGCTCTCTGCCACTCCACCTAACTACTGTTTCTTATCTACTGTTTGTACAGAGCCATGCCAATAGGTGGAAAGATATGGTACATACAGGGCAGATGAAGATGAGATCTGGAAAAGAAATGGAAGAAATGTGAGGTCATTTTAAATATTGGCTTGGATTGGAGCCCTTAATCTGAGCCTGTTGATGTCCATGGCAGTTTTCCTGAGACTGATTCCACGATTACTCAATAAAGAAACTGTATAAAATCTATAATCATTGGTACATTTGGGATTGTTCCAGTTTACCAGAAGTGATCAAGCCTACAGCAATCCCATTCAGGAGGCTTATTTTGTGCTATGAAGGCTGAGTATTTTTCTGAGCCCCATACATTACAGACTTAGAGGGACAGAAACCTCTCAATCTATAGAAGAAAAAAGGAAAAGCCTATTTCAGACAAGCATCTTTTACCAAAATGAAAGTATTGCGCTGCCTATAATCCTGTCCTTCACATTCTGTTGTTTTACACAGAATGTGTCTGTCTTCTGTGTGGTATCCTTCCGTCTAAGGGTATCACAGTCACCATGTGAGGAGCAGGGGATTGAAAGTAGATGGTATGTAACTCAGCCTGAGCCAGTCACACTGCCCCAGCGGTGGAGGCTTTGAGGGACTGGGATCTTTGTAGGGTGTTCAGATAAGGAGTGAAGGTCTGCTTCATGTTATGCTAGTATTTTTCCCTGATGTTGTAGTTTGTATTAGTAGGGATGAGTAAAGTTGAATCGGTGGGAATGAAGTAGAAATGGTTTCCTAGAGAAGTCCCAGTGGATCCGTGGTGGTTGCCTTGCTGATACTTTATTGCTCAGAGTTGACTCACTCTGTCCAGAGGGGACCTGATCAGCAGTGGCAGAGTCTGCCTTGAAGGACAGAGCCTGGTGACGTTGATTTTTCCAGGATGCTGAAGATGGCCACGTGCCATTACCTCTGACAGTTCCTCACAGGACCTGTCAGGATGGTTTCTGCAGAGTGACTCTGTGCCTGCAGCTTTGGTGCACTGCTTGGGTTTTGATGTATGCATGGGTTTGTGTGTGTGTGCATGTGTGCACTCATCTGTAACTTGTAACCGTGCCCCTCAGCCAAAAGATGCTGTAGCTCCTTGCTCCCAAAGACTCCTGAGAACTGCCAGCTGAAAACACTACAAGCATAAATAACCAGGAAGACCTGCAATTTCCCACATCCCAAAATAGGAAAAAGGCTGCAATTTCTCACCATACTTAATTGTTTTGGTTTTGTTTTTTTATTTAAAGAGGGATCACGACTGCATAAATCCCTGCTTTCTGATCTCAGCATTTGGCAAAACCCTCTGTTTACAGTGTGTGTACAGATGTGCAGAACCAGCCCCAGTCCCAGAGCTGAAACAGTCCACAGGGCCCTGCCACCTCCAAGCCGCTGAACTGTAACTGCAAGAATTTGTTATAAAGTCAGGAAAGGAGGAAAGGGAGAAGGGAGCTGAAGATAACACTTGTGGGACAGAGGAGAGAGGGTGGCATTGCTGATTGATGACTGAGATAAGGAAGGAAAGATCAGCTGTTTGGTGTTAGTGGTTGCCATAGATTATGCAGAAGGAAATATGAGAAAGGTCATGGGGAACATATAACAAGGAGGAAGATCAGGGAAGTGGCATTGAAGACATGGCAGAGGAAAAGACAGTAACTAAGGAGACAAGAGTGTGGTAGTTGTGGTGGAAAGCAGAGGAGACCTCAGGGAGACTGGAGAAAAGATGACAGAAAGGAAGTGCTTAGTGAGGGACTCAGGACTCTGCAGCCAGTGCAGGTTCCTGATGGAGGTAAGGTAGGTCCATCAGACCAAGGAAGGGATCATTAGTTTGTGCCACTGTGCTACCTACACCTCTATAGGTGCAGGGTTGTCCCAGCAGTGGACAGTCCAGCAGCCCTAGGAGTGACAGCAGGACACAGGGCCAGTACAGGCAGCTTTGGATCTATGGGCTGCAGACCACCTTGGCACAGCAGGAGCTGACTGCTGGGGCTTGGTGCCCTGGCTGGAGAGGAAAACCAGGAGACATGAGCAGTGACAGAGCAGCAGTGAGCACGGTTGGGTTGGGGCCAAATGCAGCTTGCAGCCACTACAAAAAGTATTGCTGCCCATGCACAGTAAACAGATGCCAGCTGTTGGCCAGCCACGCACTTGGCCAAGTCGGAAAAAGTGCCAGCACACACCAAGATAAGCACACCCTGCCATTGAACAGCGTGCTTTCTCCCTGATCTCCTCTACATCAGAGGGACCTTTAGTCCTTAAACACAAGGACTTTGGTTAGCAGGAGCTTCTCTCAAAAATTTGCTCTCTACTTAAAAGCTAATTGTCCTCCTTCAAGGCATGTTGTGATATCTCTGAGGCAGTAGGACTAGATACAGCCCAGCTCCTTGCCACCAGAGCAGAGTTGTTCTTGTGCCCCAGAAGAGGCAGGGCTGCACTCTTCCTTCTTGTGTGTGTCCCTGGGGGCCTCCAGTTTGGTCATGCATTGATCTGGGCTTCACCTGCGACGATTCGCTGTCACCCAGCGTGAGATGCAATGGTAAAATGGGGTTTCCAGCAACTCTTTGCTCAAAAGACCTCTCATCCCTCGAGACAGGAGGGCCAGCATCTCCTGTTGGGACTGACTTGCACCCAGGCCCAAGGCTGAAGGCACTGCTGCTGTGCAGAGAGTGTCCGCATAGCTCCCACATCCAGGGGAATGTGCAGAAGGCAGCAGAAAGAGATGAGAGCATGTTGATTAACGCTCAGGAACACCTGAAATCAGAAGGGAGGCGGGAAGTGTTATCTCTAAGTATTGAGGCCATCAGGATGGAGCTGGAGTACCGCTGAGTGGAACAAGCAACGACAGGTACACAGAAATAAATGACTCACTCAGAAAAAGGTCAGTCATACTTGATTTGCCAGAGCCAATTTGTGGTAAGCGTGCAAACTGTGACATGCAGCAGTGACCACTTTCAGAGGATTTGTTTTGAGGCCACCGTGAATCTATAGTCTTGGGAGCTATTGCCCTGAGAGCCTTCAGGAAGTGATGTCTAACCCTGAGGAGGGTAGATTTCAGCAGAAATGGGATGGAGGGAGGCACAGGCATGGATCTTTGCATTGTTAATAGGCAAACCTGGTAAACAAATGGGAAATTTTAGTGAAGCAAAAAAAAATAGGTTGGGGTTTTTTTTCCAAACTTCATGTTTATAATGTCTGCTTTCTCATAGAGAAAAGAAAAATCCTGGGATTTCAGAAGAAAAAAAAACCTTTTTAATTTTCAGTACTACATTTTTCACCACAGCCAGGAATGTAAACTGGTGAAGACAGCATTCACAGAATCAGAGAATATTCTGAGTTGAAAGTGACCACCAAGAATCACTGACTCCCACTCCTAAGGTATGCCCATACAGGGATCACACCATGCTCTAATCAACACTTATTCATGAAGGAAGAAAATAGCTAATTTCTAAACATGTTAAAGGAAAAACCAGATGACTTTCCACAACAGTGTTTTGCCATGTTGTTTCCCGGGTCTCTCTCAGTTTGCACAGAGGATCATTCCACGAGTACCCACTTAGGGACACCCTTTGGTAACAAAATCCTCTCAGCAGGATCGTCCTGGGACAGCTCAAATAACAGAGCAAAACATTTCTTCTTCTAAAAACAGCTCCCAGGCAGCCTCTGGGCACTTTGATTATTTAAGTGGGTTTTGAGTACAAGATGTGATTTGGTCATTACAAACTCCCATCCTTAAATAAATTTATGCTGTTTCACGGGAATATTTACTCCTGCTTCCCCGAGTTCCAGGCGTTAAACAAATGGATTTTGCTTAATTAAAAGCACTCTGCAGGGGTGGTCCCTTAGCTGAGAGATGAGGAAAGGAAAAAAATAGGGAAAAACGAGATGTATTTCTGCTTCTCTTGGAACTGCAGATTTGTGTCAGGATCCCCCATTCCTCCTTTTTTTTATACACGAGGTTGTTTGGCCTCAGAGTTTAAATCCATAAAGCAAAACAATTCATTTGAAGTTTCCCACATGGATCTCAAAGAGAACAAGATATTCTTTTGTACTGCAGCACAGTTGGGAGTCTTCCATTATTTTTTTCTTATTTCCTTATCCTAGCAGAGTGGGATGTATTTCTGAAAGGAACTATACCTCTTTCTTGCCCGAGCTGGACTCCCTGTTTAATGGCAGAGAACAAGTTCAGCTGAGAAGAGTCAGGACATTTACAAAAAAGTGTAGTGTTACTGCATTGCAGCAAACCTGGATTTAGCAGGGGGATGTTTACCATCACAACTGACCCTGTAAATGAATGTTCTCAAACATAAATCTCCAAGATTTAAAAAGATGCTTGTGTTGACTATTAAATGGAGTCAAACTCTTTAAAACACAGTCAGAGGATTAATGCTGGTGCTGTAGCAGCCTCCAGAGAGTGGTTCTCAGCCGTTTTCACTGGTGTGTTGTGTTTGTTCCAGCTCTAGGAACAGCGCTGCTCCTAGGCTCAGCACAGCCAGAGTGTTCTCTGGGATCCTGGATCTTGAAGGCATGGCAGCGCTTACAACTACATAGTTTCCAAGGTAGGTTCTTGTGATTCATGTCAGTGGACCTAAGGGGAACTTAAGGTAAAAACAGCCATGGTGCTGCAAACCCAAGAACCAGCTTTCCTTTGCCTCTTCCAGCAGGTGGTTTTGCATGTGTAAGGACGAGTATAACATGTTGGGTAAATCTTAGGTGGTCTTGCCTCAGGAGAACCCTTCTGAACATCCGTAGTTGCAGGAATTCCTGAGCCAGGAGATGCTTCTGGGCAACTGTGTTTAATAATCACCGGAGAAGCCAGTTACAGCTACCACAACACCTCATCAAGAAATTCCACTGAGCAATAATGAGCATTTTTTGCCAAGATCCAGAGAGTTCTTACTGCTGTCATTTTAACTACATTTTTACACTTGACAGTTTTCAAAACACTATAAAATTATAGAAGAGTGAACTGAACACAGTTCTGCCTGTGTTGGATTGTGAGCTGGAACTGAATTTAGTGTCTCAGCTTGGCCTCTGTTGCTAGAGAGATAATACTTTCAGCAGCCTGCTGATGGGCAAAAAAAGCTTCCCAACCCTAAGGGAAGCTGAGAAAACAAATAACTCTCAACTCTGTTATTACTATTTGTGAGATGAGAATATTTCCTATTCTTGTGAAAGTGTGTAAAGCTATTTTCCTAGAAAACTTTCACAGAGCATCTCAGTGCTGAATTCTATGACCAAAAAAGGTTTTCTTGGTGTTTCTGAAATGCTTTTCCCAAATCCAGGTAGCATATAGGATTTTCCAGTGATCTTAGACACTTATTTGGCCAGTGAACACATGGGATACCACAGTGTTCTCCAGCCAAATGATGTTCCTAGAGCCCTGCCCGGTACTGAGCTTACCCTCCATGCAAGCAAAGGTTACTGTGGAGCATTCACCTTACGAAAATTTTCCTAAAGCGATCGAAGAAGAAAAGGTTTAAACAGTTGTTGAGAAAAAGGGGTTATGCAGGAATGAAATATTTCACACAATAAACAAAGTTTAAGAAGTAAGCCAAACATTAAAAAATAGCAAAACAATAGAAAGAAAAGCAGAAATATTTTGAAATACATCAGTGCATCCTCATAGAGATGCCCTTTATAGAACCTAGTGCCACTGGATTTGCTCTCTCCTGGCCATTTAAGGAGGTCCTTGTATTTTCTGTGCATCATTGCAACATTGATCCTAGCATGCAAAGAGTAATTGTGTTTTCTTTTAGTGAAAATCTCCAGCCCCCAGCTTTGTTTCTATGGGCTTGTTCTTGTAACCATTCTTGAGAGGGTGCCTTATACTGTTCCACTTATTCATTAATAACATGTGTTGTGGCTTTTTCTGATGTAAACATTAGCCAGGCTTTCACGAAGTTTTAGTAAACTTGTCCACCACCACATACATTAAAATGAAAAATTATCGATGACCCCTTTTGCAATCTGTTAACGAGGGAGGACATGCAATTCATCTGATGAATCACAAGTTTGCTGTAGATTTAGGCTATGCCTGTGTCCATCTCAGTGGAGTCTGTCCCCTTCTTCTCCATGGTAACTGCTCTGCCTCTGACATCACTAGCCAAAATAGAGCAGGGAGGTTAGAAAATCCTGAGGGGGTGTGGGGTGGGGAAGAGTAGAGACAGACAGAATGAAAATATATTTCATTAAGGAAACTTCCTTAATGCTTTAGTCACCAGACAGTGTCCAAGTGCACTGATCAGGCAAAGGATGTCTGAAATCTGAGAAATGGGGATATCAGCATTTCAGAGCTGGAAATTTGGGTAAGATTATTGAGACAACTTGGAAAGCAAAACAGTCTGTGACTTCTTTTTGGACTGAGTTACGAAGCACTCTATCCATATGATTTTTTTTCTTGGCATCAAAACCCCTCTTCATCCCACAGGGGATAAAGACCCTGACGTTGGGACTTGATAAAGTTCTTTGACAACTAGGGAAAAGAAAGCCAAAAGAGCAGAAATCTCAGATTAGATGTACTAAAGCCGATGCCAGTACTGCTCAATCTTTATCACAATCCTTATCTGTGATCTGGGATGCTGTTTTCTAAAGCCTAGACCCCAGAACCCATGAACTAGATAACCATCCTAACTTCAATTAAAAAAAAAAAAAAAAAAAAAAAAAAAAAAAAAAAAAAAAGAGGCATACTTTTTACGTTAAAAGAGAAAAAATTGACAAAAAAGGCCAACATAACTTGGAACTTCAAAATCAGAAGGGAAAGAAAATGAATGCAAGGTTTCTCAGCTACTAATATTCCAGAGTTCAAAGTAAAATTGGGCATTTCCTAGACCCCAGTTTAATGCTCTGGAGCCATCAGTACTGAAATTTGGATGTCACTGAGGGACAGGATTGCTTAGAAGTTGTATTGAGGATTGGGAGGAGACAGTGAGTGTGGGGAAAGGTTAAGAGAATGGGAGGGCGTTTAGCTCATCTCTGTTCATTTGAACAAGGCTGTTAGCCTTGGGAGGGTTAAGTGTTTCCAGGGGAATGGAATCTCAGCTCGAGCCTTGTCAGAGCTCTGATGTGACAACACATATAAAATAAACAGCAGTGGAGCATTAAGATAATGCACACATGCCAGGTCTGTGCAACGTCAGGATCATTTTAGATCACAAAGTTATTATTCCTTTTTGACTTGCATGGTTAGACAATTTTAAACGTCCTGAGCACTGTTTCATTTAGGAGAAAAAAGCTAATAATGGAGCCCCATATTTTCTTACTGTAGCCCTGCTTTATTTACACACAGTACATGAAACCCTCTTTACTTGGGCAGAACAGGAATGAAACGGCAGGAAACGGTTTCTTTGTTCACAACTCTGAGGCAGCATTTAGTCCCAAAATCTTTTTCTCTGTGTTCTTTCATTCCTGTGTTTTTCCTTTTGCAGCGCCAGCCTTTTTTTCCCCCCCATAAACCAGATGTAGTTGGGGTTTTGTTTATTTTTACTGTAATAAAATGTCTTCTAGGAAATTTAGAAAGCAAGTTGTCCAGTGAACAGCAGAAAGAATGCAATGTGAGTTCCTATAAATTTGTACCCACTCTCCCTGTCTCTACTTCCAGTCAGAGCTCAAACAACACAGACAGTGATCATGTGGCTGATATCCATTTGCAGTTTGGCTTGAGTGCATATCAAACTGGAAAAATAACTATTAAATGTATGCTGTGGCCTTTCCCTCAGCAAGTTCCTAGCTTGAATATCTTCGCTTGGTCATTGATTTTCATGCAACTTGTAAGAAATGGTTATGTTTGAGGTTTTCACTGTAGAAACTAGGGAGGCTGACGGGCAGACAGCATTGTCTCTTGTCTCATTTCCTTAGGACAGCCAGATGAAACACAATAAATGAATCCACTTTTGTTTTTTTTGTTATTTTATTTCAGTGAAAAAGGAAAGTATACGGAACAAGGGAAAAGTTACATTTTAAGCTAATGTGAAAGCAGAAAGGAAGAAGAGAATGAGCAATTGAAGAGAAACAGAAACATGGAATCAAAAGTAATCTACACATAATTTAGGTAAAGGAATTTTAAACTGTTTATTTTATAAAATTAATTTAAGCTGCCTTGCAACTACAGGTGTGATTAAATCACATTTCTCTATTAAAGTCAAACATTAAAGGGTAACAAAATTTAGTTACACCATCTACAGAAACAGCTGTCAGATGTCTGCTGTCTCTGTTTATTTTGGTGAATCTGAGTAAGTTTGGACCTTTGCATGTATGCACAGCTTATATATAATTATATTAAAAGGATGGGTGACATGATATGGTCCTTTCTTAAGAAGATTTTAGCCAGATGCTTAAAGATACATGTTCCAAAATGCTTTTGGCTAAAAGGATGGGTATTACGCTGTGGTCAAAGACCCAGTGTTAAGGTTTGGACTGGTGTCCAGCAGGACCAAGGGAGGTGGCAGGGAGCTGTTGAAGAGAAACAGGAAGTCCTAGCCTAGGTCCTTGGCTGAGCCCCAGATCCATAGGAAAGGGACCTCCGACCACCTTCTTGGCCCCTCTCGCCTCTTTGAGATGAGAATCTCCCAGATCATGCAGAGTATCTGCTGCCACACAGCTTTAAACTCAAGATAGAGACGTACAGTGTGATCAACCACCCTCTGAGCTTCCTGGCCTAATCCATGCAGTGAGGAGCATCCCTTCCTTCCTCCGCCCCTCACTGTTGCCTCTCCTCCCTCTGACATGGTGACTGCCCCTGATGAGCAGAGAGATCATGCCACCCTCTGATGGGCATACTCTGCCTCCAGCCTTCACGGCCATGCACATGTAAGACAAGGGCTGCACCAGCACTGGCAAGGATGTGCAGAACTGTTGTAGGTCACTGGTGTGCAACCACGCAGGATGACATCTTCACTTGCTCCAAAGCCCAGGTGAGAAAATGGCACAGAGCAGGAGGGAAGAATGCAAGCAATCATTATGGGGTGATTCAGATGTGAGCAAGTCAAGCCCAGAGGCACAGACATGAGCTCAGGGGTGATGAAGAAATGTCACCGTCCCTTTCCAGGTCACTGTGCTTCCTAAGTGGGCACCTGCAAATACCAAGCGTACAACTCCCACCTCATCTTCTCCTCCGTCTTGCACTTTCACCACGCCGTGATGTGTGGCTGTGCAATTCGTCACCATGTTGCAAGCACTCCATGGGGTCACAGAAAGCTGCACTAACAAAGAGTAATGGAGCATATAAATATTTTTAAATTGGTGAAGAGAAAAGGTGATGACAGATGAGAAGAATCAGCCTGAGAGCCTAACCCCAGGTAACACCACAGCTGGAATCCAGCTAAAGGAGCAGAGAGGATTTAGGGGTACACCTCCAGGGATGAGCAAGCAGGCTGGCTACCCTTTTAAGGCAAGATGGAAGTCTTTTTTCTAGATGGATCAGATAGTGCTGCTGTCCATCTCAAAGTTGGGCAGAAAATATTTCGCTCTTTGGGTTCAACTGTCCTGTTACTCTTCTGTGTTTCAGATAAAGCTTTTTTCGGGGCACTTAATTTGTGCTGATGTGGCTGGTGCACTCATTGGTACAGAGTTTCCTAGAGGCCTGAGCACCTTCATCAGGTCCCCATGTCCCATAAGAGTTTCAGGGGACAGAGCTTCCAACTGCTGACTAACATGTTGGTCTCTCCCTTGTCCCGGTTAAAGCTGCAGATATGTCAAGTGACAAGTGTGGGTTTGCTCCAGCCATGTGACAGTGAATAAACCCTGACTGTGTGATTCAGATCATGCAGATGCTGTGTGATCTGAGCGAGGATGCAGGGGCCGATGCGTAGGTTGGAAGAAAGTGGAAGAACCTGCAAACTTGTGTCCTCCTTATCCGGCACAGAAGCATGTGTTGGTTAAAACAAAATGTTTGTTTTCTCTAGCAGTGGCTTCCCTGTGTCAGTCTGCCCATGCCCTCAAGTTTGCTTCAGGAGACATGCAGTGAATCACGTTTCACATAGTTTGCATTCAATTTCAGCACCGTGTACCAGGCAAAAAAGATGGGGTGGATCCTGACGAAGGAACAGCAGACTTACATCTAAAAAGGAAATGACAGGGAAGGCAGTGGAATTATCTTAACAGTGGAGTTTGTGGATTCCCTGGTGATTTTTGGCATCTGTACTCAATAGTCCCCTGTAGCAATAGACACACTTTAGAATGTGGTGTGGAAACAGCACTGCTGCCTAGTTGTGATGAGCGCTCCCTCACTGTGGAGGGCCAAGTGGCACAGCTTGGTTGTGTGGAAGGTGCTTTGGGAGGCAGAGGATGTCTGCCTGCTCATAAGCGGAGGATGTGACAAGATATGATAGCGTGGCTCACTGCCATTGGACCCAAGTGGTAGCTATCACTGCAGATAATTACAGGTGTTTCGAGTTTGTCAGTGTGCTTTTTCCAGAACTGTGTGTCTTAGCACATTTCAAAAGAAGCAAGCAACCCACAATAAGCATGCTAATTAGCAAGTGGCGCTGATGAGAGACATCAAAGAGATGCTGCAGGAAAAAATGCCACAAATGGTTCATAGGATCGGGTGTTGTGACTCTCAGCCAAACTCAGACCCTGCAGTCAGTCTCCTGTCTTTGTGGGGTGACATTTCTGGACTTTGAAGCCGCATTTTCTGTTGACACCTTTGAGTGTTGAAGATGAGCCCACACTGCAGTCCCTGGTGTGCAGAATCAGGTGCAGATGGGCTAGTACAAATCACTCCTGTGGCAGAACAGAACAGCATACAGCCTGCAAACCCCGCTGCAGGCAGGCACCGGCTGCAGACACGGCAGCCCGGCTCTGCCACTGCGCATCTGGGTGCTGCTGACTGGGCTTTGTCAGGTTCCTTTGGAGCAAGAATGTCCTTGGTCAAGCCAGGCCAGGCATATGCCCTGCACAGGAGGTCCCAGCTGGAAACCTGACTCCTGGGAATGCCAAGAGGCTGCTAGGATGGCTCCTGGCTGAAGGAAGGGACACCTCACTTCAGAAACAAATCACAGTCTTCTCTTTCATATTCCTATAAACCACATAAAATCCGTCCTTCTTTTCCTTCTTGTTTTTCTGGGCTCTCTCCCAAGTGTTCTCTCAGAATTTCCATGAATATTAACTCACAGCATAAGGGAAACAGAGTTAAAAAACACATCCCATCTTTTTTCTTGATGACCTCAGCTATTTTAAGGTTGAGGGTGTCATGATAAATGAGCGGGGAAGTTAATTTCCATTTTAATTTCAAACTTCAATGGAGTGGGTCACCCGCTTCATTCTCTGAATGAGGCATCATGTGCTGAAAGCTGTTATCTCTGGGCTTGGCTGCATTAAGAAGTGCATTACGTTTACTTCAAATCTCTCCACATTATATTTAACCTCTAGGTGTGCCTACTGCATGGATTTGCAAAGGCTACAGTTAGCCTAGCAAAGCTAATCTCTCTCAAGGACCTGCCCCCTTGCCAAAGGTGAAAGAAGCTGTACAAAATTCTGTTTAAAATGGTAGAAATCAAGCCCCTGGCTGGGACTGAGTGAAAGAGGGTCCTTCTTAGTGTGTCTTTCCAGTGAAGTAAATACTGGAGAGGTTAAGGGGGTTGTTTGTGTCAAACTGAAGGAGAAAGGTTTAGATATATTTTTCTCAATACAAAAAAGTGTTTCAGGTCATCCTGAGGTCTTTTTGCTCAGGCCAAGAGAAAACACTTCACCATTGTCTTGTGAATCTTCCGGGAATCTTACTTTTTATTTTATTTTTTATTTTTAAACAAAATTGCTAGTCAGCTATCAAAACCCACTGTTTTGAAATTCAGTGGCTAGAATGCTGTTTGAAAGACTGAAGTCACTCTGAAAATCTTCGATGTGATTTAGGCTTTTCCAAAATGGAACATCTCATTTTGCACATGTCTAAGTGACATTGCATGGCATTTTCAAAATTCCTCTTTTTCTTCACACTTTTTTTCCCCCAGCCAAAATTATTTGCTGATTTTGACCCAGTTTTGCAAGTAGTTCTGTTTAGCGTTTGTCAAAAAATTTTCCAGATAATCTAGTTGTGCTGAGGTCAGAGGCCAGGAGAAGACATGAGCTGCAGCAAGGGCTGTGTGAGGAAGGAACAGAGGGGCAGGCATGTGAATGGTTGAGCAGGGGCAGAGCTGCTAAGGGTCTTGGCCACTGTCCTCATTGTGGATGCTTAAATTCAGCAAATGGGGTATCACAACAAGGGCAACTCTCAGGGAACAAAAAGTAGGCGGAAAATCTGGAGTGCAGAAGGTGCCAGGAGAAGAACTGAGGAGAAACAGAGAAAGAGTTAACTGGAACAACCAAAATAAACCACGAGTGTATTTTCTGGTGACGGTAAACCACACTAACTCATCACAGCTCAGTAAGCAACTGAATGCAACAAAAGTGATTTAAAACAGGCTCAGAGCCTATGAAGATGGGCACGCAGAAGGTTAAGCTCAGCCAGCTGAGCAATATGTCTTTGCCTGAGCTGGCCCAAACAGGAAGATGGAGAGGGTGAAGTCCCAATTACAGGTTCAAATTTTTTGCCCATTAGACTGCCAGTATTAAGACTGCGAGCTCTCAATCTCACTTGCAATAAGCCAGGCTCTGTTTACATCCCCATCCCTATGGTGGCTACAGAAGCCAAGCCCCTCATTGCCCAGACACATCCTGGAGTGGGCAATGAGAAGCATTGTGCACTCTGTAGGGTTCCAGGTGAACACAGCACTGAAAGCACAGACAGTATCCCCCAAATCCACTCCTGCCCTTGGATAACACCATGCTTCTTGAAGGTAAAGCCTCTGTGTTCAGACACTGACTGGGTTTCTTCACAACCCAGTGTCTGAGCCAGTCCCCTGTGGTCAGGTGGTAATGCCAAACCCATGGCGTGCAGCAGAGATGAACTGTGGAGGACAACAGGGGCTGCCTCTGCAGTCAGAAAAGGAAAACAGAGACAGACACTAAAACACAAAAAATCTAGGAAAGAATTTCAGGAAACAGCACCTTAAAAACTTGCAGTCAGTTTTCCCCTCTTCCTTTTTTCAGTGACCATCCATCCCTCTGTTCTGGTCTGGGACAGAAGCATCTGGTAGGACTACACAGCACTGAGATGTCACAGCAGTTAGAGCCAAGCGGATCCTCTGGACCCATGGGGACCTGTCCTCCCTCTTATTATTTACATCTTGGGCTGGCTTCCATGGTAAACTATGATAGATCTGTTTCTCTTCACGTCTGTGTTTTTCTGTGATATTTAAGGAGAAGAGACATCCATGGGAAAGAGTACTCACCCACAGGGCTAGGGGAAGCCTACATATTTTAGGTATTTCTCAAGAATACAGAAGCTATCCAGGGATAAAGGAAGCCCAGCAGCTTTGGATTAGTGCAAGCAGTGGTGGAGGGAGGCACAAAACTAGAGTCTGGTGATTAAAATATGAAACTTGTAATTGCCTCACTCTCCCTTGCTGCAAATCAGGTATCCCATACCTTGTGTATAGGACATAGTACTCTGGCTGTTTCCTTCTCCACAACTCTCCTGGGCCAGATGGAACTGGATGTCCTGGGTGTCTTCTGGTCCATGGTGTCCGGGTGGGAGAGGCACTGCAGTACCACACTGCCACAGGGAGTATACCAGCCTTCACAGCTGCTGCTTCCCACTGCAGCCCTTCCCCATCCTCCCTGGTATGCTGGATATGTCTGTCATCACATAACCTGATCTCTCAAGCATTACACAGGATGATGCTTGGGGGATCTCGGCAAGGGATATAGGGCCTTTTACAGAAAGGAGGCGGGGAACAAATGGTACTCATCTCTCCAGGGGTAATTGGAGAGAGTTATTGTAAGCTCTGGTTTCTTCTCTGCATAGAGGAATAATGGTGTAGATCCTCATCTAGAGTAAATCGGCATTGCTGCACAGCCAAATGAGCATCCCTCAGCACACACAACAAATTGTTCTCATGCAGTCTCCTTTGCCAGTAAACTGAGAGCATCCTTCTCAGTTCAACATGAGATCAAAATCTTTAAATTCCCAATGGCACCACTGCTCCAGTAGCTGTCTCTGGCTTTGGCTATGTCCTGTATAATCTGCCTTTATCTCCCTGTTTCTCATGGGTCAGCTTTCATCATATAAATGCTTTTCCAGTGAAAACAACAAAACAGGTAAAGAGCTCTTGGGTATGCTCAGAAAGGAAGAATGACTCCACAGTGAGGGGACACAGCTTGGCCAGACCATGGTAAAGTCTTTGCTCTAGGCTCCCCAGGGTTCTAAGCCATGAAAATAAGGGTTAATAAAATAAGCATGTAAGCTTCCATAGCTCTTAACCCATGAAAATAATTTCCTGTAAAAATATCAACTTAAAGCACAAAAGTCCAATGCTAGGGAATGTTGGAGAGTCTCAACACCTTCACGCAGTTTCCACCTCATCCCACAAGTATTTAAGTGTGGTTCTGCCCTGCCTGAATGGTGCAGGTAGATGAAAGAGGCTCTCTCAAGCACCACCTGGAAGAAGGAGTCAAGCTGTGCAGTGATTGGTTTTCTACAAGGCTGATCTCTTAATGACGAGGAAGCAGCACTTGGCCAGCTCTTGACTTAGGGTGATCACAGAACACCATCACTTCAGTAAAGAAGGGGACAGTTTAGGCCCCAACCTGACCAACAACTCCATTCCTCTTGCCCAAACATCTCCTTGACAGTCTCACTTTCCTCAGAGTAACAAAGAAATGGTTCTCCCCAGCTTATTGTGTAGAACCACTAGAATGGCTCTACCGGAGCTGCACATCTCAAACAGAAATGCCCTTCGAGCAGTTTCACAAAATCCAAGAACCACCTATCCTTTCCAAAAGAGCTCCAAGGACATCCTATATTGCATCTCCATGGAGGTTTTCATTCACAATCCAGTAACAATTAACTCATTAAAAACACATCTATTGATTTTCTTTATTCCATCTGTTTACGTATTTTCCATCTCCTATATCAGAAGAGTGGGCGTAGGTTAGGAAAGAAGGGGTTTTGCAGTCATTGTCCTGGTCACAGCTGATATATCTCAAGTACCATCTGATGATACAATTCTTTAAGGGATATTTCTATTTTCTGCTCTGCAGAGCTCTGGTCCAGCAGATGAGGAACACTTCCCAAGGACCTTGATGCTTTCCTGGATGCTGAACTACTAGTATCTTCTATTTGCCTAAAACTCCTTAGCCACCCTAACATCTTTCTTCCCTGAAAATAGTCATATTAAAACTGAAGTTCTGTGTTTAGAGAAGAGTAATAATCAAACCCTGAACAAAGCAAGAGATTACAGGTTTACAAAAAGGACTGAAATTAGGGACTGCTAACACTTTCTGCTGCCAGTCACTCATTCAAACACAGCCTAGGTCATTAGTAACTGGAAGTATTTCCTGCCTGCTGGATTTTTCATTGAGCTACACAAATAGAGGTGAAATGGAGAGGCTCCTTAACACAATGGCCAGATGCCAACACCACAGCCCCCCAGCATAATTTTCAATGGAATTGAATGGTTCAAATGGATTATGAACAGCACCTTTCTCACATGGCCTAAAGTATTTTCCTCCACAGTCCTCTCCTAGTGATGAGTAGCTCGCCTTACTGCTATCACAGCTGTAGCTTTTTTGTGGGTAAGTGGAAGATTTCACTCTTATGGGCTGCCAATTAGGTGGGTTTCACTACCAGCTAGAGCCCGAGGGATCATTAAATGCAGCCTTTTGTCCTGTGCTTTATAAAAGGAGCTATCAGCCATTCCAGAGGAGAAGAAGTCCAAAATATGGAACAGGATAACTTTCAAAATGTTGGAAATAGGTATTGATTTACCATAATTCTTGTTTTCCATTTAAAGAGACAGCTCGCCTTTTTTGTATGACCCATGGCATTTTATTTTAGTGTTTTGGCTTTTTCCTAGATCTTCCCTTACAGTGTTAGTGCAAGCTGGTGACCAGCTCTTACCCATAGGATAGACATTTCTTTTCCTGCTACTTAGCATAACTGTACCATTTTCTTTTCTCAGAAATGTCATAATGTCTTTAATAGGAGGCTGACATTCAGGTATCAAAAGACCCTCTAAATTCGGATCAGACAAAAACCCAGGCTATTCATCACTTATGTTCATTTGCAAGTACCTTCTCGAAGAGCAGGATCAGACTGCTTATGTCCTGGTCATATCCCAGTTTGGCAAACTTCAATTGCAGTTTGGGCTGGAATATTTTTATTGACTCTCAGCCCTAAAGCTCTCCCCAGACTGTTAAACAGATGCCACATTTCATACCAGATGTGAATTTCCTAAAGTAATTCCTGCTGCACAATGAGAGGACTAATATAAAGCCTTTGAAGTAAATAGCAAAACCTGCCATTTATTCTGGATCATACATCTATGGGGTATAGAGATATTTGCAAGTTCTTTGGGATAGGAAGACCACATAGATGCAGAATATCACTGCAGGCCAGTAGAAGAGTCTGTGATTCATTTAAGATGGAAATCATCCTGCTGTCTTCAATGGGAGATATATTTCAGAGAAATATGTATAGTAAATGTATTTTTACATCCTTAGATTTTGGAATGACAAATATTCTTCTATTCCTTCATTGATATGAATCTACTGGGGGGCTTCTCTTTTCAGTTTCAACATTGGAAAGAAATACACAGTGAAGTGCTGAATGATGACCAACATCCCCCAAGGAAAAGTTTCATCCCAGATGACATATCCCTGAAAAAAAAAAATCCCCACTTTCAGTGGATGGGCATGACATCATTAAAAAAAGCTTCTTTGGAAAGTTTCTGACTGGGAATTTTCTTACAGACAGTTCTAAGCACAAGCTGCCAGTGAGAAGGAGACTGGGAGGTATTTGGCTCCTGCCAGGCATTGTTTCTTACTTTGATTAAGCTCTTAATCTTGTGTTTCCTCTGTGAGTATCAAGCTCCAGAAAACTGCCTTATTCAGATGCCTAAAGGGAAATAAGATTCAACTTCAAACAAACAACAATCACTGCTCCATTTTTGATCATAATCTAGGGGGAAATGTATCATGAAGCATCGTGGCTCGATACCTCCAAAAATCAAGTTTCAGAGTCAGAATTTAAGAATCTGTCAGAGCTAATCACTTCAAATAATGCTGCAATAGAAGATTGGTCTCACCACAAGAAGCAATTGCAGCAGGAGATAAAAAGATTACATGCTGAATGATCTGATGTGAATAGGAAAGATGCTATTCTTAAAGCCCTGAGCTCCCATGATGCAGTATTTCAGCTTTGGACCAAAATGGTAAAGCTAAACTACAATTGTGCGCTGTTAACGTCAGAGCAATCAGCCTCTGGGATGAGAGTAGAATTCCTACTTGAAAAACAACCTTTTTTGTTGAATTGCAATTATTAGTATTTAAAACAGGAGCAATAAGAGTCACTGAATCTGAGCCACACTGTTCTAGACTTTATTCCATGCACTATAATACACAGCCATTGCCCCAAGGACCATAAATGTGTAAACATACAAAACAGAAATATGGTTGCAGGGGTTAGAGAGAAGAAATGACCTGTCAAATGTTTAATATCATATCAGCATCACAGCCAAAAATACAACATGGGCTCCTAGTCTGCTACTTGCTTCAGCCAAGCACCGCCAAAGATGTCTTCCTGGAGAATTCGTTTTACATTAAAGGAATCTCATTCTCAATGAGTCTTTATCCTTGTGGGAATGAAGAGGCAAATGACAGCAGCTGTGGTAAGGTGAATCCCACATGTTAATCACCTGTTCTGCTTTCACCTCTGAATTGAAAAGCCCTTGGAAGGAAGCCTTTGGAAAGCAACATTCCTGAGGGAATATGGAGTATGTCCAGGTCTTCCTAGGATACATGGGCACCTTTTCAGGGAATTTAAAAAAGTGCTCTACAGATGCTCAGACATCTGGAGAACAGCGAAAGTCAGGCTGGCAGGTTGCATTCAGACCTAGTCAAGCTGTGTTCAGGAAAGGTGAATACAACAGACAGAGAAAGGAGTTTCTTGGGGAGATTAAAGAGATGCTGTCATATGAGGAGAGACCACAAGAGCCTACCTCTTGAGTCTGGCTTCAGCTAAGCACAGCAGGAGGAAAATATCAGGTTGGGAGAACAGCTGCTCAAGTTATAGGATGACGTTAAAAAGTGGCAAATGAGCAGAAGTTTTCCACAAATGCATTTAACCTTAGAGCAACCCCTGCTGATAGGACTAGTGAGGCAAAAACTAGTGTTGCTTTTACAGTGGAGTTTGTGAACTGGCTGTTGCGATGTGCTTTGTTATGGAAAAGGGAATAGAGTTAATTGGTCCTCCAAGGCCTTTGTTCCAAGAAGATACTGCTGTTCTTCAAAAGATACTTTTCTAGAAAAAAAGAAAGCAATGGATTTTTTTAAAAGCTCCGTGTTCCACAGAAATCTTGTAAAGTCTCTTTCCTGTTGCAACACCATGAAATACTTTATAAATACGGGGATATCTGATAGCTTCTTGAAGAGTCTCCTGTGATCATTGAGTAATTTAGTCTTTATTATTCTTCAGCTGGACATTTCACATTTTTAAAAATTATACCTCTAAATCCCAAATCCTCTTGGCCAAAAAATACCCAGAAGTTCCCCCAAAATGCAGGAAACCGAAGGAGAAACTCTCCCCACCTGAAAAGCAAACCCATGAACTGCAGTTATCCTGGAGTTTGTAACAGACATATTTATAGCAATCTTTTGCCCCTTTCCCCTGCCCAAGATAATTAATTTTTGAGAAAGTTTGAAGCCTGCCTTTAAAGGATATCTACCACATACACCCATATCTGTTGCCTTTGTGGGAAAAAAAAAAAAGATAATTATAATACATTGCGTTGGTATTGGTATATTAATCACACATATATGATGATTATTATTGATAATGCAACATAACAATACAATACAGCATTAAGGTAAAGGTCTGATTACATGTCATCCAGCAAGGGTTGAGACACTATATTTAGATGCTGACTAATTTGGGAGAGTACTTATCCATCTTCCTGAGGAATTTCTGCAGCTTTCCTTCCTATGGGATCTGAAGACTTCACACCAGCTGGGCATTTCGCTCCTAGTGCTCCTCCAAGATAGGAGCGTGATGACCTCCCCATTCCACACCTGCCTTCCAGGGCTCCTGGCCTCTGCTTGCCATGATGGTATCAACCCTTTTCCTGGCTCTCTCAAGGGCAGCAAAGACCTGGTGTCACCTGGACCGGGCTGAAGTGAAGCACGTGTCCCAAGAAAACTGTGATGATGGAGATCTGGTGTCTCTAGTACCAGAGACTCTGCCATCAGCCAGATGTATGCTTTCACTGTATGTCCTAAAACAATAGTTTGATGTAACTAAATCTGATTCTTAGTTAAAATATGGGCACTTTATTTTTTTCCTACAATGTATGTAGGAGGGGAGGAGTAGACAGTTCTTGAGTAGATGGAAACGCTCCCCTTCAAATTCCCCTCATCAGGGTCCCAGTGTAATTCCAGTTCAGAGCACTATGTTCATCTGCAAGGTAGCTCTAAGAAAGCATCCTTACCTAGGAGACGTGCGGTCCCCACATCCGCGCTGCTGAGACACATTTGCTGGGAGCTAGAAGAAAACACTGCTCACATCTAAGATGAGGAGCCATGATTACAAAGCCCTCAGGGACAGCAGGAGTCAACTCAGCAGTGACTTTCCCAGATTGAAAAAGATCCACATCCTGGACAGACCCAGGGACTTGTAGTCAGCCTTTTTAGGAGCTTGTGAACTGACCGTGGAGGCAGACCCATCACTGTCAAAAGCTGGAGGAGGCACCAAAGGGCTGACAGAGACATTGGCAAGGAGAAGCTGCAAGAGTGATGCTAGCCCAAGAGAGCCAGGAATTGCCCATCATTCAGCCCAGAGCTACAGCAACATGAAAAGACAAGGCAATCAATCTTTCTAACTTACTTGGCTACATGATCAAGGAACATTAAGCACTGCATCATAAGGTTGCTGTACTTGGAAAGGTATTTTGAGTCCACAGTGTACTGAAGTGGAGCATACTGAGCGAGGCTGGATGGTAGGTTATTGATTGATTCTTACAGAGACAACTAACTCCTTGGCATAAGAAGAAAGGACCACACATAAAGATTATGCACATGAGCTATACAACTCTTCCTCTCCTTTAATCAAACCCCAGGATCCAGGCAAATGAAGCACATCTGAATGTGTCTGGCAAGAACATGATCCCATGGAGCACAAAGACAGCGTGGTGCAGGCAAGGTTAGAAATAGCTGAGCCAGAGGACATGGGAACTCAATCTCACTTCGGCACAGGGACCTGTCTATCCCTGCTTTGTAACAGGTGGACAAACAAATAACAGGATCATATTTGATTGCCTCCCTCAGAAATGTCAGGTCATCATTGCAAGGGCAGCTGACTGAAAGGAATGTGTTTTTAAAATCACTGCATTTAGCTGTGACTAAAGCTAGCAAACAGGAAAGTTTAATTTATTATTGTTATTCATGGGGTTGTGGGGTTTTTTGCATTTTTGCTTTTAAATAATTTTCTGGAAAAAGAGAAGTGGCTTCCCTCTGCCCCCCAGCTTCCCTCCCCCAGCTACTTGACAGTCAGATTTGCAACTAGTTACAACCTGAAGAACAAATAAGGTATTTCTTTTTGCTAATCAAGAGAATAACATGTGCACATACTTAAATATCTTAATATAGCAGAACAACCATTCACAATTTTCTAAATCGTTACGTTTTTAAAATTCCTAATCTACATAAATATAATTTTGGACAAAGCTGAGAATCCAGAAAACTAGCATTTAAACTGATATTGTTAGCTAAGTCAAACCACATTACATGTGCTGGACAGAAGTCACTTATCAAAATATTTTACATTAAAACATATGGCTTGTTCTCCAAATAAAACATGCTAATGGCAATTATTTTCCTCTTAGAGTTCAACAGGTCTGTAGAACTAGTAGATCTCAGCCTAATTGTAAGTCCGGGCTTTGAAGAGAAAAACAGACTTCCCTTTTTCGTTGTCTCTTCTGCTTCTCAGCTTTGACTGGGTTAAATGTTGGATAGATGTAAACTGGAAACAAAAGCAGAGAAAATGTTATTCAGCTGCAAAAGAGATCTCAGTTGTCAAAACGATCCACCACTTCAGTAAACTTTCACTCCTGGCAATTAGCCAGTTCAGCCAGTTTTTAAAATTTATAGCAGTTCATCTCTCCTGACAACTGTTATTTTTAAACCTCGGTCCTTCACCTTTCTTACCCCAGAGAGGAAACCGTCCAGATCCTTAAGGCGAACAGCAGCCTCTGCAGCATGGCCTATCTGTGCTCCCCCCAGGCTGCGAAGGCAGCTGGCTGGGCTAGGGTACAGCTAGGTACAGCTGGCACCACTTGCATAGGGAGAGGGAAGGTGAAAGAAGCAGAAGATGCTACAGGCAGATGTTATAGAAGAGGAGGAGACAGCTGCCCAGGTGACCCAACCCGAGTTAAATGCCTAAACAATTCACTGGGAGAATTAGGGTTTGCAACTGGTTTCCTTTTAGACTAAGACAGCACCTAAACTAGCCAATACGCATCTGATAAGAGAGCTACGGCTACCTCCCATCCTTCTCAGGTGCTTTGATGACTGAGTTGCTGGGTGTAAATACTGCAAAAGATCAAGGTGCTTGAATACCATTGCAAGGGACTCACTGTCTTTTAAAGCATGTACGTAACCATGACTTATTTTTGTTCTGAAAGCAACTTATGTTCTTCCCATATGGATGTTTTTGAATGCAGCCCCAAAATAACAACCTCCACTTGGTTGGAAGTGAGAGTACAGAAGAATGAGCAAAGCTGTAAACAGCCAAATTCTACAGGGAAATAAGTAGCAGTTAGGAGATCATAATCAAAGGCTATTTCATGCCTTTATAGGTATTATTAGACTCTTAAAGGAGCAAGTTAGACTTGGAAACACCCCATCTATGAAATTTACTCTGTAGCATCTTGAATGGAAGTTACATGTCATCTCACCACCGAGTCTCAGATCCTGGGGGAGCACTGATTAGCAGTTGCTGAGGACATCATCTCAAAAGCAGTTCCCACAGATTTGGAAAGTGCATAACACTCCTGTGGTTGCTGGGGAAAATGCCCAGGGATTATCCCAAGGCTCACAGTAGACAGTGTTCTGGGCCAGAGAAAGAGAGAGAAAAGTACCCGTGGCAGAAGATAAGTAAGCAGTCAGTGTCTGGGGGCACAATACTGAAGGGCTGTATAGGGCTGAGGAAGCCAAAACTGATGAGGACTCCAACTCATGCTGCCTGAAGGGCCAAGCTAAATGTACACAGAACACACAGCCTCAGTAGCAGCTGGTTTATCCATTCCAACAGAGGCTAGGAGTGAGCTAACATACATGTAGCATGGATGATCTCATGACCAGGACTCAAGAGAAAAGCTGGGAGCTAAGTTATTTGCAGTGCAGACATGCTCTCCAATGAGAGACCTGACTCAGAATCACACTAGCCCTGTCCTACTGCCGGGGTGTAGGACACACAGAGTTCATGGCCAGAAGAGCAGACTATTTCCCTCTTCAGGTACTGGAGCCTCTTGAATTGCCTCTTAATATTAAAAACTGACTTTTTTCCCTCCCCTATGCCCCTGTGCTGCCTTTGGTTCTGTTAGGGAGGGGCCTCAGTCTGTTCCCAATCACAGGATGGCTATTAGCACTTACACCAGTGCAGACTGGATGGGTGAGCATCATTCCACTATTAAGTGGTAACTGCAACATAACGTTGCCCTAGCCCATTATTTACCCACTGTGCTCTTCTCCCAGGTAAGTTGTGTGCTGAAGCACCCTCTGCACAAAGCTGACATGCTGCACAGTGTTTGGGAGATGTTGAGTCCCATCTTCCCCCACGTGCAGACACAGCTTTCTGAACTACGCCAGCACTGAACAGAGGTACTCCATTTATCAGCTTCTCGTATTTATTTTCATCTGTCAGAAACCAAATCTGAGCCTGAAGGCTTGCAGGAAGACCCTGGAGTCAAGACCAAGGTTTCAAGTAGGAGTAAAAGTCACAGGTATTTATACTAACTTGTACAGTTTTGTGCATGCAGAAAACGTTTGAAAAAAGCCAGAATTATCAACTATGTAACAGATTTTTACTGTATCTTTAATGTTCAACTCTATACCCACGTTCATGTTCAAGCTGGCTAATATGTTTTGCAACCGTATGGAGATGCCATATTTTGGACCTGCTGTAAAAAATATGGCATCATTAAAGTGCCATATTTCAGTTGAAAAAAAGTATTGAAAGAATAATTTGGTCTACCAGTAATGAATACAGACATGGGGAATTGCACCAAATTGGCTTTATCAGTAAGGAAGAGATGGAAACTGGAGAGAACTGGCTGAACCCCATGGCTTATTTAGCACTGGACTCTTTGTGGCAGGTATGAGCCATCTCCAAATTCTCCCTGAGCAAGTGGAAAAGGCACCCTTCAAAACTGACTCCAACCAGTGTCTCAGATGATTCCATGTATCTATGATACTTCTCTTTCCACAAGTTTTTTGCTTAAAACCTCTCTTTGGAAGAATAGGGAATTGTATTTTTTTCTGGATTGCCAACTGTACCCATGCACAGACCAGTCATGAGACTCTGACAGTGATGCCAGACTGCCATTAAATGGTTAGTCTGTGGATGTGGTTTATTCTAGCAGAAATCACTGCAGTCTTTCACCACTGAGCAGCTACTTACCCACAATGTACTGAGATGCTTTGCAGTTACAGATGGGGGCAGAAATTACTTCTATAGGTAAACTTTATTAGTCTGTCTATAAGCCCTACATCCTGACTCTACAGTAGAAAGATAACCTCTTAGTTTCTTGCGGGTAAGGTCTAGTGTAAACTGTGAATATCTCTTCCAGAGTGGATTAACTGACTCTACCCTCTTCTTTTAACTCAGATGGGGATTTGCAGCTGTGTAAACGAAATGAGAATTGCATCTATATCTGTGCCAAGAAAATGTGCTAAATATACAAATAGGCTGAAATGAACATGATTTAATCTTCAAAGCAGACACATTTTGAAGGAGTTTATTTCCTTTCCCTTCTAAAAGTCAAGTTCTTGCTGTAAGCCCGTATCTACAGAATGATACGGTTTGGGGGGACCCACTATCTCTTCCTTTGGCTTAGGGATTACCATGACCCAGACCAGCTAAGGTAAAGAGCAGCCTCTGTTTCAACACCCTTATAAAGAGTGGGGAAAACTTGGAGGAGCTTGCTGGGCAATTTTACCATCCCATGTACCTAGGACTAGTTGCAATCATAAACCAGATTCACTTCCAGCTAAGGAAAGACACTTACCAGCAGGTTGTAATAAGGTTCTCTCTTGCTGGTCATTAGGGCAAAAAATTTGAAGAAGCATGAGCCCATATGGTGTTCATGAGGAACTGCATACCCAGTGGGCAATTGAGAGCAGCGTGATATCAAACATTTATCTGTGGCTTGCTAGCAAAATGAAAATACACCTGAGCGGGATGAGAGGAGGAAATCCCTTCAGTGGGCGGCAGAGTGTGAAGGGATGTTGCCATTTTGGAAGCAGACTCATAACCAAAAGCTTTGCAAGCCAATATTTCTCAAATAAATCACACAGAGGGAGGTTTAGGACAAGGTGTCACTTGCCCAGCTTGAATTAGCTCTGTGGCAAGGATGCCTGTTTCTCTGCACTATGGCACTTTGCCTTCAAGAAGCCAGAGAGGCCACAGCTCATTCAGCCATGTGCTGGTGGCCTTTGCAGAGTCACGTCGAAGCTGGGCTTGGAGCCATTCTGGTAGCATTGTTGGCTTCAGCTAAATCTGCCTGTTTGGTAAGGTAATGTCCCCTAAACTCGCAGTGTGCTGAGTTTCCTGTAAGTGTGCAGATAGATGTGTACGTAAGCGTAGCGTGGTAAGACCACGAGGGGAGAAGCAGTAACTCAGTCTGGAGAGGGGAGATGAGCAGGCAGGAGAGGGCACTCCTACTAAAGCAAATGGGAGCACCAGCCCACCCAAGACATGGCATTTAGTGGAGTTTCTGCCATATCTGTGTTTGCACAGGGACTGTTTCACATCAGGTGTATGGTTTAATGAGAGGGATCTACCTTGCCTTGCAATAGTCTCACCGGCTGAGCTGGAAGGACTGGGCTGCAAATCTCTGGGGACACAGTCATTTATCATGAGCTGCCCAGACTCTGGCATGAGCAGTGGGTCTGGCCAGAGACAACAAACTTCTATTGCTTCCGTTTAAGAAAAAAAAAGAAAGCAAGAAAAGAGGTTAATGCTGCTTACGCTTGATAAAGCTTTTAGCTGCAAAATGCCTCATTCTTCAAAACCCAATTAGCCAGTCATGCCCTAGGCTTTAACAGCTGTAACTCTAATTGGACCAAGAAAATTAGTTGATCTGTTTCATGAAAACACAAAACACAGCAAAAAACCACAACACACATGCTAATCAAGTTAACATGGTAAGCTAGTCATGAGTGTTGACTTCCTTGCCAGTGTGGCCTTTACAGCCTCCTACAGATGACAGAGCCCACTCTGAACTCTGCCTCTAAAGTGCCTGAGGCCCTTAGACACAGCAACCACACCAAGCTGCCCCATAAAGAAATGAAGTTTTAATTACTGCTATCAGTCAGCCTTCAAGCAGTGGAACAACCAGCTCACCCAGACGATTAGCATTCCTGCTGCTGCAAGAGCATGAGTCCAGCCTCGTGGAGGGAGGCAAATGTTGATTGACATCTTCCCACACTCATTACGCTGTTGTCTCCTTCCCTGGGAGAAGGGCATGCTCCCCTTTGTCCACATCTGACAGCACCATACATCACCTCTCGGTTTCCTGCAATATTAATCCAGTGGCACCACCAAGAATAGCTCCAGACCTCAGGATAAGGAGGGAACTGCCCAGGGTCAGATTTTAGAAGCAAAAAAAATTATTCCAAGAGACAGTCAGATGGACAGCTTCCCATTTTAAGCTGTGTATTCCTTTTTTAATTATCTGCACTGCCTCCCAGCCTTCTTCATAATGGCAGACTAGACCTGGATTTCTGTTTGCGAGAGTTCCCTGCAGTATTGTGTCTGAAGGCTAAGATGTGCTGCAGCCTACTCTAGAGGACTCCTGGGATTCTTGTCACAGAGTCATTCATGAAAAACAGGGCTGTGCATCCACTTGGTTTATTTAGGCGTAAGAAAGTTTGTTGCAATGGTGTGTTCTTGCAGAGTTCTAGAGATGGAGGAGGATCCGAGATGGTACCTACTTGCCAGAAGAGGACTGCTCCCTACAGGGCACTTCCCAGCATCTGAGTCTATTAAGCTTTATACAAGCAACAAAAACCAAAGCTGTTTTTCAACACTTTCCCTGGAGATTAATCCAAAACCAGTCAGATCCCAGCATTCAGAGACTGTCATAGCATCGGACAGAATGTTCTGCCAGACAGTTCGCTCTTTTCCTTGATGTCTGCATCCTTGGGGTGTTTGTGGACTATGGTTATCTCCTCTATTAGTCTCCCTGTTTAAGGCATCTCCCATATGAAAAGGCCTTTCCACCTATGGAGGGATGGATCTACAGATGCGATCTCTTTCAGACAAAAAGTAGTTTTCATCAGGCAAAGAAATTGTTAATGCCATTGGAGATTTTTGACATGGCCCTGTATGTTTACCAAGGAGCTATGAAATCCTGCTTCCATGCAGCATTTTTCCTCTTGGGCCCTAAAATCTTTTAAAGAGCATACAACACAGAGGCTTTTTTCCAGGCTCTCTTCAGGGCCATTCTCCCATGCATTTCCTTTTCAAAATGTTGCTGCCTGTTTTTCACAGGAACAGTAATAGGCAAAAGCCTTTCAACTGCCTTTAATTTGGGCAGAAAAACCTTGAGGTAGCAGATGCTCTTGTTTTAGTTACTCATTTCACAAAGGAGTTTATCTACTATCTATAGGAAAGGTTTTACAGGTATGTCACACATTAAGTTGCATAGTTCCTTGATTTGTTGCGGTATCATTGTATCAGCAATAGCTATCTCAAGACACCATAGGAAAGAAGGGTTCCAGGATCCACGAGAGAGTGTTACAGTCATACTCGCTTTCAAAGAGGAGCAGTCCCAGCAACATGTGGGGTCCTCACCTCTTGAATCAGCAGGGTTGTGATGGTCAGGTCACACTTCCAGTAGTTTGGGTTTAGTCCCTGCTCTAAACAGGGCAAAATGGCGATGAGAAAAGCAGGTTTCTTCCTTTACAGATTCCTGCAGTGGATTCTGGCAGGGTGTGACTGAGAGTAGAGGGAGATGTGACCATCTGGCAGACAAGAGTGATCTAAGCTGGACTCCTAGCAAAGAATCACAGGACACCCCATCATTCTCCAATATGTTTCTGGTGAGCTCCCACACTCAAGCTCACTACAAAAGATGGCTGGCCAGAGTCACCTAAATAGTAGGTAATTGCCTTTCAAGGCTCTGACAGTAACCAATGCAGGCCAAACTGCTTGTGTTTAGTTTTCTGCCTGACACACATGGCCTGTGCAGCCAAGACCAATTTGCTGTCCGCTATTTCTCTCACGTGTCTCTTTAGACACTTGCTTTGCATTTCTCCCTCCTGAGGAGCATCTGTGCTTTTTGTTGTTTTCAGCAGTTAGCATGTAACACAACTTGATCTTACTCTCTTCTCTACAAGTCCCTTCTCTCCTTAGGCTGCTGATGCAACCATGGTTGATGCTTTTGAACCTGGATTGTGTGCATATCTCATGGTTACTTGTGACTGCGTGCTGGGCTTCAAAAAGTAAGTGCCTTGTTGGGGTCCTGTCTGAGAACTGGAGAAGGGCCAAGTGTGTCCAATTCACTATGCAGCCATCCATCTCCCTGGAGTTTCATAATACTATCCATCTGTTCTTTCACTTCCTTACAAGAAAGAATCGTGGGGTTACGGAGGTACCAATTTGCACATCTTGTTGAGACTGTGTTTAAAAATATTCACTGTCCATCTGTGTGGAGAGAAAAATCCATTTCTGTTAATGTGGTTGTTTTCCTTCTGACACTTGCTGTCTGCAGTATCCAACTTGGAACAATGAGTGTTGGGAAAAAGGGAGAGCATTATAATCAATGGGACTGACCCAGGATCAACACTGGAGAGTGAGAGGGAAGTTTTGGATGAAGGAAGGTGGCAGAGGAAGGGGAAGTATTTGTAATGTTCCCCTTTCCCAGCCACAAATACCACTAGAGACAAAGCCTACAATGGTGTGGTGCCATGCTTGAATTGCACTAACAGGACTCTGTTAAGTTCTCACTTGTATCTTGCTGGCCAAAGAGGGACTACAAAGAGTGGTTTTGCAGAGCGCAAGCACTGTATTGACCACAAATTGGGATTTGTTTGTGTTACAGACATCCCTAATACTCTCATGGCAAGAGTGCCAGCCATTCCCCACAGCCACTGACTTCAACTCCATTGTGTTTGGACACTATTTGTGATCCTCTTTCACTGTCCCTGACAATGATGGACAACAGAAAGCAGTAGACATGTGAAAGAATCTGGCTGTCCTCTCATCTGAGGGTGGCTTTGGTCATCAGGCCAAATTCAAGAAAATGGCTGGCATGGAGTGCCTCTGAATCCCTTTGTAAGTAGAAAGATTGAGGGGGGTAGTGGCTAGAGAGGAGAACAATGAGCAGCTCTAAGCCGTCCCTCCACCATCCCCTGCAAGGCACCCCTTCCAAGAGCCACTCAGCCCATTTTTAAATTTATGGCCTGTCGTCTTCCTTCGCAGAGCTGGCACTTTCCTCCAGCAGCAATGAAGCACTCTGAAAGGCACTTACCATGTCTCCCATAACTCCCTCAAACACCTGGGATTTGACTTCCTAGCTATGTCTGTATGCTGGGTTAGTCTTGCTCCTGGTGCCACGGCAGGGAGAAATGCAAAGCAGCCGTGGCTGTAGAGACACTTGAGAGAAACAGCAGGCAGCAAATCATGCTTGGCTGTGCAGTCCATGTAGCTGTGCCTACGCTTTGCCCTGGACTCTGTTACAGCCTCAAAAGGCAGTACTCTCTCTACACAACTCTGGCCTGCTGTGTCAGACTGTCTCTTGGGAGAGACAGTGGTCAGTGAGCGAGGGGGATGCTGTCTGTGTGTGGAAGGTAGCAAGATCTGACAGTTTGAATAAAGTTGAGGGACAACTCTATTACCACATGTAGATACAGGATATTCCAGAACCTCTCTGCAATGCAGCTGAGCGACAGGGAGTACAAAACCTTTAGCTTAAACAAGACTTAAAAATTGTTCTGTAACATATTTCTTGGCTATTTATGACTTTGTGTGATCTCATTGCAGTTGGGACTGACATAGTCTTAGGTCTGCTTAGCTTCTTTCAGCAATAACCAGAGGGGAGGTGGCAGTACCTGCCATATCATTCTTACAGCTACCTGCAATTTTCATCTCAGTGTCATAACCTGGGGTTGATCAAAAAAGAAGCCTGAAGGGACCTTACAGACCCAAGCCATGAAATGTGAGGGCCTTTCAGTGCAAGCTGGTGTGCAAGCAAGAGTAAGATTGCCCAGGTGCTGGCAAATGGATCATAACCTTCTTCCTCACTGTGAGCTCAGCAAGTCTGGATTTGCTCTGGGCAGGCTCTAGCAGGAGCAAATGTTGGCACATTGTCTGAACGTCTCTTCCTCCCTTCCCTTTGCACATCCTTTTATATGATTCCTGTAGGCCACAAACAGAACAACTGTGAGACAGGAGTTGGGGCAGAGGGCTGGAAGGGCTGTTAAAGGGAGTTTGTTCCCTTTCCACAAATACATCCACCTTCAGGATAGTCGGGATGAGTTTGCCAACTCCTTCTGTCACCTTCCCCTGTTTTCTCCTATCCAGAGGATGAGAAAAAGTGGAAGCACCCCAAAAGAATGTGTATGTGTCCTCTTCAGTTCATCAAACCACATAATAAATTCCATGAAGCTCAGTGTCTGGAATGCTGGAAAACTGCACTCTGGCTAGAGATGCTTTCTGTATAGAAAAGAGCTGTCCAGCCACAGAGCAGGTAGTGAACTGACTGAGCTCCTCACCCACTGTGATGATCTTAAAGAAGCTTGGCTGGGTTCACTGAGAAACATATCAGGGTGTGTTTGACTGGTCAAGGCACCGAGGGGGACCAAAATGTTACTACCTGGGCAGCCAAGGCTTTTTGCTTCCGTGGTGGCTATGTGGGAAGTCCTAGCACCTCTGACTAGGTGCTAATGGGACACTGAAGGTGTTTGTAGTAATGTCAATGCTGCCTTGCCAAGCATTTTGAAGCATGAGTCACCTCCTCCTGAATCATGAGACTGGCTTACAAGTTATTAATATTTATTTTCTGACTGAAAGTAGGAACGACCTGCCTTTACTTCCAAACCTTTGAAACTGTAGGATTAATTCCAATGATGCTTACTGAATTTTGTCAGCATGCATGAAAACTTTGGTTTGGTGTCTTTGTTTTGCTTTCATTGCTTTAAAATAAAAATAAAACTAAGGGTTTTTTTCCTTTCATCACACAGATCCAAATCTGGAAGAACTCATCAGCTGTTAGGAGATTTACTGTAAAACCACAAGGATTTGCAGTTGTTATTGAGCAGCCATATGCTTGGCTCAGTGCAGTGACCTTTTGCACCTCTGACCAAGCTGCCTATCTGTCCACTCTAAAGCTCTTCTTGCTGGCAAGAGTCTACATTAGCTCAGCTAGAACGAGGACATTGGATTTATTCCCTTTTGCCCTTTTCAGTATTCACAAATAAAATTTGTCTAGCATGATAGATACAGTTGCTAGTGGTGTCTAAAAACCTCGTAACTGAGGATGCAATAAGCCAAGATGAAAACACATTTCCAATCAACCCCATACGCTGGAACAGTATCTTGGAGATTCATTCTGCTAAAAAAAAAAACCCTGGCTTTTCTTCACCTTTCCCTTTGCTTATAGGGAGAGGACAGAAGAGCTGCTGAGCTGTTCACCTGAAAACACTTAGTGTCTAAAACCTTCACGCTTCCTATTGGCAATGAGAGTGAAAAGTGATCGTACAACCTCTTCATCTTCTCCTTGGAGCTGCAGGATTGTGCCTCTGTGGTGCAGACCTGGAGCACATGGTTTTGTAAGGCTGGATGTGTAAGGGCTAAAGCATAGCAGTCAGGCAGTCAGATATCCTATTTTTAGTAGTGCTCTGTGTACCTCAAGTACCCTTCATTGGCTGCTGGTGGTGGACAAAACCAGTGAGACAGTAACCTTTCTCGGGGCATGCTCTGATAGGTGATGGATGGGGTGAAGGGCACTTTGGAGGCTCCCCCTATTGCCCAAAAGCTTGTGAAGCCTCCAGAAAGAAATGCAAGACAAGGGTGAGGCTTTGCAGCAAGCTCAGAGCTCTGGCAGATCATTGATTTCTGATTAACTGCCAAGGATATGAAGTGTTGGTTGATGAGACGAGGCTTTGCATGTTCGAGAGAAGGGAAGTGCCCTTTCACACCTTCTCAACCTGTTTGTGGTTGCATAAGCCTGAAACTGCAGAGCCTGAAGTTGCTATGCCAACTTGCTAAGTTCCTCCCATCCACTTCCCTGTCTGAACAATGGGGTGGGCCTGGAGGAGTGGAAGTTCACCCTGAAATGATCCATCAGTGGCAAAGGCTTTTCTCCATTCATGGAGCAGACTGAAGGGCTCTGGGAGGTGTGTGTACGCATGGCCTTTGTGCCACCAAAGACGGACTGCACTAGAGCAACTGGTTTGCAGCAATTCTGCTCCCTTATCCTGAGGACTTTACCTTTGCTGCTGAATTTGGTTTCAAGTTCTCATTGGCAGCACAGGGCCTGTGCTGTTACCCATCAAAAGAATTGCAAGCACAGCGTGAGCCTGTGTGCCTGATTTCCTTTCTGTAGCATTAATATAGAGCAAAGTGCCATTCAAAGACTCTGAGAAGGAGGAATCGCTATTTCCAGGTACTTACATCAACTATCTTCAAGTGTAAAAGTGGAAAAACCTGAACATCTTAGGTTCTCCTCCTACCCCCTTCCATAAGAAGGACACTATACAGAATTAGCTTGTATGGTAAAAGGGTCCTTGAGACAGAACAAAAAAGCAGTGTGGTTTAGGTCTGTACCACATGGAAGAGGCTGGCAAATGAAGTAGCTCCATGTTTTTGCATCCTATCTTAATTAGAAGTGATTTCTAGCACAAATTCTTGTGGTTAGCCCCTTCCCTTTCTTTGTTTGACCTGCCACATAAATCACAAACCCTTTTCTCTACGCTCTAGCACTATCAGGAATAGAAATCCTGATGGGTTAGTTTACCAGTAATTAAATTTGTCCCTTCTGTTTGCTTCAGGGATGCAGTTGCCCTCTGCTTTGAAGCAAAGTGCAGGTCAGTGCCAATGGGAGCCTTTAATAATCTGGTAGTCTTATCTGGCACCGAAAGTGGAAAGTTTTCTTGCTAATTGTATTATTGCAAAATTATCTAAGAGGAACAAGCTCCTCTGGACAGAGGGAGGTTGGAAGCATGCAGAGTGATAGAGAAGGTAATGGGTAAATTTATACTCCTGTACATGTCCTCCGAGCCTTCAGCCAGAACAAACACACAGAAAATGCCTTAGATCTGATTTCCTTTGACTCAGCAGCATGCTTTGTTATTTACACCAAAGTAAAAGCTCCTTTGATAGGCTTTCATGTCAGAATATAAGCTTTTTACATCACCAAAACTGGGGTGCCAGGCTAGCACAGCCTGCAGCCTGAGCAGAGGAAAGAGGCTTTCAGCAAGGAAAGCCCTACTGCTTCTGCTGGGCAGGGCTTGAGGTGGATGGCCCCAGCCCTTGAAATCTGGCTCCTGAGGAGGTAGGCAATAGCACTGTAGGCTCCATAGAAAAAGAACTGCTTGTAGCTGAATTTTCCTGATTCCAGATCATTGGAGAGATTTGTGGGCAGAGGAACCAGGCTTGTTCAGGAAAGTTCTCCAGTTTCACATCAACTAAAGGAACCCATTCAAATCTGGACCCTGTAAGTAAATATGTGCAAATGCAGAAGCTTTAATCTGACTTCCGATTTTTTAGTTAAACAAATAAGACGCTAGTCATTTCCAGTGCAAAGAAAAATCTGACCCTGCAGCACCCTGAGGGCCTCTTTCCTCTTATCTAGTTGGGTTTAATCCTGCAGTTTTTAAGCCTGTTTCATGATTTTGAGGACCTGACATGTATTTGTGGAGAGGCAGGCAACACAGCCTTTTAAAAACTGGGCCAAGGCACTTCCGTGTTCTGGTTCCTTTCAAGGACGCAGATGAGATTATTGACATGTCCATTAACTGTACTTCCCAGGAAGGTTTTGGTACTCTGCAATGAGTTTGTTATGCACACATCTCTGTGTGCTGTGTCACCTCCTGGCCATACAGCTGATGCCTGGGACTGGGGACTGAGGACTATTTCCAGTCATGCAGCCTGAAGGCTATTATTTGTGTGTCCCTTTGCAGACAGATAAAACTCATTCTGCTTATGCTCTGAACTGGCCAAAAGCTACATAATCTCTCAACGGGACTAATTAACTCATTCTCCACAGCTAGCTCATTAGTGATGGCTGCTCAGTTTTCAGTTAGTTTGGAGTGTGGGCAGGGGGACCTTAAGTCGGGAGATGCTTACCCTGAGTAACCTGGGAGTAACTGCTTAAAACCTGTATGCACATTCAGGTTTTCCATCTGTAAACTGCTAAAATATTGATGTTCCTGCTCTGTAGGGGAGACTGAACCTAGGGAAGCAGCTTCCTAGATATTTGCAGAACAGGTGGAGATATTAACAAAAAAAGTTAGACTAAGAGTACATAGTATTACCTTTATTATTATAATGGATTTTACGTTGGTTCTTGAGTACATGATTGCAGTCCTCTGAGAGGGGGAAACAGAACAAGAACAAAAAAGAATATAAAAGAACAATCTGTCATTCTCACCTCTTCTTCCCTCAGAGTGATTCCCATTCACTGTCTTCCTTTCATGATGAAAAAAGGTGTATAATATCTCTCAAATCAAAGGAATGTGGCATTTTTCAGTCCCCAAAACATTCTTATTTTCTTAATGAAAGGAACTGTAAATGCCCATGTTCTGACATAGGACTGGTCCTTTAGACAGAGGAAGGAACAGAAACAAGTAACCCTGTGTGAAGACACAGTGCCCTAATTCATACTCTTGTTAGCAACCACAGCAAACCCAAGTACCAAACAAAACCTGTGCACAATCATGCAGTTGTAGATGCAGAGCCACCATGAAGCTTCAGGGTTGTGGTTGTGCAGTCCACCCACATGGCTTCAGGGAGCTGCGCTGGATTTGGACAAGCTTGTCAGCCAGGCATAAAAAGACAATGGTGTGAGAAGAGTTGTGCTAGAAGGACACACCTGTAAAGGCTGACAGGTTTTGCAGGTGAATTAACCCTGTTTCCTGGAGGCACAGGTGTAGATTGAAGGTGTTGGTGGAGTAAGGAAGGAATGTGAGAGATCCTTAGAGAAGAAAGTTTTTGCCTTTGACAGCTTGCAAGGCAAAGGAGGCTTCTGAATTGGAGTGTTTATATGGAACCAGCTCATACCAAATATAGTGGCCAGACCCAGACCTATAATTGCCACTTCTTAATGGAGACCAAAATAAAAAAATCTGGTTACAAGGCAGCATCACATGTGCTGCAGAGGCTTGTGGCTTGTCAGTCTCTGTTTCATGCATTTTTCATGCATCTCCTCTTGTTCCACTTGTTTTGTCTTTGTTTTCAGCTGCATCTAATGAGCTTTAGTTGTACTTTTGATTGGATATTTTTCCACAGTCCTCTTCATCTTCTCCCAACTCTTCCTTCCCCTCTGCTCTCCTTAGTTGTCCATATTCACATCGCAGATAAAAATCTTCCAGAGATGATCATCAGCCCTGGTAAGAGGGTCAGAACCAATGGTAAAACAGGACAGGTAAGGACATATCTTGGGGATCCGAGAAACATCAGTGGGGACACAGCTACAGAAATGGCCCAAAAGGAATCATTTTGCTCTCTGTCTTTTGAAAGGTGTCAGTCAGGGGAGAGTTTTGGGGACCTTTTTGAATGAACCCCTTTCTACCAGCATCATTCATCAGGAGAGATCTGTGTTGGCTCCTTCACAGGTGTTAATCTGTCTGGACAAGGGCCTGGGAGCAGGTAGGGAAGTGGGATGGTAAACGGAAACTGGAAGTCACGGAGTATATCTACGCCCACTCCTTCGTGAAGCACCCTGTGTTCACTGTCAGGTGAGTGCATGACTTGTTCTTCTGCTCCAGCAGGATCAAAAGCTACACGGATGGATGTGCTGGGGATTGCTTTTCCTCCATCAGAGCATGAGAAACTACAAACCACCCTTGCTTTAGTATTCACTGAGGGTAAAGAAATTAATTGTACACTTTGGTTGGTTTTTTCCCCATGTCCTACCCTAAAGTATTTTTAATAAGTTGGGGGGTTTTTTTGAGCTTTAATTTTACTTCTGAGTAATTTTTCAATATGAGGAGTTTTAAAAAGTTTCAACAGTGGAACAAAAATGAAAGGGTACATGTACTTCTGGTGAGGAAATCTGGACATCCTGTGTCAGTGGCAACAGGAAAGGAGGGGGACTACAGATGCAGTCTTTTCTCAAAAATATTTTGTTAAAATGTAATGAAAAACTAATTCGCAGCAAATGCAGAAAAAAAAAGGTGACTTGAATTCATTTTTCACAGCAAAGTAATGCTTTTCCATTTTGTAGGGATCTCAGTAAATACTATTAACACATTTTACACCCTGGGATGTTGAGAAATTACAGTTATACACAAATTCTGTGACAGGACCAAGAATATAAATCAAACCGCCACTTTCTAAGTGGTATGCCTTCTCCAGCTATATTCTCCCAATTATTACTGTTCTCGCTCGTAACTGATGATCATTAGTTATTTTCCCATACACTGTAACACCCCTGGAGAGCCCTTCACTGAGTTTAAATGCCAGGAGGGGGTAAAAGTAATGCAGGGTCAGTAACTGCTGCTGCTCATCTATTTGCTGTTCAGAATATGACTTGGTACCTGCAGCTTACTGAGTCCTGAATATTAACTTTTCAGCACTGCTCAAAGGGAGAAGCACCAAGCAGGAAAGATGAATGTGGGAGGGAGGGAAGGAAGGTGAGGGGGTGGAAAAATGAGCCTGCTTTACTGAATAATGAGGGGAGTGAAAATGAATGGGAGAAGAGAGAGAAAAGCTGGTTTAAATATTTAATCTCTGTTGCACTTGCTTTCGAAGAGGAGACAAAAGCCTTGGAACATCTTTTGTCTTGAACTAATTCTGACCAGAGATGAACGGCATGTGATTGTCACTTCTGTCATTTGCCTTAAGGTGGAGAGAAACAGACTGGTCCTGCTGCATCAGCCCAGCACATCAGTCTCTGTCTCCAGCCACGGCCGATACATGAAGCTGCAGAAGGTATTAAATTACTCATGACAGTGACAGTTCAGCCTCATGAGCCCACATTTCCCTGCATCCTCATGACAGCATGGTCAGTGTGCGTGCTGCCTGAGAGCTGCACCTTTCTTCAGAGAGGTGGAAGCTTCTTTGAGAGGTCTGAGAAGCAGTTGTGTCTCGCCACAGAGCAAGTCGCTTCATTTGAGTCTTCAACCATTTGAAACCAGCTGGTTAGCGCAACACTCATCAGCTCTATTTTCCCCTTGTATCTCCCCATTCCTCTGTGCATCTTTCTACCCAGCCTATTTCTGCAACATTTCTCTTCCTTTGACTCTCCCTTCCTAGTCCTAACTCTCTGCCCACCACTTTATAGGCAGAGACAAAAAACATGCAGCTGTCTTGTCTACCAGTCACAGCTGCACCATTTGCAGTACCTTCCACGGATGAGCCAGCAGGACCTGCATGCCAGCATCAGAGACAACAGCTATGTGTGCTGATGAGCCACTGCATCAACAGATCATGGAGCCATAGAATTGTTGGAAGGGACCTTAAAAACCACCTAGTTCCAACCCCCCTGCTGTGGGCAGGGACACCTTCCACTAGAACAGGTTGCTCAAAGCCCAATCCAACCTGGTCTTGAACACTTCCAGGGATGAGTCTTCCACAGCTTCTTTGGACAACCTGTCTCAGTGCCTCACTATTCTCTCAGTAAGAAATTTTTTCCTTAAATCTAATCTAAATTTCCCCTCTTCCAGTTTAAGGCCATTATCCCTTGTTCTATCCCCACTCCATCTTTCTCATAAGCCCTACTTAGTACTGGAAGGTGCTACTAGGTCTTTGGCATAGCTTTCTCTTCTCCAGGCTGAACGACCCCAAATCTCTCAGCCTGTCTTCATAGGAGAGGTGATGCATCCCTCTCATCATCTTTGTGGCCCTCTGAACCCAATCCAACACGTCCATGTCCTTGTTGGGGCCCCCAGAGCCAGATGCAGTATTCCAGATGGGGTCTCATGAGAGTCGAGCAGAGGGGCAGAATCACCTCCCTCAACCTGCTGGCCACACTGCTTTTGATACAGCCCAAGATATGGCTGGTTTTCTGGGCTGTAAGTGCACATTGTCGGGTCATGTCAAACTTTTCATCCACTGATATCCTGTGTTGTTCAGTTGATATAGCTCATCTTCCACACATTCTGTTTCTCTTGTCGCTCACACTGGACACCCAGACTCAAGGACTGCACCAAAAACCATGGCCAGTGTCACTCAGTGAGGCAGGCACAACCCTTTGCAGCAATGGTGGTTTCTCTGCAGCCTGACATCCTAAGAGAGCCTTAGAAAGATAAAAACCTCATTTAGGCTTTCTTTATAGACTGGAGGAGTGGGAGGAAGAAATGCCATTGTAAGCCTGGCTTTTAAATTGGTAAATATCTGTAAGCTCTAAGAAAGGCTGATGGTCTCTGACTAACCAGAGGAAACTGTTGAGACTGAGGACTTTTCCTCTTGTTTTGGCAGTGACTTTGTCTCTCTGATTCACTTATTCCCTTTATATCCCTAAAAGCGAAGAGGTGCTGCTATCCCTACTCCTCAGAAGGGGACAGATATAATGTGACTTCTCCTTCAGAGCCCCTCAGGATGTCTTTGAAAAAGTAGGGATTTTTTTTGAGCTCTGATCTCCTGAGCCCTCAAGAAAAGCATGAAAGCCTGCCTTTTTGTCAAGTCCGTAACTGGGAGTACACCAGAGAAAAGGAAGCAAAAAACACCAACCTAAAAACCTTCAACAATGTCTTCTGAGCCTCTGAAGACTCATAGTTATCAATTATCTTTTGAAGGCTTACTTCAAAAGTAATTTATTTTTTTACTAGCTGTCTGATAAGAGATCAAACAAAGCTAAGGTGGATAGTCAAGCATGTTCCTATTTTAGTTTGGTATCATTTGAGAAACTCGATTGGCTACTTGAAATGCTGGAGAGAACAGCTGAGTAGGAGTTTGGACTGAGTGAAACCAGCTAGGCAAGAGTTTTGCATTTGATTTACAAAAGAGCTTGAGTAGGCTGAGATTCCAGGCTGATGAGATGGTCTTCTCGATGACTACACTTCTTTCTTGGTAAAGAACTGAGTTCACTTGACATGTGAGCTATAGAGATGAAAGCAGAATTTATTTTCTGTATCACTACTTGACTTTGCTGATTTTTGTGGCAATTCCTCCTGTGGCGATGATACCAGGATGCTGGTTGCTCTGCTTGGATCTAAGCTACACAAATAGCTGACCAGAAACCAAAGATGGCAGCTTTTGGTCTAGATTTGATCTGAACCAATGACTTAGGAATGGGAAGCATCACATCTCATGTCAAAAATTTGTCTGAGCCAAAAATTTTTTCTTTGCCAAAGAAAAAAGGCACAGGAGCTGACAAAGGAGATCTGGTACTGGGTCTAAGAAGAGCTCAGTTCAGGTCATGACCAGTTACCAGTTCAGTACTAGGTGAAACACCAGAAGTGTTTCAATGGTGCTCTGCTGAGCTGTGCCCTTTCTTCCCAAATCTGAAGTTTGCAGGAGCTGCTGCACCCCAAACTCGATCAGTGCTGTTTTGCCTTTGTGTTAGGCTGGGAGTCCCCAGATGCACATCAGGACAGCCACGACTGACCTTAGTGGGAGCTGCTGCCTCTCACAGGCAGTTACAGCAGGACTCATCCCACAGCCTGTGCCGTACCCTGCCATGTCTGTCGGCACAGGGTCGCGCACAGGCGTGTCAGACCATGTGCCTGCAAGAGCCACACGAGGAGTGCTCCTCGGCAGCTGCTGCTGCTGGCTGCGGATGGCCGCTGTGCAGCGCCAGGGGCGCGGGCAAAGCAGGGAAGCGTTATTCCGAGGGTGGCAACAGAAACCCCCTTGTGCTCCGAGGAGGAGAAAAAGCAAAGCATCTCAGAAATTCCTCCAAAGCTACAGGAATTGTTGCGCGGGGAATAGAGGGTGGAG